>JAOTAZ010000008.1:19488085-19502396 GCA_025629785.1 Erythroxylum oxycarpum | reverse complement strand
AGTTTTTATATTACAAATTTTAATCAAACAGATTTTCATTTTTTTAAGGAAAAAATATAAACCAAAAACAGGAAACAGAAACCAAAAACAACAACAGAAAAACAGAAGTAGAACCAAACGGCCCCTAAGAGTTTTAAGGGGATTCATAATTTCGACACTAATTATTGATATTGATTATTTCTAAGTGATTTCTTTATTCTTGCTCATTATTTTTTCCTATTTATTTTAATTTTTAAGTTTTATTTTCTTTATTAAAAATCCAAAATCAAATTCTTAAACTACAAAATAGGATAACGATAATTACTAGTATTTATTGTTTTCGTGAGATTCGACCCACAATTGTCTGTGCTAGCTACAACTACTCCACACACTTACGAATAAATTAATATTGGTATAGGCACGAACCAATCTCATTTTTGGTTCCGTTGCCAGGAACATTGATATTAGGAACACCTAAATGCTATTATTCTAATCATTATTTTTATTTATCTTTTTTTTTATTGTTTCTTATTGTATTTTTGGCTTATTCATTTTATTATCTTTTGAACTTCTCCATGCAAACATTGTGTTTATGGTTTATTAGGAATTTAGATTTTACTTCATCACCATAACTCACAACAGAAGGATGGAGCAGACAATACTCTTATGCGAGCTATGATGTGTCTTCGCAATATGTAACATCACCATATATGAAAGAGAGGTTTCCTCCCATGTTTTCGAAGGCTCATTGACATCCATGCCATATTGCAATATTTGTGAGAGTAACCATTACAATCATGAATGTCCAACACCAACCTATATATAGGAGCAATCAAGCATGTACAATCAATCTCAAGGTTCATTATACGAGAACATTTACAATTCAGATTCGAGCAACTCTTACACTGATAGATGAACTGATTATGCTCCAGCTGACTATTTACAGTACCAAGCACCTCAAATTAAAGAGCCATCTCTAGAAGATATGATGGCTAATTTATTAAAAAATCAATCATGAGGTATCAAAAAATAGAGGCTCGTATACAAAATATGGTGAATTGGATAGACCAACTGTCCAAGATAATATCTAATAAGATGCAAGGGAGTATATTGATATGTGTCTAATTAATGATGAATTTATTCAATAACACTTAGTGAATATTGCTAGGAAAGTGCTTAAGATAGTCAAATTGACTCATATGTGGTTTTATGTACAATTTAGAAGCAAAAGAGCTAAAGTGAGTCGATAGCACTACATTTGAGTCGTTTTTCAAAGATTCGCAATCCTTTGTCTCCATTGAATGAGAAGAAGGATTAGAGTAATAGGAGACAAGAAAATGCATGAAGATGAAGAGAAAAGTCATGAGAATGCAAGTCACAGCCATGACACAAAGCGAGTGATGAAATGCAAGGGAAGTATTGTTTTTGTATTTCTTGCACTTTATATACTATATTTAAGCAAACTTATGTTATCTACATATGTGGATAATTCTTTAATATTGACTATATCTTTTGTTCTTCACATTGAATTTATGTTTCTCATTATCTTAATAGTTATTTATGTGCTTAATTTTATTATCATTATCTTATATTAGAATTGTTTTGTCATCATCTAAAAGGGAGAAATTGTTAAACTAAGGGAGTTTCAAATTGGTGTTTTGATGAAAAAAAAACTACTATTGAGTTTATTATTTTGGCGAAAAGCAATATAAGAATAAAAATGAAGCCAAGAAGATAGTTTATAGAGTTGATAAAGAGAAGATGAAGTTTACGATCATCGAAATGAAGATCAAACTAAGGACAAAAGAAGATTAAGTCTTTTCAAAGTCATTCTTTAGTTTGTAATTTTACGTATAATCTCACTTTGTTAATTTGATGCTCTAAAAGGTTCACCATGTATAAACATTTTATTTCATTTTATTGCATGAGCATTTACATTCATCAAGAGGCATTAAAGCTTTTTATTCTAATATAAAAACCTTTTGATTTTTTAAACACCCTTTAGGGAATATTTTAAGAAGTGATTAAATCATAATTGGATTAAGCAAATTAGTTTTGAGCATTTACAGTTGTTAAAATCATGTTTTTAGGGTGATTGATCAACCTATGTGTATTAGTGATTGACCAACAAAGCTCAAATTTGTTAAATTTGATGTACCATAAGTTTTTCATAACATTGATTACTGGTTGACCAGTATTCTGTGCATAGTCATTATAACAATTATTGCTTGGCTTTAACGGTTATGAAAGGTCTTAAAACATTATAAATAGATGTTTTCTTATTGATTATGTATCAAGAAGCTTTTGGGTGTATTTTATACACATTTCTAAGTGATTTTTAATCATTTAAGCATCATTGTTTAATATTTACGTGAATGAGCCTCTTTGGAGTTATCAAATGAATAAGTGAGATACTTTTAAGTTATAATCTTTTGTTATGGTGTTGGATATTATACTTGAGTGTATTTTAAATGGGATTAAGGTTCCTTTTCACCTTGAAAGAAGATTGTCAAAAAGGTTCCTCTTTACCTAAAAAGATTATACAAAGGTTATTCTTCACCTTAAAAGAAAATTTATAGTGGAATTCCAAGAAGAATTTTGGGAATGGATGTAGGCAACAATTTTTTGTCAATCCATTATAAATCAGTTTGCATTCTCTCTTCCTTATCCTATTTAAATTATTATTCAATTATTTAGTTAATTTATATTAAGCAATTTATACATTCATATTTATATTGATTCTTGTTAATTGAGTACATTGCTTAGAAAAATTCTTGAATTTTATAAACACTCAATTTATCCCCTCTTGGGTGCCATTAGAGATATTTTTGTAAGATATAGATGTCAAGCTAGCCATTAGAAATAAGAACTAGTTGTTGCCAACAACAGAGTGGTATATAGTCGACCAATATGCATTAGGTGTACATATTTACTAGTCATTAGGATATTGATCGACAAATGTGACATATTGATCAACCAATATGAAACATTAGTGGACCAAGGAATCAACCAATATTCTTATAAAATTTTGGTATATAAAATTTAACAACTTTAAACCTATATTAGTTGACCACTAACCTATATAGGTCGACCAATACATATAAAATTATAATTCCAACATATTCAAATGCTTAAACTTAATTTTTTTATAAAGTGGAATTGATTTAAATACTTCTCTAAATGTTCTCTCAAGAGTATTTTAAAGATCAAGAGGGCTTTCTTTGAGATCAAAATGTCAATTCATCTTGAACGTTTGTAAAGACTCCTATAATAAGTTAAAATGATGATCTATTTATGTATGAAGAGCCCCTAAGATATCAAAGTGATGAATTAGTCAGAATAGTAAACATTACTTATTCATTTATAACTTTATTGTGTCTTATTCTTTCTTGTTCTTGATTTTGTTCTTCACTTAAATGACTTGAAGCCTAACTTTTCTCTAACGTTTTCATGAGATGTATCTTGATTTGTGTATGACCATTATTGCTTTCATATTGCTTTAATAAAAAATAAATTCATTAGTAGTACTTATGTTTTGTTATCATTAGAACATATATTATAATCTCCCTTAGTTTAATAAGACCATATTCACACATATAATTAGGTGGTGCAAACTTTTTAAAAAGGTTATAGAAAAAAAAAAGAAATATCAAGAGGTCTTAGTTTTAGTGAACTATTAAAGGATATTATAAAGCTAACACTTGGTGTGAGCTTTAATGATTTGTCTAAAGCACTAATTGACTCGATTTGCCATAAGGTTCGTCAAATTTCATAAATTTAGTTAGAAAGTGTTTGTCACTTAGAGGTATTTGTAAATAAATACGCCTAAATATAATGATTAATAGTTAATCAATTACAAAGTCTGGTTCAACCGGATTTTGCTGAGGTAGAGCTTCGTTGTTCTGGTCCATGGTCCGTGCGATATCAATCGCAAGATCCCTGTAAAACAGATAATGGTAGGCCGGGAATTGTTTCCCGGGAGGCCCTTCCGACGATCAAGTCAGTATTTTCGTAAGGTTTTTAGGCTGCTGTAAACAGAGGAAAGTAGGGTTGAGTTCTCATACCTGAATCATGGGAGAATAGTACCTTATATACATGGAATTACCGCTAGGTTTAGGTCTTTACGTGAGTCGTTGTGTTTGCATGGGAGTCTGTCTCCTGACGGGCCGGACGGGCCGAGATGAAGGTGTGAAGATGGGTCTGGGCCTTGCAGAGCCGACCCGACCATGATCCATATAGGACAAATGCCTGAGACCGATTATGATCCTCGAAGCATTTTGATTTTCTTCATTTTTTATGAAATAGTCTTTAATTATTGAATGATCTCATCCCAATATCAAATTATCAAAATTATCTAAAAGCCAAAAAAAAAGACCTAATTAAAATATTTAATTTTACATGAAAATCAAGCAAAAAAACTTAAAACATGTGTATTTTTCATTCACATTAGAGTTAATTTCTTATCTTTTATAATTAATTGATTTCACTAAAATATCATTAGGGATCTAACCATAAAGAAGTAACAATATGATAATCAATTAAGGCATGTTTACTTGATTATGTCTAAAATGGTTCTTTACCTTTACTATTGATGATGTTGATTCTAATTAATGATCTGAAAATAAATATTTGAAAAATGAAAAATACTTAGGGACAATAAGTTCTTTAAAACGAGTTAATTTGTGTCAGATATTGAGCACATATTTTAAATCACATTATTCATCAAAGTTTAAAAGAACATCATGAACCAATCATTAGAATTGGAATTGTAGTGAAGTATATGACGTCTTCTTTATAAGGATTAACATTTTTATGAAATTTGTTGGGAAAGAAGGAATTAAAAGAAAAATCGTCTATTTTCTTAATGTAGAAACAAGGTGAAAATTAATATATTTAATGCTTAGAATTTTTTTTAAGTTTTAGCCACTTAAAAGATGATAAGAAATCATTTTACAATATTTTAACGGTGATGAGACTAAGGATCCTCCAAAAAAAAAGAGCATGAATGTTAACTTCCTTTTGAAAATATTGTGAATCCTTTCCTTCCAAATTTCATACATAAATTTTCCAAAGGATATTATGAAGTTAGTAGATTGTTTCTTAGTTCTGCAACTTCTCAAAGTGTTTTACTCTTTGGAAGACTACATACTCAATGGTTTCAAGAACTAAATGGTTGAGTGAAGTTATTAGTAATGATAATATTACCTTAAATTCTACCCATCGTGGTTAGTCATTCTTTGATGGCTAATCATAGGATGAATGAAATATTTGGAATGGCTTGTTTGAATCATACGAGCTTATGCCAATGGACTGTAGGGACTTTATAACTTAAGGCTTGTCTACAAAAGACATTAAAGTATTTACTTGAGGGCTGTCTTGACTAGATGATGAAGTCTTGACTGTTGGATTCTGGATTGAAAGTAGGAGAAATAGACATCAGTTTTCCTTTAGCTCCTTGGATGATATTGAATATGCTCTCCTTAAGAATCTCTCTTACTGAAGCCTCCTTAAGGCTACGGAGCATAGTCCAAGAAAAGTTATATTAGGTGGGAAAAATTAGAAGTTTTGGTGCTCAAGGTATTGAGAATTAATCCATTTAACCTATAAGGATTCTTTATTAACCAAAATTCTCCAAATTCTCTTTACTATTGAACTCTATTGAGTAGTTTAATTGGCGTAATGATAAGTCCCTGTTCATTTCTAGGTAAGCAAACACTCCCCATCCTACTATAGTAATATAACCCTTGTTAATATCTTCTCTCCAAAGAAATATCTTGAGCATCTTCCAAAATAGTTTTGATCAGGATTTTCAAGAAAACTATATGAGATGACCAGTATATATGTATTGAGTTTAAAACAGAATTTATAAGTTAGATTCTACTTGTAACTGAGAGACTCTTATTGTACTAACTATTTATTTTAACCACGAGGTGTCCTAGGCGGATTCCAACTATGGAAAGGTACCTTTAAGCCATCCACACTTAGAGTAATCCCCACTAGAGCCGGATAGGTCCCTTGCGGGACGCAAAACTCTGATCCCAAGTTTTAAACGGCTGCATACATGACCCCAAGTCTTATTGTACTAATTATTAATTCTCCTTTTGAATGTTTATAATGAGAGGTGTAAAGTCCCTATAAGTACGCGTTTGGTGGGAAATAAGTAACCCTAAATAAGTCAAATGAAGCTGTTTGACTTAGAGTCCTGTTATATTTGAGATCCAAGTGGAGAAATAAGTAGTTGATGAAATGAAGGCTTGACTCTTATCCTTGTTCATTACCAGGCTGATAAGTATTTGAAAGTTTTTGTAGTTATCATTAGGGCACTTATGGACAGAGAATTAGGCCTTGAGAGCAGGAAGAGTTCATTTGTAAATGAATGGCTATAGATATTGATTCTCTTACATTTTTATGGAAATTAAAATTCCTTTCCATTTTATCTAAAATCCTTCAACAAGTAAGGCTTTGGTAGCTTTAGAATAAGACATAAATTTCTTATTAATTTCATTAATTATTTTTCATTTTTTTGAAAAACTCAAGAATAGACCCTATCATAAAATTTCTATAAGAAAAGAGCATTAAGTCCATCAGGCCCTAATGCTTTATTCGGTTTGAGATTAAATAAGGCTTCTCAACATCAACTACATTAAAAAGAAGGATTAAGCCATTTGCATCTGCAACATCTATATAGAGTAAGAACAATAAGCAGATGAATCAAGTGTGTAATAATCATGTCTCTTTCATATTTTATCTACTTTGAAATGTCCTACAAATAAAGTAATATTCCTTTCCTACTCCTTTTTCCTATCCATCGAATACTGACATAAATAACAATCAACAGTTTCAATATGACCAACTCATAACTCATTTCATCTCTTCAATCACCACTTTTCCTCTTCCACCTAGTTTCTTCTCCACTTTCATATTGTTTCTATTAACCTTGTCATCAATTACTGAACTTTTTGCTGCACTTACCATTGCAGCCAAAGAAGACCACGCTTCCCCCGGCTGCTCATGGACCCAACACATCATGAAATAGACCTTCCTCTCAGCAAGCTTCAGCCTACTCTTAAACTCTGACCTCCTCGAACTTTTTGAGGTTTCCTCTTTCAATTGCCTTTCCCCAGCCTGAAACAGTCTCCTCAGATCACAAAGTGCGCATATTATAGCAGGAGCTCCTATTGACAGCAAGCTTACTACATCATTGATAACATCTTGTCCAAATTGCAGGCCACCCATATCCCTGTATTCAGAAGAACAAGTTCTCTCCAAACAACAAAAAAGAGCTTCTAGTACAGTTTCTGGCTGTCCTGCTAGACCTAAGACAGTGGAGATACTCAAAACTTCTAAAGCTGACCCTACAGCATCAGATTGCCAGTCTCCATTATAAAGGCGTAATGTGAAGCAGTAGCTAAATATTATATCAACTAGGTGCACAGGTAACAGTGGCGATGCCTCCGCGCAAATAAGCTTCTTGAGTGAGGGTAATGAAGTTTCAGGCCCAGGAGGAATATCACTAGCTCTATTTGTTGCCCAGTCATCCTGGAGTGATGATGATGATGATGTTTTTGTCTCCACAAGCGGTTGAATTAGCTGAGTTCCATCCTTACCGAGAGAGATTGTTCTAGCAGATGTCTTCAACCACCAAGGTTCCCATGGCTCAATCAACTTGCTAAGTTCTCCAGATGCCACAGCCCTTTGGAATTGTTTTTTCCCTTTTGCAGTTAGGTCATCAAAACTAATTGTACAGCCTATGACAAAGAAAGATAACAAATATATCATTCAAGCAATACAATTGAGTGAGATTAAAATGCTGTAACAAACACCAGCCAGAAGCCTATTAGTTCAAAATAGTATTGAGATGGTCACAGATTGGAAGTCAGAATTTGTATGAACACAAAAAGAGGAAGACCATAAGAGTACAATACAAAGAAACATACCAGACAAAACTTTTTGGACAATCTCCTCAGACAGGCCTGAATCTGCCAAGGAAATGGGACAATAAGGAATAAGAAGCAATGCTAAAAGCTGTGAACACCAAGTAATCACCAACCAATACCTTGAAACTCGAAATTAATGATTCATAAAGATCATATGCAAAAGACACTGATGCCAGTTTACCTTGGTAGTAAATCTGCTCTAGAGATTCAAATGGCCATCATTTAAATTATTTGTAGGTACTCCTCAAACAAATAAAAAATATGTAAAGAAAGAAGCATGATGTACTATCATCAACCAAAAAAATAGGGATTTTTGAGGATTTAACAATGATTACACTGACTAGAAAGCTATTAGATTAGCTTAAAACTTCAATATTTAAGCTGCAGCTCTTTATCGAATAACTAATAGAGCATAAGTTTTAAGTCATGTAACCTAAAGGGAACAATTAAGAAGCAAGAACCTACCATCCTCATCCATACTATCAGTTTCTCTCTCACAATGAAATCGTTTCACAATGTCAAGCATCTTGTGTTTAGTGTGGTCATCAGGTTGCATTTGTCGAAGCTCTTCAATCACATTATCCCGCGTGAATGCCTCCGTACAACGTAAATTATGAGACTGAACAAAATTTACAGAGTATAACTGAAAACATAAATATTCTTTTAAAGCTAAAACAACCCTTGGTACAACTGATATAAAATGAAAATAAACAGAAAATTAGAAACTTTATAGCAAATACTTTGTAGCAACAAAGAGAACAGTAGCGGGCGTTGCATCGAGGGCAAGTATACTGGGAGAACTGTTTCTGGCACCTGCCATGGCAAGAAAAAATGAGTAGAAAAAGAGGTAAAAAAAACAAAGATAAAATATAGAAGGAAGGATGTAGTACACGTGGCAAATGCTATGTGAAGAAGGATTCAGACATGATGAAGCATTTGTAACGGTGGAAGTCTCAATCTCCTCCATTACTACACAACACCCAAAACAATTAGAGTATGATTAGGATAGAAGTAATAAGCCAAACATTACAAATATCGAAGGAGAAGGGCTCAAAACACTTCATTTTATATATTAGACCACAACTCCATTACTTTTTCTTTTCATTTCTACGTGAAAATGAATACAACCACACTTACGAAACTTCGTATCAACCGCTAATATAATCCATGGCATAATGAGTATCAATAATATGTTTGAAATGAATGAGACTTAATCTAATATATAGATCGTTCCTCTTAAACTATCAAAGAACATCATAGATGAAAGATTTAGAATGTTGATCTGATTTGATGACCTTCTAATCAGTATGATTGACAAAAATAACATAATTAATGTTAATCTCATATCCAAGTTTAATCCATCAGCTAACCTGTATATGTATTGATATTTACAAAGGGGGAACAAGAAGCAACTCAGTGGGATTAACTTTACAATCAAAGAGATGAAGAAGCCCGGTGGTAAGATGTGCCCGTTTCACTTATTGGTTTCCTAAAAAACGACATCGATTCGTCAGCTAATCCAGCCCACGTGTCATCTTGCAATATGCTAGCTATTAGACTATATATTACATGATAATTGTTCGCAAATCTTCAATTAAATAAGGAGGTAATATTATTTGTGTAAATCTTTTATTAACTCTTGGTTTTACTCATTAAAATTTTGATAGAACTGTGGTTTAACAACCTTAGCCATTTTCAAAGCAAGAGGCAAAAGATGAAATCACCACTGACACTTAATCCTTACTCTTCTAGATAATAAAACTGTATAAACAGCATAGCCAACTATATCTGGATTGAGCAAAACCAGAATTGAAAAGTAAAACAATAAATTCAATGTTATAGGCATGCAATGAAAAGGAAAAAACTTAATTTGTACTTGACATAAAACTTTTCTGTTAAAGAAATTCCAGCCTGGAACATTTACAAAGAGGTTTTGTTATTGATTATACTATCAAACAAGTTGATGATTTTTTTAAAAAGTCCTTCCATTCAAACAAAAGAACGAAAAGCATGGTCCTAAATTAGTTACTGAAAGCAACAAAAATGAAGGAGAAAATTACCATGTAAGGACTTCTATTTTGAATATTGAACATAACAAGGGGAAAGAAACAAACTTCAACAGAATATTAGCTGCAAATATCATAACTTCGAACAAATAAAATGGGAAGTAAATAATAAAATGTTTTGGGTGTTGTGTAGTGATGGAGGAGATTGAGAATTCCACCGTTACAAATTTCAAGAAAGTGTGATGCAATGATCATGAATATCTCAACCAAACTAGTTTCTTCCATGTTATAGACATCATTATGCTCTATGTACATTACACCTTTACATTTCTCCATCTTAATTAGCAATCATCCATGTCACTATCGATTTCCAGTAGCTTAGTAATTTCATCAACAATGACATTTCCAACTTCATAATTGTCCAACTGTTGCATAATGGCGAATACATTTTTCAGTTCTTAAAACGTCAAATGTGTTTTATATAGCTTGCATTTCATCGAACAGTTCAAAGGCAGAAACATGTGCCAGATTTATCCCAATTCACCTAAGTAATTAATGTCTTTATCCATAAAAATACTAAAATAAATATCGGTTGATACCATAAAAAAGTTGAGTGATTGATTTGTAAAAAAAACTAACAAAATTAACTTCCCGTGTCTATCACTCTGTCCCTCTCTCATTTTTTATTTTTTCTCTCTCTCTATCCTCTCTGTCTCTACCCAGTGTCCTAGCCCAGCCCAAACATTATCTCTATTCTCCCTCACGCTAGCACAATATTCGATAACCACCACTGCTCGGCAAGCTGTGTCATCACCCACCATCCCAATAGCATAACATTCGGACCGCTTGCCCAATGCAAATCCAAATGCACCATATATAATCAAAACAAATGCAAAAACACTCTCAAAACAACAATTAAATAGTCTAGAACTTTCTCTTAAAATACCAACACAGTGAACACGACATTCATCACATAGCACAAATGTTGAATGACTTACCTCCACCAAAAGACAGAAACACTCCGACTGGAGAAGGCCAGTCACGCAAACGTCAACAACGAGAAGACAAAATAACGGTAGAAAGTGGCTCGAGAGAGAGGGAAAAGGTGACGTTGGGTTGGGGGTAAGGAGATAGTCGGGTAGGTTTTAACAAAAGCAAGGGGGCAGGGAGATAGTCGGGTAAGTTTTAACAACCAAATGATGTTGTTTTGCTCTTGGAGCAACTTAACAATTGCCAGACCTTTTGCGACGTTTTCTCTAGAAAATCATCACGATTTCCATTTTGAGACATTTTGTTTCTAAAAGGTCGTAAAAGGTTTGACATATCTACGATGTTTTACAAAAAATTCGCAAAAAATGGAATCTTTTTGTGACATTTTTAAAAAAGTCACGAAAACTCCACATAATTCGCGACGTTTTCTAAAAACCCATTGTGAATTCTATTTAATTGTTGTAGTGACTTCATCAAATCATCACCTCCTCCTTAGTTCATAATTATAGAAACAAATCAAGTAACTGAAAATGCAGAATACAAACCATGGAGAAGGATAGACCAACTACTGCTATGCTGGCTATTTTCAACCATTGGAGAAGAGGTAATAGGATAGGTAAATCACTCAAGTTCATCCTATCAAGTCTGGCAGATTTTGGAAAAATCTTTATACTCAAACATCTAAGGTTAGAGTTCTTTAACTAAAGCATCAACAGTCGACTCTCAAAAAGGGCTCACATACTATATCAGAATACATGCAAAAGGTCAAAACTATTGCAGATTCACTTTAAGTAGCAGGACATGCAATCAGTGAGTATGAATTAATATTAAGTGCGTTAAATGGCTTTGGTCATGAATATGACCCTGTTGTGGTTTTTAACACACTTCATGAAAACTTCAACATTACAAGAAGTGCAATACTCTCTTATGATGCGTGAAACAAGAATAGAACAGCTAAATACAATCAATCAGCTAGAAATCTCATCACTCACTGCCAACTATGCAAGCACCAACTATCGAGGAAGAAGTGGATTTAAAGAAAGAAGAAATCAAGGCAAAGGAGGCAGATGGAGTGGAAACAAAATTTTCTGCCAACTATGTCACAAACCAGGACATGAAGCACTAAAATGTCACAAAAGGTTCGATGTTTCGTGGCAAGGGAACACCACTCAATCATGGAAACAGAATACAGTCACACAGAATAATGCTCAAAACTATCCTCAGACCTACCTGGCCCAAAATTAGCTGGAAAATCTCTCATCTGAAGCAATCAACAACAATACCTGGTTCATAGACAGTGGGGCTACAAATCATGTCACGGCAGATCTCAACAACTTGTCAATAAGTTCAGAATATGATGGAAAGGATCATCTTACTGTTGGCAATGGTAACCCTCTTCCTATTGTTAACATTGGCTCATCTCACATGCACTTTCAAGACAATAAACACACACCGTTTACACTAAGACAAATTTTGCATGTTCCTAGCATAACCAATAATTTACTCAATATCTCTAAACTCACTAAAGACAACAACATTTCTGTTGAGTTTACTAACGAAAATTGTCTGTTTAAAGAAAAAGCCACATGGAAGATTCTGTTCAAGGGAGTGGTTCGAGATGGGCTCTACAGCCTCAAAACCACCAAATAATCCGACAACATCAGACTAATCAATCGTAAGCCCAGTCCTTCTTATCAAGTTTCTTCTTTAGACACTCACTGTGAGGCTAATATAACACAAAAAAATGTAAATGTCTAGCATGCCAAGTTAGGAAATCCTTTTAAACATGTCTTGACACAAATCCTAAGTTAAACGAAGTTCAATTTTAGTCTGAAAAATTTATCTCATCGTGATGCTTGTAAGGAAGGAAAATTGCATCAGTTACCATTTCAAACTCATGAAATAACTGCTCAAGATCCCTTAGAAATCATTTATTCAGACATTTGGGGACCCTCTCCACATCTATATACCAAAGGACACAGATACTATCTCATTTTTGTTGATGTCTATACTAGATTCACTTGGTTTTGTGCCCTTAAACCAAAATCTGACACCCTATCTATTTTTATCAAATTCAAAACCAATGTTGAACTTCAATTGAACAGAAAGATCAAAGCTTTTCACACTGACATGGGAGGTAAATATAAAGCTCTCTTACCCTATCTCAAAAAACATGAATACAACCAAGATTCAGTTGTCCTTATACTCATCAACATAGGGTTTCCGAAAGGAAACATAAACATATTACTAAAATGGGACTCACTCTTCTATCTCATGCTTATATGCCACTCACCTATTGGTTAGAAGCCTTTCACACAGCTGGATACTTTATCAACAATCTACCATCTCCTAGACTAAACAACCTCTCACCTTTTGAAAAATTATACAACAAACCACTGAACTATCTTAACCTTAAAACCTTTGGCTGTAGTTGTTTTCCTTATCTCAAGTATTACTCTAATCACAAATTAGGATTTCACACCACTAAATGTGTTTTTCTTGGATATAGTTCAATGCATCAAGGCTATAAGTGCTTGACTAATGAAGAAAAAGTCATAATATCTCGTCATGTTCAATTTAATAAGACAGAATTTCCTTTTCCTCAACTTTTTCCCTCACGCTTAAATCGTCTTATAGCCTTATCAAGTTCACCTACCCTTACTCTAACCTCAACTCCAACCGATACATCCTCATCAGGGACCGTCTCGGATCAATCTCCTTCAGTAGAATGCTCTCACTTAGCTGAATCCCTCGATAGACAGGTAAGCTCTCAAAATCCCTACTCCTCATCACATTTTACACTTTCGCGAAATGCCTTACCTACCATCAACCCATCAACCACATTACATACTGAACCAAAATCTTCATCTCCACAGATACAAAATGTTCATCCTATACAAACCCGATCCAAAAGTGGAATCTTCAAACCAAAACTTTATTCCTTTGCCCTAACCTTAAGCCCATAGGCTGAACCTAGAACAGTTTCTAAAGCTCTAAATAACCTTACATGGTTACAAGCTATGAAAGATGAATTTCATACCCTCTAACAGAACCAAAATTGGACACTTGTTCCCTATGAGCCTACCATGCATATTCTTGGCACAAAGTGGGTGTTTTGGACCAAATATAATGCTGATGGGACTATTTCTAAACACAAAGCTAGATTTGTTGCCAAAGGGTTTATTCAAACCCCTAGCATTGACTTTTTAGAAACTTTCAGCCCTGTTGTGAAAGCCTCAGCCATAAGAGTAATGTTTATTGGAGTTATGTAAATATAGTGCCCTGGAAAGCAAGTGTATTTACATGTAACTTTATCTTCTTAAGTTACAGTTTTGTAATGAAAATATTTATTATTAATAAAACAAAAGAGTTTGGTTTTATCTGTATGAGCATTATATA
>JAOTAZ010000008.1:19436173-19446675 GCA_025629785.1 Erythroxylum oxycarpum | reverse complement strand
TGCTAGGGTTGGTTAGGTGGGATGATGGATGATTATGGATATAGATTCAATGTGATTGATGAAACGTCCTAAATCATACCATATAGTCATTGTGACTATAATCCTATGACTTAGCTGAGACTAAAGTATGAAATTCCTCACACATAATATGAAAACTGTCTTCCATTAATATGGAGAGAATCAGAATTCTTTTAGAGTTAGGGTTATTGGGTAAACCCAAGCCCACTCTATATAGATATGTTCAAACTATGGAAATCAGATTTTTGAATTAATGGGTCAGTTTTCATTAGAAGTGTTGATTTGTTGAGTGAACTCAAGGTCAACGTAGACAGAAGCGCAATTAGGTTGCAAACATCATATTTACGCGCATTAACCCAATGTGTGTGCATACATCACGAGTTGACAACACTAGATGATAGTTACAGCTATGATGCAATTGATATGACCGATACCTACTAATTGACCTAAGGTGGCATGTTGGGTAAACCTAAGGTCATTCTTAGTAATGCCAGATATCGACCCACTATGACACTTTGTCATAATTTTTCTTGGATTCGTATTGAGGGCTATGGATTCTTTGAAACTAATAAGAGTTATATGCATGTCATGCAAGTCCTTATAATCATACATGTATTTATATTCTAACATTCTTTCTCTCTTCACATTTAGGTTGACTGAAGATGTCTTCCATCGTGAATTTACGCTTATTTATGGGTTCTAATAAATTGACTGGACCCAATTTTCTTGCTTAGCTGAGAAATCTGAGACTTGTTCTCAGAACTGAGGAGCTAGGCTATGTCTTAGACATTCCACTTCCTGACCCCCCTGCTGTTGATGCTTCTAATGAGGATTATAAAGCATATCGTAAACATCTCAAAGATAGTGACTTGGCTACTTGCATTATGCTAGCCTTTATGTCACCAGAGTTGCAGAAGCAGTATGAGTCTATGGATGCTAATACCATAATGTTTCATCTTAAAGAGCTTTTTGATGAGCAAGCTCAGTCTGAAAGGTTCAAGACCTCAAGGCTGCTCTTCACGAATAAGATGACTTTGGGGACATCTGCAGTGCAGTATGTACTGAAGATAAATGGTTATATTGAGAGGTTGGTCACCTTGGGTTTTGTTTTAGACTATGAATTAAGTGTTGACTTGATTCTGGTTGGATTGTCTGATAGTTATTCACATTTTTGTTGAACTATTAAATGAACCAAATCTCCATGACAATCCCTGAGTTGATCGATATGCTCAAGATAGCAGAGTAAGCTATCAAGAAGGATAACAAGCCAGTGCTAATGGTGGACTCTTCTTCTTCTGGTTCAAGAAAAAAGTACCTAAAGAAGAAAAGGTCTAAGAAACTAAAAGGAAGTAAAACTGCTTCAGGTAAAACTTCTTCGTCGAAAGGAACTTGTTTCCATTGCGGCAAGAGTGGCCACTGGAAGTAAAACTGTAAAGTCTATCTGGAGTCCTTGAAGAAGAAACAGGCATCAGATGCCCCGACTCCTTCAGGTATGTTTTTCATTAAGGTTAATATTGTTTCTAATCATAACATATGGGTATTAGATACTAGTTGCGACTCACGCATATGTAATGATATGTAGGACCTCAAAGACAGTAGACAGCTCATAAAGGGAGAATTGGACTTGCGCATGGGCAATGGAGCAAGAGTTGCTGCATTAGCCATATGAACTTATTTTTTAATTCCCCAGTGGGCTTGTAATTAAACTGGATAATTGTTATTTTGTACCTATTTTAACAAAGAACATATTGCCTGTTTCTTGTTTAAATAAAGTTAGTTTTTATTTGAAATTCAATAGCAATGGTTGTTCTAATAATCTGAATGGAATGCTTTATGGTACTGGTATATTATGCAATAGAATTTACATATTAGAAATGTCGCATCCAATTATGAATGTCAATCACATGAAAAGACATAAACGAGATAATTTAAAATCAACTTACTTATGGCATAACCACCTTGGCCATATAAATGAGAGACATATAGCTAAGCTCTACAAGAGTGGTAGTTTAGGGTCATTTAATTATGAATCATATGACATGTGTGAATCTTGTTTAGTAGGCAAGATGACTAAGTTACCCTTTAAGGGAAAGAGTGAATGAGCGACTGGATTATTAGACCTAATACATTTAGATGTATGCGGTCCAATGTCCATCTATGCCAGAAGTGGTGTTCTTTACTTCATTACCTTTATCGATGATTATTCTCAATATCGGTATTTGTATTTGATGATATACAAATCTGATGCATTTGCAAAGTTCAAACAATTCAGAAATGAACTAGAAAACTAACTTGGGAAAGGTATCAAGTTACTATGATCCGATCGAGGTAGGGAATACTTAGACTATGAATTTTTATATTATCTCAGAGATAATGGGATTTTATCTCAATTGACTCCACCTTATACACTACAATACAATGGTATGGTTGAAAGGAGAAACTGAATTTTGTTGGACATGGTATATTTGATGATGGGCTTTGTAAATTTACTAAAATCCTTTTGGGGGTATGCACTCGAGACAGTTGTTTATTTGCTAAATAGAGTTTTATCAAAGATAGTTGATGTTACTCCATATGAGATATGGACTAACAAAAAACTTTATCTCTCTCATTTGAAAGTTTGGGGCTATCCAGCTTATGTGAAGTGAATACATTCAGATAAGCTTGATGTAAAGTCTGATAAGTGTTTGTTTGTAGGATATCCTGAAGAAACAATAAGATATTAAATTTACCTTACTGAGGAAAAAATGTTTGTTTCAAAGCATGTTGTATTTAGAGAAAGAGTTTCTTTTAAAAGAAGACAGTGGGAGAAAAATTGAACTTTTATAATTTCACAATGCTTGAACAGATGCAAATTAATTGCTTGAACCCGAGATTATGAATCATATAGATGAAGTAACAGCTCAACCTTCTTTAACACAGGAATTTCGTAAGTCATGTAAGATACGCTCTGCTCCTGAGAGATATAAATTTCTTGTGATTAAATAGAATGACATAATGCTCATAGAAGATAATGAGCCTACTACCTATGAAGAGAGTCTGAAGAGTTCAAAGTCTGAGAAATGGCTTAGCGCCATGAAAGCAAAAATGCATTCTATGTATAAAAATCAAGTATGGACTTTGGTTGAGGCATCTGAAGGAATAAAGGCCATAGGGTGTAAATGGGTTTTCAAAAGAAAATCGACATAGATGGTAATGTGATTACCTATAAAGCAAGGCTTGTGGCCAAAGGTTTCCATCAATGATAAGGAATAGATTATGACGAGACCTTCAACCTAGTAGTAATGCTTAAATTCATTAGGATACTCCTGGTTGTTGCCACTCATTATGATTATGAGATATGACAAATGGATGTGAAGACAACTTTGCTAAATGGAAATCTAGCTAAGGATGCATATATGACACAACCAGAGGGTTCCATCTCCTATAATGGTGAAAAGGTATGCTAGCTTCAGAATTCCATCTATGGATTGAAACAAGCATCCAGGAGTTGGAATATCCATTTTGATGAGATAATCAAAGAGTTTGGTTTTTCATAAAATCGGGATGAACCTTGTGTGTATAAGAAGGTTAATGGGAGTGCAATCGTTTTCCTTATGCTATATGTAGATGACATATTATTACTAGGAAATGGTGTCTCTATGCTACAATCTGTGAAGATTTGATTGTCCAAACAATTTGCTATAAAAGATCTCGGTGAAGCAAATTATATCCTCAGATAAAGATCTGTAGAGATAAATTGAAAAGGTTGCTTGGTCTTTCACAATCAACGTACATAGATAAGATGCTAAAGATGTTTAACATGAAGCAGTCCAAGAGAGGGTATCTTCCCATAACTCGTGGAATAACACTCTCGAAATTTATGTGTCCTAAGACATAAGATGAGAGGACACGCATGAATATGATCCCATATACATCTGTAGTATCATGTATGCTATGCTATATATGAGACCTAATGTATCATATGCTCTAAGTGTTACAAGCAAATACCAATCGGATCTTGGTGAGGGTAACTCGGTGGCTGTCAAGAACATCCTCAAGTACTTGCGAAGGACTGAGGATGTTTTCTTGATATATGGAGATGGAAATCTAAAAGTGAGCAGGCATATAAATGCTAGTTTTCAATCTGATAAGGATGATTCCAAATTCCAATCAGGTTATATATTCACACTAAACAGTGAGGCGATCAGCTGGAAGAGTTCCAAACAAGAGACGACTGCCAATTCAACAACTGAGGTAGACTACATTACGGCTTTAGACGTAGCAAAGAAAATAGTTTGGATCAAGAAATTCACAACTGAACTTGGTTTGGTTCCTAATAGTGATGGGCCCATACAGTTGTATTGTGGCAACAATGAGGCTATTACGCAGGCTAAGGAACCAAGGTCTCATCAACGGTCCACGAACGCACTCCATAGATATCATCTAATCAGGGAGATCATTGGTTAAGGTGATGTATAGATAGAGAGAATTCCCACCGAGTAGAATATTGTTGATCCATTGATGAAGCCATTGTCATAGAATAGCTTTTATTCTCATGTACTCGCCTATAGTATTAGATACCAAAGAGATTGACTTTAGATCAAGTGAGAAATTTGTTAGAGTAGTGCCCTAAAGACAATCGCCTTTAACGCATTTTGTATAAAGTTGTGTACAAACTTTATTTTCAATAATAAAGAAAGGCATATTTCATTATTTATGAATTGATATTGATCTATAAGAAAATTAATGAAGTTCATGATATATGACACAACATGAAGGAAATCATAATGTGATCATACTACTAAGATTCCTAACATGTGCAATTATGTTAATATCTAAATTATCCCTAGTCATAGGATTAATAAGACTGGACATCGTTAATCTGGATATACTATCATATGTCAAACTCCTTGATTTGATCAAGTAGTGGATCTCAAAAACTATAAACATGAGATGTTTAGAGTTGAGATGTAAACATTTACTAGAGGTAGTAAGTACATTGGATGACCTACCATAAGATCATCACATGGATGTCTTATTCTAATATCAGTGACAATCTCACCATAACAATGGTTCAAGTATCCTTAAACTTGAGGTACTCAAGGATATCTTGGATATTGATTCTGTGTTTTGACTGAATTCCTTGTTGCCTTATAGGAGTTGCTAATAGGGTGGTGATTGGGTACAGTTTAAGGTATTCGAAGGTAATTGAGTAGTCAATATAGGATTCACCACTTCTGTGATAGTAGAAGATGATACCCACAACCTCTTATTGGGGTCATTACTTGGAAATATCTAGTTGGAGCACATCTGTTATGAAAAATGTCTTCATTGACATATAGAGTAATGAGTCCCAGGATGAGAACTAATATCACTTGGGTTAGATTTGACCTAGTCAGTCTAGTGAGAGTTACACTTTGCCCATACTCATAATCAAGTGGGATATAGCATGGTGAAAGGACCAATTGCGCAACAATTGTCTATAGGAGGGTTCGTGAGATGGCTTGTGACAAGCACGGGGTCGTTCATCAAACCACTTACTTTCTGGTCAATTCGGGATCATGATGTGTTACTAGACGCTACTCATGACTTGCTTGGATTAAGTGTTAATCCAAGTGGCCAACATAACCAGGAACCTAATGGATCACATGAGTGACTCAGAGGATTCATAAAATAGTTTTGGATAGAGATCCATTATATAGAGAGCAATAGAACCAAATGGATACCAATGAGATCGGGATATATATATATGTGTGTGTGTTTATATGTGTCCATGTTTCTGTGTGTGCAATGCGGAAATGAGAGAGGCTTCTTTATAAGGTGATGCATTTATTGTCTTTAAATGATAAAATAAAAAACAATAAAAGACAAAAACAAAAAAGTAAGTAAGATGTATGTAAATTGGGAATTTTCAACTAGGTTTAATGATATTTCCTTGTATAGGCACATAGATTTTGGTCTTTGGGAAAGTCTCGAAACAATTTTTTTTTTGTTTTTCATACCACGTGTATATGATGTATGCACCAAGACTTTCCTACACAATCTTTATCTAATATTAGGAACGAGAGCCTATCCATTGTACTTAACTTGTTTAGGGAAGTAAGCCATAGAATGAAAGAAGAGCTAGGCAATAGCTCTTTATGTCAAAATACTTCATGCCATTCCATTATGACATCTCTCCTAATCAATTGTTCTCTACAACTTTTTGTGGTAAATAATCCCTTTGGATGGTGTCTCCAAATGTATCTATCAGGGGACAAGAAGTTAGGAGGATAGTTAGGTTGTAGGAAGAGGAGTTCCCTTAGGAATTCCATTCATTGACCCTCCCTAATAAAGGATTTAATGTTAGCAATTGATGGAAGGTGGCTCAATGATTGACTGGCACTCTAAATACTGATTAGTGCTCCATTACTTGTCTAATTGTCATACTAAAAGCCAACCTTTGCTCCATTCCTACTTGACATGAGATTTCTGATTACAATTCAACCTCTATCTTCAGCAATTATGCTAGAAACCAAGAGTGGGAGGTCTTGGGGTTAACCCATATGCTCCTACCCTTTAGGACATAGGTATAAAGCCATTTGACCCATAGGGTTTTATTACCCTGCAGGATGGACCAGAACTTCTTTATCAAGAGAGTTTATTAAAGGATTGGATACTAATAATTCCTAGTCCTCCCTCCAACTTAGGTCTACTGATATAATACCAATTTACCTTGGCATGTCCTTACTATGGTCAATACCTTCCCATAAAAAATTTCTCATAATTTTTTCCAGTGATTTGATAACTCCCATTGGTAGTACCATATTAAAGGATCAACAGATATATATGGAGTTAAGGACTGAGTCAATTAATTGTAGTATACCTCCAAAATATAGAGCTCAGTCAATCTAAGAATTTAATCTCTTTTGAATTCTTTCAAATAGAGGATAACATTCACTAAATTGAATCCTTCTAGTAGTGATAGGTAGGCCTAGGTAGTATAGATTGATTTCACCTTATTTCAACTATAGAGGAAACTCTACCTTCTATGTGATCTGCACTTTTGGACAAAATAAAATGACTTTTAGCATAGTTAACCGTCAAGCCAAACATAAAGTTAAATGGATTTAGAGAATTCATAAGGAGATTGATGGAATCCCCATCATCCTTAGAGAATAAAAATAGATCATTAGCGAAGCACAAATTCACCAAAGAGATTTTCTTTATCTACTGTGATGTTGAAATTGTGTTCCCTTGGCAATATCGTACTTTAAGAGTGAAGTAGAGCTTCCATACATAATATGAAAATATAAGGAGACATATGATCCCCTTACCTAAGACCCAATTTTTCATGAAAAATATTTGTAGGAGTTCAATTAACTAGAATGACTTAAGATGTAGAAGTAATACAAACTTCAATCCATTTAGTCAACATACTTGGAAAACCTATCACTGCCAGAAGTCTTGAGATAAAGTTCCATTCCACACTATCGAATGCCTTTCTAAAATCTATCTTGAAAGCACAATTCTTTGGATCATTTTGCCTCAAGTAGTTTCTTAGGAGTTCCTACACTATAGAGATATTATCTCCTATTTTGTTTTCCTTGGAAAAAAGAACTTTGGTTATTACTAACCAAGGATCCCAAAACAAGTTTTAGTCTATTAGCAATAATCTTTGTGATCACTTTGTAGAGGAAATGAGAGCATACAATTGGCCCATAATCCTCTAAAGATGCTAGATTGTTTAGCTTAAAGACCAAGCAAAGATATGTTTTGTTGATTTCCTTCAACATAATTCCTGAAGAGAAGAGTTTTTTGACAGTTTCTTTCACCATTGGGCCTATATCAGGCCAAACTTTCTGAAAAAATAAACCATTGAAACCAGGGCCCTAGCACCTTTTTAAGATTCATTTGGAAGACAACCTTCGCTATCTCAGAATCATCAATAGTTGTTATTAGTGATGCCTTCTGCTCACCAAATAATTTGTTATGGATAACAGATTCGAAAAGTTAAGTATAGACAGTTGAATTTTGGGAGCAGTAGAAATCTTTAAGGAACCTCTCATCCTCTTTCAACAAGTCCTCTGCTTGCATATCTTTCTTCCATCTTGTATGTTGATTTCCTTTATAGAATTATAGTTCTTTTAAGCAATTATGAAGTTGAAGAAAAATTTACAGTTTTTATCACCTTCTTAGAGTCACTTTATCCTATCCCTCTACTTCATAACACTGACATGATTGTTTAGAGCTTGCAAATAGTCTTTTAAAGTAGTGTTCTCTAGATATAAAAAAGACTAATAACCTAGATTAGGATAGACTATTTTATAAACTTAGGAGAGCTTGTCTTTAGCTACTATAATGGCTTGAGAGGTGTTCTCCCTAATTTTTTTCTTTAGGGACTTTAATCCCTCCCTGATTATTTTAAACTTCTAAACACATTTAAATTGGAGAGTTCCATTTACATTATTTATCACCCCATTCCTTTAATAATCCCGAAAACTGTCCACTTCAACTATGTAATTATTAAATCTAAAAAGAGAGCAACATTTCACCTTTAAGAACAGATAAGCTACCTTCATAAGGGTATGATTCGAAATTATAGGATCCAAGAAAGTGGCCTTACTTTTTGGGAATTGTTGTAGCCATTCCTGATTAACTAAAACATGGTTTAGCTTTTTCCTGATAGCCCAACCATTAGTTTGCTTATTACTCTAAGAGAAGAAATGACCATTTTCCTTATGGTCTAGGACTCCTAATTGATATACACAATCCTTAAGATCTGGAGAGTAGTTTCTTAAAAAGAAATGCTCCTCTTCTTTTGTTTTAAAAAGAGTAAAATTGAAATCACTTGCAATTAACCAAGGACCTATCACTTTTCTTTAAAAATTTAGTAAGCTCCCCTAAAGATCCTTTCTCTGAAAACCTAATTGAAACCATACATTACCAAGGCAAAGATAGATGTATTTGACTTAAAAAATGCCACTTCATAGGAATAACATGCATATGTATTTCCAACACCTTAACCTCTATAAAACGAGGATCAAAACTAACTATAATTAATGCCATATGCATCTACTTGATGATCTAAGGGAAACGCCACTTATAACCTAATTTATTAAGAAATTTAAGATTCTCCAATATCATTTTTGTTTCCAAAACAAAAAAAAAATCCATAGGTTTTCATTAGCCAAAAATTTCCTTAGGGCCAAAAGCTTTTTTGGGATAATTAAGGCCCTTGAAATTCCATACAACAATTCTAAAGAAGTGGCTTTGGAGCCTTTACTACTCTTAGCACCCTTCCTCCTTTTGACAATAGTAAATTGTTCTTTAATCTCATTACCCTTAACAATGCTTGAGGTTAAAGGGGAGGAGCTTGCTTTATCCCCATTTTCCCCCTCCTAAAGAGCTATCTTTCCTTCCATTGGATCTTCATTAGTAGTGTTTGTTTCTGCTTTCGCCTTAGCTTGAAGTGTCTCATTTAAATCGGGTAATGCTGGATCCCCTTTGGACACATTCTGACTTGATATCAACTCATCATTTCCATCATTAGCTTCCTGATCCCATTAGTTCCATATAATCCCTTTTCTTGAAGGTTTTACTAGTTGGCATCCACTTTTTCCTTTTAGTTTCAAAGAGAGCTTCCAATGGTAGTCTACTATTACAATATCTTCATGTAATGTTCCATTTAAGCCTAATCTCATAACTAGAATTTGTTCCAATAAATCTTTGTAAATTTCCATATAATACATAGACGAGCATAACCCAATCTTTTCCTTTTTTCGTATTTTCATCCATGCATAAAGGTTGCCCTAAATAACTTGCAATCATACTAAGCCTTTGGTAGTCTAGTACTCCAATTATATATGTTAACCCATAAAGGAACTAACTGTAATTATTCTTTTTCAGGTTGAAACCTCGATTGCCAACTTTGGAGTAACAATGTGAGATTCATCACAGGCCAAAGGCCTTCTTCTGAGACTTTAAGGGACTGAGTTTTGGAAGAAAAGGTAAATAATGCTAAATTTTTATCAGCTAATAATAATTCCACCAAACCTTTGTTCTTCCAATTATTATTTGCCCATTTTTACAACACTGAAAATGAGGGCATTTTCTCCAAAAGGAACCCCATTAGAGAAGCTTCCCAGGATGGGGCTCCTTCCTAAAGAACTTTCAGATCTAGTGAGACTATAGGGGCGTTTGGTTTGAGCACGTGATTGGGTATAGATATGGGTATAATAGTATAAGGGAATGAGAATGGGTATGAAAAATAAAAAAATGATGTTTGGTTTATAACTTAGGTTTCTGTATTAATACCAATAATGTTGTTTGGTTTGTTGTATTAATAGGACTGAAAGATAATATAATACCATTTTTTTATATCATATTTAAAATGGAATATAAAGCATAAAATAACATCAAAATATGAGTGCTCACATTGAAATTAATGTTCTACATTGAAATTAAAGGTAGCTATTACGTTAACGAATATGAGTGCTCACAGAATGAGCAATAATATTATA
>JAOTAZ010000008.1:19300671-19314656 GCA_025629785.1 Erythroxylum oxycarpum | reverse complement strand
AATATAGCTAGGTTTTATTAGATTGTGAATAACTTCATTAAAAAGAATATAAAATATATATTCTAATTTATTAAGATTTAATTATTAATTGTCTGGCTAAATTTTTTTGGTAATTGTTTATATATAATTGAGAAATGAAATAGGCAAAAACTAAAAATCAACTTGTAGAAAGTAGAAGGCAAGATGAAGCTTGTGTAAGAGATTATCAATATGTGATTTATCTTCAAAACCAAATTACAATTAGAATTTCCGCAGTTGTTCTTGTTCTTTCCTTCTTCTTTTTTTACCTTGGGTTTCTAAAAGGCAATTTCTAAACATGGAAAAAAAACTTTTCCTTTAATTTCTTATAATTTTGTTACTAATAAGAGTTTATGGATATAATTGATTGAAATATGAGGGATAAGATCTTCGGTTTTAGTTAATCAATTCTTATCATTCCATTTTGTCTTATTTATAAATTTCTTTAAGTCTCGTATAAATGTATGAATAATATGGTATGAAACAAAATAAAAATTGATTAATTAAAATAAAAGATCTCTCGTCAAAATATAAAATATAAAATATAAAATATAAAAGAGAGCCCTTGCCCTTTTAGCCTCTTTTACGTAAAACTCATCTCAACCCACAACGTGTTTGTTGGTTGAAATGCTCAAGCAATTTCTTTGAATCCTCGTCTGTCAAAATGCGTATGGAATCATGTCTAATTCAATTCAACGTGTAGTTGTCATTTGTATTATCTATGGTGTTAAGAGAAACAGATGACTAGGCGCTGTGCCCGATCAAGTTAATTAATTAAGTATGGGCAAACATAGTTTTGATGACGCCAGTCTCCTTGTGGCGTTGCTTACACGGAAAAGCTTGATGGGTTCTTCCCATACCCCATATGATTGCAAAGCCTCGTATGAAAAGGGTTAAATAAGAACTTTTTGGCTGCACAATATAATCCTTCTGGTATCATTGTGCCCACTTTGATGTATTTAATTGATTAAGACATCTTGATATGAGAACTGATAATATTAAAAAACGAAAGACGACTATAAAATCAAATCAAGCAAATGCTTGCTAGAAACGACATTCTCTTTAGATACAAAGAAAAGGGGAAGAAGCAAAATTCGCAGCTTTAAGATCAGAATCATTTCTTCCACTCCCTCCGTATATAAACATACCAGTAGAATCAATGTGGGTCACCATCCACCACCACTTTATACTTTGATTGTGTTTCCAAGAGCCCCAGATAGGGTTTAATTATGTTTTCATGGCTTACGTCTAAAGCTTGACAAGACCTTCGTGGAACTAAAGCTTTTCCATGGTTTAAAGTGCATTTGTACCCATTCTAGATTCTACGGTATAAGAATATTGTTCTTTAATCCCCGCACATGTGCAGAAAAAAAAAAGTTTGATTCTTAAATTTATACTTTATAATACTTTTCTCCTAACAAATACTTATTTTAACTTCTATCCTGAAAACTATTGGAGTTAATGCAAAAAGCTTTTAGAAAAAGAATCAAAATAAATTTGTATTTATATAGACACATAAACCAGTTAATGAAAAAAAAAAACAGATGTGAAGATTCAACCATGATATGATATGATGAAAGCAACATTTATTTAGATAATCATTTATTACCAACTCAACAAGTTAGTTAAAAGACCAAAATATGGTGTTTTGGGTTTGAATTTTGGAGATGAGAAGAAATAGAAATCGAATATTTACCTTCAGTCTTTGGGAACGAACATCATCAGTACAGTATCAAACGTAATACTAATTCAGATGATTACTAATTACTAGCAGACCGTGGTTTGAAGTTTGCCTTCAATTATTAATAAGAAGATATGGCTCCTACTCGAAACAAAGCCTTTATATCAACTTTACGTGAAACCTTTTCTCGAGGATCGATGGTTCTTTACTTTGGGAGCAATATGCAAATATTTGTACCGGTGAACGCACCAAAGTTAGAGGTAAAATTTTCTAATAAGAGCGAGTGGAGTTATAAGCATGTAATCGGTCCAGTTGATTATTCCACTAAAATCCTACGTCTTGACATGTATTTAAGATTCTTAAAATGTGCACTATGGAAGGTTCATCCTGTACCTGCAGTGGAATAATCAACTGTACCGAATGAATGGCTTTTTGCACAACCTGCGCAATGAATGCTTGTGGGCGTGACCTTGTTGACAGGTTTAGGCCAATTGGATTCTCTTTCTATACTAAAATATCACCACTTTTTTGGACAAAAATTAGGCCATCCTCCTATAACACACCCAACTTAAATAACTCCTTTTAAAATGATTGCTATCTTGTCTATGCAAGGAATTGGATTCACATTCCTCCACAAAATTGCTGCTGGAGTTCGCATAAGTTATTTTAACTCTTTTTTTTAATTGTTTATATAATCTATTTACTTGGAGTGATGAACTGATTGTGAGATCACATGTGATGAAAATGGGTCTTAAATCAAATAATGAATGGTTTGAATACAAGAATGGGGCTAAGGCTAACTAATGGAGGAAACATAATGGGTTTTGCGCCCATTTTGTGATTTTGGATGACATGTATGTTGGTTCAATCATTTCCCCTTTCATGCTAGGATTGACATTGTGAACCGCCCTACCAATATTTGTTTGCCAAACACGTTATAGCAACATTTGATTAGTTGAAAAAAGAGATAAAGTTAAAATTAAAATTAAAAAAAGAAAAAGAAATATATGTTCTTTAATGAGTGTATGACACTATTCCCATCAAAAGTTTACAAGTAAGAAAACAATTAAGGGGCAAGGGGGTGATGTATTAAAGAAAGGGAGGCCATACCCATACGGGTGGTGGAAAAGATGTTCTTAGATGCATTGCCAACCTCAAATGGCTTACATCTCAGAGAAAATTTTAAAAAGATAGTACGTTTAGGCCAGGATTTTTGGTCCATAAATCCTTATATATATATATAACAAAACAACAACAGCAAGCTTTCTCTCCCTAGTCCCAAGGTTTTAATTAAATGTCGGTCGACGGTGGCTTAAGCAACCAGACCCTGTTTTCCAACCCATCTTCTTTTATTCCTTAACCATTTCTTAGATAAATCGGAAAAAGTATTAAACAATCCACTAGATTGGTAACATACTCGTGCTTGATTGAGTGCGTTTGCAATAATGTGCACTCAAACGATAATCCTATCCTCCTGAATCGTAATATAGTGTCGTCTTACTTAGATTACACAGTCATGAATTCAAGACTAGGCCGGTAAGTAAAATCTTTTATTAAGCTGCAAGGTAATTGCTTTTTAGGTCCATTGGATCCCTTCAAATATATAAAAAAACCATAATGGGCATGAAACCTAGCCCAAAACTAAAACTAGGCCTCAAATATATTAGGAAGTTATGTTACGTAGAAATGAAAGAGAAAGGAATAGCCTTAGTTTTTTCCAGAAGCCCACAGTCGATACAACGTGATGATCATTTCGAGTTCTGTCCTTGCTGGGCTGGGCCATTCAGGATATCAAATCACTACTTACGCAAAGTCGAAGGAAATAATGCTGCAAATCTATATATAAAAAATACAATTTATTTTCATTACGAACAAGAGATAAGCAAGGTTAATTAGATCCAGGCCACTTTTCCTGTCGTATGTATAGGTGCCTTAGAACTAATAGGTCAGGGAACCGTATGTTGTACTTACTTCAGTCTATCAAGACACGTAATTATGCACTAAATGGGACTTCAAGTACTCTTTCACTACCACGGTTCAAATTTAAACTGAAACTTCTTAAGCATAAGGGATAAACTACACAGAGAAACAGTAAGTCCTAATACACGAATAAACGGTACACATTCAATCGCAATAACTACTAACTTGCGAACCACCGAAGAAAGGATAAACAAAAGGACGGTACCATACCATACCGCAACTGATCATCATAAAGGCGCCGCATCAACTCTGCTCAATTCTAAGTTAAAGAGTTAGTATGGTTGCAGCAAAACAATTGTCCTCCTGTCGTTGTGCCAAAATACTTGTCCTTGTGGACCATATAAATGTGAGTCCAATAGTTTGGTTTGGCACTGAAGCATCCAATTTTATTATTTGCCTAATGTTTTAATAATAATTATTATTATTGTACACCACCAAGTATTATTAGCACAAAAAGAAGAAAGTTATACATATATCATCTGCTAGAAAAAACGTGTTCCAAAATGAAAGGGACATTCTAAAGTATCATCGCTCTTACCTTTGAATTTGATGAGAAGATTGAGAGAAATGAGTTAATGCTAGCTGCAATAAAAAATGCAAGCTTGAATAGTCAAAATAAGGATAATGACAAGACCGAAACTCTTAAGAGGCAGGAAAGATCAAAATCCAGGCTCTAACTGTAGAAAACGCAAGATCATAAAGAAAACAGATTTCATCAACCATCACAAAAACTTCATAAATGGTGGTAGTTGTTTGTTAAGTTCTAGCCAAAAGTCTAAACAATTAAAGCGAGACCGCCCCACTTCTTATATTTGCTTCGTAATTCAATGGACGTCCAAAAATGACAAGTACTCCGCACCAGACAGATAATGAAGAGCAACTCTGGTTCCATATATCTGCGCAAGGTGGCAAACCAAGGTTGCCCCAAAAGCAAACTTGTAACTTAGAAACCCCCTAACTCTTGTTTCTAGCTCACATCATCACTTGCTTGTTTTGTAGTACACCTGTCCCACTTGAAAGAAATTGCATTGAAGTCAGGAAGCCGGGGACAGTTGAAGTAATTAAACCGGTCGATATTGTGGTTGATAAGCTGACATTCAATCTAAGCACCCTTAGGACATACTTCAGACCCTATAAATGTTGATTGCAGGCTGCTAGCTCCGTCTCAAATCAAGCATTCTGGTCTTAGTGTATCTAGCTCTCTTGTTCCATTAGTTGTGAGTACTTATGGAGTTCAGAATTCAACGGATCCTCACTTTTCTAGTTGTAAGTTTCATCTGTGGACAAGATTATTTACTTTCCGTATTCTTTTCTGCTTTCAGAAAGCTTTTTAGGTTTGAAGGACCGCTACTGCTACGAATGGACATAATTTGACATATTTTATGAGTCTTAATAGAGATTCGTGATTTATTTCTTGCAGCTTGCACTTGTGGCTAGCGATGCTGCCTTGTCCCCTGAGCTTTATTGGAAATCTGTTCTGCCCAACACTCCAATGCCAAATGCCGTCAAAGATCTTCTAAAACCAGGTAACTTGCTACAAAAGTCCCAAACTACAGAGTATAGATCAAAAGACTTTGGAATTTGTTACTTCCCCTAGTTTAAAGCAATATATAATGAAAATAGTGTATATTTTTTCAGCTGAGTAGATTCGAAGCCTTTATAACTTAATGGTCTCAAATGCTTAACATTTATCTTGTGTATTCTCTCCGTAATATCTAATTTCCGGAAGGTTAGATTCCGACATATATCTATGTAAGAGTGGTGTTTATTAACGAAATCACAATGATATAAACAGCAGTACTCATAAGCTCTTCTGATTTAATGTTGCCAATTTACAGACAGTTTCATGGAAGACAAGAGCACGTATGTTGATGTAGGGAAGGGTGGTGTAAATGTCGATGCCGGAAAAGGGAATCCTGGAGGGACTTCCGTGAATGTAGGGAAAGGCGGAGTAAATGTTCATGCCGGAAAAGGGCAGCCACGTGGTGGCACCCATGTTGGTGTGGGTAAAGGTGGCGTCTCCGTCAGCACCGGGCACAAGGGCAAGCCCGTTTATGTCGGAGTGAAACCGGGACCGAATCCCTTCCTTTACAGATATGCTGCTACAGAAACCCAGCTTCAAGATCACCAAAAAGGCGCTATCTTTTTCTTGGAAAAAGACATCCACACTGGCAATGTCATGAACTTGCACTTCCCCAAAAGCACGAACGCTGCAACTTTCTTGCCTCGCGATGAAGCTAACTCTATACCATTCTCTTCGAGCAAGTTGTCAGAGGTGTTTGAAGATTTTTCAGTGAAACCCGGATCACTGGAGGCTGAGTTGATGAAGAACACAGTGAAGGAATGTGAAGATCCTGGGATTGAAGGAGAGGAGAAGTTCTGTGCAACGTCCTTGGAGTCGATGATCGACTTCAGCACATCCAAGCTAGGGAAGAACGTTCAGGCAATCTCCACGGAAGTGGGGAAAGAGAATCAGAAGGAGAAGTTCACGATTACCGGAGTGAAGAAGATTGGAGATGGCAAGAAAGCTGTAGCATGTCACAAGCAGAACTACCCATATGCTGTCTTCTACTGTCATGCAACGGAAAGAACAAGGCTTTACATGGTTCAGTTAGTTGGTGTTGATGGAACTAAGACCAAAGCAGTAGCAGCGTGTCATACGAATACAGGTTCGTGGAACCCCAAGCATTTGGCTTTCCAGTTGTTGAAAGTGAAGCCGGGAACTGTTCCTATATGCCATTTCCTACCAGATGATCATGTTGTTTGGGTTCGAAACTAGAAATAGCATGAGACACACATGCATAGATTTTATGCCATATCAGCTGTGGTATTCTGTTCGTTTAGTTCTGCTTATATTGCCCTTGGGTTCTACTATCTTTCTGTTACCATATAATATGTATACCTAAAATGGCTGATCCGTATTCAGTGATATTCCATACTTTTTCCTTTTGCTTGCTGTCCGTTGACATTCATCAGTTGGGTGGTGATGAATCTATTGAAGTAAATGCATGCAAATATATAAATATAAGAGTGTATGGCAACTTGTGCTTACCAAAATTAATTGATAATAATTTGAATTATTGTACTGAGAGAAGCACTTGTATATCAGAATTAATACTCGAAAGGTACTTTTTGACCTTTTAAAGTGGTTAAAAAATTTGGTCAACACTTTATTTTTTATAAACTGATCCAATGTAAGTAGGGATTAGTCTGATTGCAAATAATTTAAGGACACTTTTCTACCGTTGAAATCCTCCTAAAATACATCATAAATAAATCAAAAAGAAAAGAGGATGATTGAGTACTCAACTAATTATCTTATCACTTAAATGATCATAGCTTAATTGGTGCTACCCCTTCCACGTCATATGGATCGAGTCGAATAATTATCTCCTGCACGTCATATGGACCGAGTTTCATGACAACAACATAGAAAATAACTTTATTCACAACATTCCTAGTAAACACTCTACAAAGCGTAATTACACTTCAAACATTAATCATCATCATGTTCGCTAACCTTAAAACAACTTGAAAACACTCTTAAATACAATCCCAATATCATACCGAATGTCAAATCGTAGAAAATAACATAAATTACAAATTATAGCACAACATTAGATAATAAAATGATGCACGCTTTCACTTAATTATTCAAATTTCAACTAAAACCTTCAAGTTTTCCTCTTAGCTCTCCAGTAACCGTGAGCTGTCTCTCTTTGACTTCCACTTTCTGTTCACATTCTCTTATATTGTTTTGCATTAAATGAATAAGACTAACTGAGTAAGCGAGGTCTTAAAGGTTGACAAGAGTTGGCCTGCACATGTCGCTGGAGGAAGGGTTTGCCACACAATTCAAATAAACCAACCATCAAATTAATTAAGCGAAACTCTACTCACAAGCTTTAAATCGACCTGAACATTGGAAAAAAGCGTCAGTACGTCTTTGATAATTCTTTTTTTTTTTAAACACCCAACTCACAAGAGGAGCTAGCAGGGAATCGAGCATGAGACTTAACCGAAATCAAGCCTCGCTCTCAACCATCGAGCCACATCCCTTGAGGGTGATAATAAAAATAATTTTCTTATTTTTAACATATAAGTTCTAAACATTTTTTATTTACTCAAAAATTAGTCCTTATCATATTAAAATTTAGTAATACACCTCTGGTCGGGTTGGTCGTGCAGGGCTCGAGCCCAGTCAAAATGTCTCATAGGCCGATCGGTCTATCCTTCAAAGGTCAGTCTCATACCCAATGGCTACGTCAAACTTGGGCCCGATCCATACTCCCCTTAGCCCGCACGCATGTGAGAGACTCCTATGCACACGTAAAGACCTAAACCTAGTTGTTGCTCCATATATAAGGTATAATTCTACCGTAACAAAGATACGCAATCATAACCTAGCTTTCTCTGTATTTAGCAGCCTCACCTTCACCAAAAAACTGATTTGAGTGTCGGAGGGGCTAATCGGGACACAACCCTCGACGTGCCTTCTTTGTTTTGCAGAGATCTCAACGTCGAAGTCACTACAAAAAGCAGTCAACTCATGGATCCAAACGGCAACGTTCAGTTCTGTCAGAATCAGGCAGAACCACTAGCAATTTTGAACTAACTTTGGACTCCATCCAACAAGAAATATTACGCAAAATGAAAATGTAGAATTTTATCTAGAAGTTCTATCCACTAGGTTGGTTAGTTAAACATGTAAAGAAAGACTGGAAGAATATCATAATCATAATCTTAATCTTAATCTAAATTAACTTGTTTATCATAAACAAGCGTTCCTTGAAAATTCAAGAGAAACTAAACAACTTATTATATCTAAATAGAATGTTGTACAAGAAATAAAATTCAACAATGAAATGTTCATTTGATAAAAAAAAGCTAAAAAGGTGAAACTTAATGCACACTTCTCACCATTTAGAACATGGAATAACGGTTAATTACTAAAAGAAACACAAACTTTCTTCAAATTTTCAATTATAGCCTGAACTTTAAAAAGTAGCAATAAAATGCCTAAACTTTTAATTTTTTTCAATTCTAACCCGACGTTAATCTCACTATTATTTATGCTGACATGGCAATGCCACGTGTCGACACCCCTCACCAATCAGACACCTCAGGTGGTTTAGGAGAAGATTGTCTAATTAACGAAATGACGTCGTTTAGCTTTGATAGTAAAATGACGTCGTTTCAACTAAAATCAAGTCTCCTTCCTTCTCCCTCTCTTCTTTGTCGATCAACGCTTAAAACTCTTACTTTGAAATCCCTAATATGTAACATAAAATCCTCCAAATCCCCCAAAGTTCATAAGAGAGTGAATTCGTGCGTTGGTGCTTCTTCTATCGTAAATTTATTTGCTCCATCAGACCAACAAGCTTTCTCTGTGATTTTGTGCGTGGATGCTTCATAAGAGAGTGATTTTGTCGTCAGGTAAAAATTGAAGATTTTGTTGCCGAACTTGCTGTAGTGCCGACTAGGGTACGATTGATCCTCTCTCTCTATTGTTCTTTCCACTCTAATTCGGTTTTTGTATGAAATGTTGTGTTATTATACTAGGGTTTCAAATTGGATTTGTGCTTCAAGAAAATCAAATTGTATTGTGCTACGGTAATAAGGTTTCAAATTAGATTATGCTAGGGTACGATTTATTTGTTATTAAAAAGGAGGATTGACTTGTATGTGTACATAACAAACTGAACAGTGAAAACCTTGAATACTCCTACACTTAGTTTTCAATATGAAACGCAAGTCGAATAAAAAAAAAGAGTAACTGAATGCATGATGGTCAATTCATACTTTGTTTTATGTTGTATGTAGAATATGTACATCTTGGTAATTACTGGAAAAGATAATTTCTATTTGTCTTGTTCTATGCTCTAATATTTAATATTTGGTTCAACTTGCATTCCATTTGGTAACTATTGAATGCATTCCATTTGGTAATTATTGAAAAATATGATCTCTATTTAGTAATTACCGAATGCATTCCATTTTGTTTGTCACAAATTTTTAAGTGTAGTTTCTTATTTGTATGTTGTGGATACATTCTTTTTTTAAATGGTACATCCTCAAAATGACTTACTTATGATCGTTTCAGTAGGTGAGGCTGCTAAGTTGTGAAGTATTATGGAAAATTCAAGGAATTTGTAAATGTATGTTTCTGGTGTCTTTCCAACATTTCAGTTTGTATTATTTTGATGTAATACTAGCCTTTTATGAGCTTCTTGCATCTAAAAATGTGGGCATATTATTTTGATGCAATCATACTAACCTATTTCTGAGCACTATTTGTTAATGGGATAAAAGTAAATCATCTAACTTGTTGCTTCGTTTTTCTTCTTAGTTGTTGCTTCTTTTTTTCTTATTGTAGTATTTATCATTTTGTATTTAGTCACAGTTTGCCTTTGTAAATGTTGGTCAATTTTTAATTTCATTATGGTGGAGTGTTGGAAAGGCAGGAAAATAAATATGTTAAGGGTAAGATTAAAAGAAAAAGGAATATGGGTATTGATGAACTAGGCATGCTAGTTTTAAAAGGATTTCCGAAGATAAAGGACATAGAGTAATCTCTATGTTTTACAAATTTCCATATAAGTCCATTAGAAGTTTGATGGAGTTAGGCTTAAAGCATGATATGGATATGTTGGATATGCTGAAAAAAAAATGGAGGAATTGAATTATCAGAATGTTCAAATAGACTATGATCATCATTATGAACAATGTTTTAAAAATCAAACTGGGCCGGCCAGTTTGATCGAAAATAGTTTGAACCAGTCAGTTGTCCGATTCGGTTTCATTTAATAACCTTTGTTGGGGAGCCATAAGTCCATGCATCACATACATGGAAAGCAACGAAAGTGTCGGAATCAAAATTCCAACCCTACAATGTAGCACTCCACTCCCGCAAGACACATACCCGACATCATTAGTGATGTCCGAGTCTGAGCCCCTCGAGGGTGGCATGCTAGAGCACTCAGTCAGTACAAAATCGGTATAAATGTTTTTTGGATAACAACCATACACACCTTTTTGCGGAAATCAATATTTCAAATCGGGCCCACTTTATTCTTAAACCTTTTCAATCACAACAATACAATCAACAAAACTTTCAATAGCCAATTGGGCCCTTTCACAAATACATAACACTACATTACAACATAAATCATATACACATTTTACAAAACTTTCGGAATACATATTGTACAGAAATCGTAGAATATACAAATTTATATAAAAATAGAAAATTATAAATGCAGACGCGAACTGATCCCGACCCTTATCTCTCACTTATATGTAGTAGGTATACTCCCGTTGCCTAACGAAGTATTCTTCTAATCATGAAAAATATTCGCAAATTTTGGGTGAGTTTTGCGAACTCAGTAAGGTAACCATCATTGATGGTTCACTCAATTCATGCAACACAACAATTCACATAACATATAATTCACATCTTTGCACTTTCGCATAGGTATCACATATCACATTTACATTTAAGAGCAATCAATTCGACATTTCAAACAATCAACATACTTGTTAAAAATGCATATGAAATGCGTACGAGACTCCTTTCTAATTGTTATATTGTTGTGACCGAGTGCCTAAACTGTTCTGTATCCATTTTAGATACCGGGCTCATTCCTAACTTTCCTTTATCCGATGTGGATACATGACTCATTTTACATAGTGAGCCTTAGGCTCTTAATTACTTTATGAGGTCGAGGCTCTTTTTACACGTTGAACTTTAAGCTCTGATCGGTGGCTACTCTGGTCACAATTGCCATTATCTGATTGTGCATTCATGTATGTAATGCATCTATCACAATCAATCAAATTATGAAGCACATAGTTCATCCCATTCACATTCAAGCAGTATTTCAATATTGCATCACATTTCACAATCATCGAACCTTCTATCCGTAAATCAACATAATTCAATTCACATTCATTAAGCAATTCAAACATAATCTAACACAACAAATAATTGAGTAGAACCATCTAGGTTACCCACAAATTGCTCCCAAAGCTAAATCTTGGAAATGCCGTCAACTTCAGTAGGTTGAGGTTCCAATTGCTCCTCTAAATCAAATAACATACATATATATCACAATTTGTACAATTATAAGTATTCAAAAATGCACATGTATGAAAGGAAATATGTACAATGCATGTTCATGACAATCCCGGGTATTTTTCCATCAATTTCATTACAAAATTATTCTCATATAAAAACTCATCTAAGTATAATTTATACTTAGGTTTATGCCTCACTAAAACCATTAAAATCTCTTTTCCTTTCTCATTGAATCACTTCATATTTTTCCAATACTTAATTTCGGGTATACTTTTCACATTCAATTAGAGAGTGAAAATGAAGTAATTTGGTCATACTCTCTTTTAAAAAGTGTTCCTCTATGTCTTATGTTTCTATTGATACCAAAATTACTCAATTTGGTTTAGTACTTTGTAAGATATGCCTCAAACCTTTTTGCCCTACTCTTATCTAAAACAGTAGACTAGACCTAACTTCCATATAGAAATTGAACATCTTAGAGACTGAATCATAATTCGACTTTTTCATATGATTTGTAGCCCTATTTCTCTAGTTTACTAAAAATTAAAAATCATCTCATTTGGAATCTTATAGGTCCAAATATAATCAAAACACTGAAGTATGTTTAGTAGAATAATCCTATTTATAATGTTCCAACATATTCCCACACTTTCATTTGATCAATCTTTTCCAAATCAATTTAGAATGCTACAAATTTTTATGGAGTGATAGAAAAATGTGTTAGGAATCTATTGCTTCAAGATTAAAGTCATTTGGATGTCTAGAGAAGAAGTTATGGTTAAAATAAGTAAAAGAGAAAATCCCAAATGCATGATCGTGCCTAAGCACCAGGATGCAAACTGTCGTGTTTATGCACGACAGTGCAATACCACTTCTTCTTCTCCACTGACATCTCAACTTTTAAACTCCATAAATTTTGATCCAAAACTCCAAAATTTACAAACTTTATATCAATGGAAAGTTAACAGAAAGATCTACAACTTTCATGAAGATAAGTTTGCCAAAATCTGTTGGACCCCGAACTTTTCTTGAAATTTTGAAGTGTAAATTGAAATTAAATGAGGAAATATAGTATGATTTCTTGAAATAAATGAAAGGTATAAATGAATCTATGAGCATTTGATGAAATGAAAGACATTTGGTTTTCCTTGTGTTTTGCCTATGTTTGACAAAAAGATGAAGTATTGTGTATTGTGTTTGGATGTGGAATTGGAGAATGTGAGAAATTGAAGTGTTTGTGTAGCTGTTATAAATTGGGTGAGTGTTTGAAGATTTTGGCTAGTGAAAGTTTATGGGAGATGCTGTCAAAAATTTTCGTTATGGGCAGAAACTATGACTGTGTTTTTGACCCTCTTAGAGTTTGATTTAGATTGGAAGATCTCCTTGAAAATTGTAGTTTAGGTTTTGATCTTTTCATTGATGTATAATATGTTATTTTTGGTTGAGAAATTTGGAAGATATGAAATTTTGAAGTTTGAATGTGATATAGGATGACCAATTTTCTGGCCAGAAACTTTGATTGAAAAATTGACCTAGTTAGAGATGGAATTTGTTCTTGGAGTCTTCATGAATGTTGTAGGCCATGTTTTTATCTTTCCATCGATACCAAATTTGCAATTTTTGAAGTTCTGAATCAAAAGTTATGAGGTTTAGAAGTCTTGTTGCTGTTTAGGTGAGCTGATCGACCAGCCACCTTTGAAATTATGAAAAGAACAATCATAGATAAATTGAGATACTTCGTAAGAAGGTAATTGAGTAAAACATATGTGTAAAAAGAAACTGATTAAGTTCAAAGCGATGTATAAACAACTGCATATATGGCATGAAATAACTTCAATATTAGACATACCTTTTAAGTCTCCGCTTATGCTTAAATGCCAATCTGCAGGCAAAACGCAATAAGAGAGCAAGAGGGATATCTAAATGGAGAAGTTTATTTCATATGAGTCGATCTGAGCTGAACGCTCAATCGTCTTACATTAATTCAAATAGAAAAACCATTCAATGAATTAGCGTCTATAATAGGGTTTGTAATTCTAATATTGGTGTTATCTCTATTTTCAGGTTCAGGTTCAAAAAATCGAATAGGTTTATCAATTTTTAAAGACTGTGTTCTAGTCAATGGATGGTTGGAAGAAGATGAAATATCTGAAAAAGAATGTCTTCTATTGACTGGTTGTTGAATAGGAAATTGTATAGCAGGTAAAGTTCGTAATGTAGATCTAAAAT
>JAOTAZ010000008.1:19278213-19288789 GCA_025629785.1 Erythroxylum oxycarpum | reverse complement strand
CTTAAATAAAATATGTATTTATCAATATGTAGTAATATCTCCAACTACCAACCAATACAAAAGGGCTCAGAAATTCTAGCGTTACAAGTCACCACCAGAGTGTGAGATCCCACATCGGTTGGAGAGGGAACGAAGTACGCCTTATAAGGGTATAGATAACTCTCCCTTACAGATGCGTTTTTCATGGACTAATAGACCGGATCCCATCGAAACTCTGAGGTTAAATGTGCTTGGGTGAGAGTAGTTCTAGGATGGGTGACTTCCTGGGAAGGCCTTAGGAAAAGCAAAACCGTGAGGGTTTGATGGACAATATCTGTAAGCGGGTGATCTGGGGTGTTACAACAATGCTTCAATTCCCTAAGATAAATGCAACTCCATGTAGCTTATGTAAAATGATAAGCGAAAATGGCAATAAAAATATGATCATTTAAGGTATAAGATATATTTTTTGGGTAAATCAGTAACTTTATAAAAAATAAAAGTTATGTTCAACACAAGAGATACTGTAGGTAATCTCTTAACACTCAAAACACATAATGGAGTGGAAACCTACTACCCTACCATCAAACTCCTCTCCTAAGTCTTACATTACACTTTAAACCAATAGCTTTCCAACATTTGTGCACAATCAGATATAAGCATAACTAAAGTACAAGATATTACAAGAACCATAACTGCTCTCTTCGTAAGGGCTATATCATCCCCTTAAATTGAATGCAAATCGATGATGCAATTTAATCATTTCAAGAAATGATCCATGGACCAAAAAATGAACAATATCCAGGTAACAACTTGACATTGAAAAAGAAAGAGACATTCAAAAAGCTCTGGAACAAACCTGTAACTAACAGAAGAGCAACATGGCAACTGCAAAGCAATGAAGGGATCAACTTCTCAATTGAATCAAACATGTAAGGAGCTACCGCGGCTAAAACAACATATCCTTTCTAAATTCAAAGACAATTAGAAAAGGGAACTAGGGAATCAAATTAGGAACTTTTTAAAATTCAGACACCAAGAAGAAGAAGAAAAGAAAAGAAACTTTGATTACTAGTATAACACAGTAAAGAACAGCCTCGAAAATGCTCCTAGATTTCCTATGACCAAACAAAGGAGCCTCCTGGAGTATATCAAGGAACCTGCCATATAAAGGAGTAAACTTTGAGAGTTGAAGAAAGAAAAGTTGAAATTTTGGAGGGAGTAACAGAACATATATAGCATTTTCTTCAGGAGATGTGGAGGATGAAATGCTATGCCTTTCTGCAGACATTTTTCTCCTTTATTAAGATCTATATGATTCGTCTGCAGGACTTCAAAAATTGTTTTCTTGCAGAGTGTAGTGTCTTTAAAGAACATCTCTGCTCTCATCTTTAAAGAACATCTCAAGTTTCCTCAACTCATCAAAGGCTCCTATATCTACGAATCAAAAATCAAATTCAATTTTAAGGGGGAAAAAATAAAACCCTAAAAACAGATTCGAATTTTACAGAATTCGTAGTATTTGTGAGGGGAAAGCTTGGAAGTTCTGAGCTTCGATAACATCTGAGTCGAGTACTTGAGAGCTTTTCTCAGATTGTTCGTGTCCTGAGATTCGAAACATTCGATTGGACTTCTCAGATATGAAAATCAAGAGAAAATTTCTTTGAGCTCGAAATCAGAAAATGTAACAAGCCGTGATGCATCTAGAAGGCGTTGTGTTCAAGAAGACATGTACATGCTAGATCCTAAAATATCAACTTCCCAGGAACAAAATACCGGTTTGCAATAACGGAGAATTAAACCAAAAAAAAGGGGGGATAGGGCCTTTTCTCACCCAGAGTGGAGTTGAACTCACCAATTGCCAGTTCACCCATAGATCTCGACGCCTCAGGTCTTGACGCCTTGCAAAGTGAACCAGGAGTCTTGGCAAGCTAAGGAGAACAAGAATCAGGACCGAAACTTGTAAAATGCAAGGGAAATAGAAACAAGAAAAGAAGAAATGCGATTGATTCGTTGTCGCAAGCTACAAAGATCTAGTAATTTGAACAATCTAGAGAAAACGAGAGTGAGAGTGATTCTTCTAGAGAACACGAGAGAGACGTAAATGAGGTTAACAAAAAATTTAAGGACAAAATTGTCATTATAAGAAAAGTAAATTGCTGATTCCCTTAAAACATTGCATCATAGCAGCTTCTTATTTTTAATTGGTTGGGTTGACAACCAAACATAATAAATATCTGGTCAATAAATTCAAACAGTTAATTTTTAATCAATCAGCTAAAAATTACCTGATCAACTATCAACCAGACAAGGTTAAAGCCTTTTTTCAATTAAGCACATTTTATTTTTCAGGTTATAAACTGATACTCTTATTGTTTGCACCATCTGCTCATTTGAGAACTTCTCTTCCAATGTGACAAAATACTCATTATAGCGACAACGAGGAGTAGATCAATTGGTCTAGATTCCTCACTTAAGACTCTTCCTACGGTAGGTCTTGAGTTCGAGTCACGCCAAAGGAGGGAAAATAAGCATGTTCCTATTGATGATCCTCTAGCTCCCTGAGCACAGCTCCTTGATCGGATCAATTACGAATGCCTCGCTTTCAGCAACAGTGTGGGAGTTGGAGCTACTAGAGAACATGGGAGCTGATGGGAACCTGATTATGAGCAGGGGGAGGCCAGTGATCAATCATCAGCTGAACAATAAAGTATGTGAAGACTCCTTTTGCGCAGAAGTGTACAGGCTAACTACGTAGGAACCTGAGGAATCTTGAGGTTCCAAATTTACATCCTTTAGGCTCTTGGGGTGAGATCGTAGGGGCTTAAGATTAGTCTAACTAAGCCAAGATATCTAATGTAATTAAAAAAAAAAAGTACTCGTTATAGCCAATAATAATTCTACCACAATGCGTACTATCGAAACGATTTGTCGCCCTCCACTGTCATTTCTATTAATCCAATTTTAATTTTTCAAAAAAAAAAGGGGCTTCTGTTCTGAGAAACCCTTAACCTTTTCCTTGGTTCCGCCAGAAGAAAGAACCGATATTTGATCTTCTTCTTTCTACCTCATTAACTAGAACCTTCTTCTTCTTCTCCGCAGCTAAGCCGACGCAGCCGTTATCTTCTGTAATACCGGCCACCGCGCGTGACGGTTCAAGCTTGTTTTTCTCTCTTTTCGTGCCGCCAACAAGACTCTTGCCGACATTCTCTTGTCTGTGCTTGCGTTTCAGTCTCTTTATCTCCTCACCCCTGATGACCACTGCCTAAGGTTGATTCTGTCGCTTGGTTGCTTCTTTGTGTCTTAGCTGATCTCTTTCTTCTATGTTACCCGGTCTATTTTGGCTCATGCACTTGCTGCCTCAATTTTAAACTTATTGAATTAAACATATCAAATGAGGTTGATTGCTTATTAGTTTTCAGATTCCTAATCATGTTTTTTTGAGTTCATTTCATAAAGCTTAGAGTTTTATTAGTATGATTAGGATATCGAAACCTAAACAATTGGGTTATATTGTCCATGTAGGAAGTTATATTAATTCTGGTTTTCTGCATTGTGCCTTGTGATATTCTTGACACAGGCTGGCATAAACAGTGAAACATGCCGAATATCCACCATATTGTATCTCGTCTGTCCTCACTAAAAGCCAGCCCATCTGTCTCAAGGTTTCTAGGACTGAGAAACAATCGAATATTTCAAAAGAGTATAAGAATCTCATCAGCTAACAGAAATGGAGTGTATTGGATTGTAGGCACTCGTAATTTTTCAGAAAAGTCTGGTAGCAGTGGTGATGGTGGAAATGCAGACAGAGATGACTGGGAGAATGCAGTGGGTAGGTCCTTTACTGGGAGTGGCTCTAATGATTTGGATTGGGACTCTGTTTCATCTTGGTCAACTGGAGTGACCAAGGATCATTTTGATGGAGAATCGGTGGTTCACAAGGTTAGTCATAGTGATAGCAGAAAACATATGTCGGCGACCTTTTCTGGCTTAGATGAGATAGAAGACAAGGTAAAAGAACTCGAGGCTGAGAACAAGAGAGGCAAAGCTTTTGTGGATGGGTGGGGTGATAGGATACGAGAGATTAGTGGACTAATGAAGCAAGTAAGAGAGCCTGGTGCAAGAGGATCTTACCTGAAGGACTCAGAAAAGTCTGAGATGTACCGGCTGCACAAGGAGAATCCGGAAGTGTACACAGTTGAGAGGCTTGCCAAGGACTACAGGATTATGAGGCAGAGGGTTCATGCTATTCTTTGGTTGAAAGAGATGGAGGAGGAAGAGGAGAAAAAGCTTGGACATCCCTTAGATGACTCTGTTGAGCTCTTACTTGATACCTGCCCCGAGTAAGATTTTATGATCTGAAGCTAGTATCAATTTCTAATATTGAGACTGGTTTGGCCTTATGGAAATTCGTGCAGTTGTGGTTGAACTTTATCTGTGATGAATGGGCTATTTAGTGGATAATACATGTTCTCTGTATTGTTTACATTATGCACTAGTTTTTTCTATAAATATAAGACTTGCACTGTAGAGGATGCTGTGTGTTTTGTAGTTTAGTTACCATTGGAAACAGTATCAGCTTGAATATATCAGTGTCTCCATTAGAGTAGAGTTTTACTTCTCATATTATCTTTCTTTTCTATTGTTGCAGATTTTTCAATTCCCATGACCGAGAATTCCATGTAGCTTCCCTCCGATATAGGCCTGATTTCAAGGTCATGCCTGAGGATTGGGATGGCACCACAAGAGATCCTGATGAAGTGCACTATGAGATTTCTAGGAAAGAGGATGACATGCTTTATGAAGAGTTTGTCCAGAAGCTTAACTTCAACAAAATGAAAGTAAGTTCATGTTCTTCATCCCTTTAATTTGCATAGGAAGAACTAAAACTAAGGTAATGATGATTTTTTGCCACTTCTACATAAATAACCCGTCCTAGATGCCCCTAAATTCTTTGCTTGTGGATGCTAATCGATTATTCATGCCATGAAAGAGAAGTATTAGCCTCTTCCTTATTTCCATGCTACCACCTGTTGGATTCAGAAAGTTGGATCAGTGGGGGTTAAATCTCAACGACTGATGTTATTAATTTTACTATTAAGTTAATAATATTAATCTTACTATTAGATTAGTAATAAAGAGTAAATATAATTTATAGCCAGTGACTATTTTGAAAAAAAATTATGTGCACTAGGAGTATTATGTCAACATGTCATTGAGTGTTCCATCTAATTGAATAATATCGTTTAATTTTAGTTGGCAAAAATTATGTCTAAATGAAATGGGAGCTCGGTTTGTTGATGAAAATCCAACCATGACATTTCTATAAGTTCTTTTGTCCTGTTCAGATCATAATATTTGAATGGTGGTAGTACAGATTATGATGACTTGACGTTCCAGGTGTATCTTATTTGATTTCCTAATGGGGAAACTTTATTTGTCATTTGATTTTTTGTATATTATATAATTGATCTTTTGATGAGAGTCCTGAATGCTATTAGAGATTGTACCAATCCTAGTTTTCATACCATGCATTCAATGAGGAGTCATGTACATGGATATTTTAATTTGAATTACTAGGGGCAATTGTTGTGGACTCAATTTGGATTAACGAGTCCAACTGGAGTGAGTGGGGGAAAAAGTGGGTCAAGCTTGGAATTGGATGGATAAATGACATCATATTTCCTCTTGAACAGTTTGCAGGCAAAGTAAAATGCCATAAATATAGCAGGCGACGTCCCAACGAGGGGTGGAACATGACGGTGGAGAAATTGGGAGCGAGGGGTAAGCGAGGAGGTGGTGGTGGGTGGAAATTTGTGAGCATGCCTGATGGTTCCAGTCGACCACTCAACGAAGTGGAGAAAATGTATGTAAAACGAGAGACCCCACGGCGTAGACGTAGAATTCTTCCATGATGATCCCTTTTGTTTCTTAATCCCAAGAACCTGGGTTTTTTTTTTTCATTCCCTTTTTTATTACATTACTTTTTGACCTTTTTTTTCATTCTCAAAACGGCAAAACGCTCCATTTTATTCATTCCATGTCCAACATTCTGTTATTCCCAACGACTACGACATCTCGTATGAGGAATGAGCTCAATCTCTGAAACAAGTGTGATTGACGGAGACTTTCATTTGTAGTATTGTTTATTTGAGACTCATTCTCGTCCTGGAGTTGGCTGCGAAAGGTTCTTAGCTTGTCCTCTGATAGGTCCCAATCAAAGCAAACAAAGTAATGAAATTAATATTCTATTTAAGGTGAGAATAAACCTGTGATTTTAAACTGGAATAAGCTTCCTTTCGTTGATGACTAAACTAAACTTAAATACATACGAAAATAATCACTTTTTTTTACTTCTCAGGACACGACTCTAAGGACAACTGACACTTTACAATACAGAGAATTAATCAAACTAAATAACAATTAGTTCTATTTTTAAGCAAGCACTCAATGGCCACTGTTTAACTTATTCTAATTTAGTCAAATACTTGAGATTCTTTTTAGGTATCCTCCGTGGCCTTTGTGACTCATCATCCTTGCTCTGACCCCAAAAAACCCAGGTATATGTTTATATCCCCGTTTGTTGACTTTTTCTGGCTCTATAGGTTTTTCTCATGTTTGTTTTTATGTCGTTCAAGATGTATTTTGAGATGTTTCTGGCGATCTATTTGAAACTGTAGATTTGTTCAAGGATTTATTATGAATTTATATGCAGAGGAAATAAACACTAATTATTAGTTGCTGAATGCTGTATTTCGAAATTAATGGGTTTGGTCTTTGATCACAAGTGACATTCCCACTTGTTCAAATCAAGATCGTCGACTCATACATAGTTCTCCATAATTATTCCGGAACCTAAGCCAAGGTAAACATCAATACGTAATTTGCAATTCAATCCACTCTCTTTAGTTTTTATTGGTTTTATGATAATGTTTTGCATACTAAGAGTTTCGTAAACAAAATTACTCGGTGAAAATTCCAAGACATATTTAAAATTTTAAAAAATCTCGGTACTTTTGAAGTAATATCACAAAAGAAACAAGTTTCGATAAAAATGACCGAGTTTGATAGTGCGGTCGAAAAAATAACAAAACATATGATTAGTACAAGATAACTTTGATGACCTCAAGTTAAAGAATCACTTATACAATCATCACAATGAGAATTCTATAAACATACAAGTAATGTTCCCATTAGATTTCTCATATCGAGTTAACGAGGCATTTATATAGAAGCCATTAGCTGCATTGACATTGAGACAGACAGATGATGTGGAGGAGATGAAAGGATTTCGTGAACATTTTCTTCGGTCGATAGAATCGGTTGGGATATATAAGTCGAAATATCACTATTATGTAATAGGAATTGGAAATTAATTTCAATTTATGGTTATTTGCATTGCCTCCCATATCATTTTTCAGTGACAATCATAACTCATATGTTGTATTCGAAAGGAATATGTTAACAGGATTTTTTCTAGGAGCTTTATTAATAATTAATGATATGAAGTAAGGAAACATCATTACACCTATTTTAGAAATGTAATCGGAAACTCAATTTCGTCTTACAAGAAAAGGTCAAAGCTTTGATCACCTTAATATGATAAGAATGATGCTCCAAATTAAAACTTCATAGCAATAAACACAATAAACTGTAAACATAGTGATTTAACGTTAAAAATAAAAACTCCCTTTCAATATGAGTAGGGACAAAAAAAAAAAGAAACAGTTAAAAGCCAATTTCACTGTCATCAAAACTATTATAATAGTCCAATGTCTTAATACTAGTTTTCACACTCAACCACCTGATGATAACAAAGCATATTTCACCCAAATAGATCACCAATACATAATACATAAAATGGAAAAGCAAATAGAGCTAATAATTTCAACTTATTTAGACAAGAAACATAACCAAACTTGCATGTTTTACTGTTTATTCTAGTCTGTGTCAAGAATATCACGAGGGACAATATGAAAAAGCCAATATTAATATAACTTCCTACATGGACAATAAAACCCGTTGTTTAGGCATTGGTATCCAAATCATACTAACAAAACTCTAAACTTTATGAAATGAACTGAAAAAAAAAACATGATTAATAATATGAAAACTAATAAGCAATCAATCTCATTTGATAAATGGTAGCATCTCAATTAATTCAACAAGTTTGAAAAAGAAGCAATAAGTTCATGACCCAAAATAGATTGGATAACAAAGACGAAGAGATAAGTGACACAAAGGAAGTAATTAGGTTGAGATTTTAGGTTAACCTCGGAACCAAATCTTAGCATAAAACTTAAGATTTAATCAACAAGAGAAGACACTCTCTCTCAAGAAAATTTCTTGCAGAAACTTTATTAAAGTAATGCTTTCTAGAAGGGGGTCTAAAATATCTGTTAACCCTCCCTTTTATATCTTTAACGTGGTACATAAGAGTCTAATTCTAGTGTAAAAAGGATTGATTGAAATCCTTTTCTAAAACTAACTTATTTATCTTCTTGGTGGACAAGAAAACCTTCCTAATTAGGAAACTTCAAATAAAATAAAACAGAAACAAATCCTAATGGATATATGATAGCATAACAAATCCTTATCCTAATGAGTATATGACAACATAACAAATCCTTATGGATTCGATCCTTTATAAGTCCTCTCAACTTGAAAAGAACTCGACCTCTAGTTGTTATTAGGATAGAGCTCTTCTTCTTCATGAAAATCATAGATATCAACAACATTAAAAGTCTTTGAAATTCCCATCTTCTCAGGCAGATTGATAACATAAGCATTGTCGTTAATTTTATGTAGTATCTCATAAGGACCATATTTCTTCAGCTTCAATTTGTTGTAGGTTCTAACAGGGAATCTTTCTTTCCTTAAGAAAATCATCACTTTGTCACCTTTTTGGAAAGTTTTAGACTTCCTATGTTTGTCGGCTTATTCTTTATATTTGGCATTAGTCCTTTCAAGTCTCTTTCAAACCTCCTCTTGAACATTCTTCACTTGTTTGACCATATTTTCAGCTGCTATGCTTAAGTTTGGTAACTTCAGAAGTTTAATAAGATCAACAATACTCTTTGGAACTTTCAAATATACCAAGGAAAATGGTGATCTACCAATAGCACTATAGACAACACTATACTCCTCAATAGATTTCCAAGAGTCCTCAATAGATTTTCAAGAGTCCTATTAAGTGACTCAGTTTGATCATCTGTTTGTGGATGAGCAATGTTACTAAAGTTTAAAGAAGTATCAAACATACTCCACAAAGTTCTCTAAAAGTGACTAAGAAACTTTGAATCTCAATCAGATGCAATGGATTTAGGAATTCCAATCAACCTCACCACTTCTTTAAAGAACAGTCTAGCCACATTAGATGCGTCGACAGTCTTCCTACATGCAATGAAATGCGCCATCTCGGATATAGTCTACTACAAAAATAGAATCAACTCCCCTTTGTGTTCTAGGTAGTCCAAGGATAAAGTCCATAGACAAGTCCTCCCAAATATCTTCCGGAATAGGGAGTAGCATATACAACCCCATATTTTGAGATCTTCCTTTAGCAGTCTGACAAACATAACACCTTGTCACAAAGTTCCTAACATCTTTTTTCAACTGAGGCCAGTAGAACCTTTCTTCAAGACTAGTAACGGTCTTGTCCCTTCTTATGTGATCGACTAATACTCCACTATGCACATCACAAATAAGCTTTTCTCTAAGAGAAGTATGAGGAACCCAAAGTTGGCTACCGTGGAAAAGAAAACCATCAGTAATTTGGAACATACCAGCAGGCTACTTTTGAATACAATTTAACCACATGTCCTTGAAGTCTTCATCATCCTCATAAAGCTCCTTTAAAACTTCAAATCTAATGACCTTTTGGGACACAGTAGAAATTAATACCGTCCTCCTACTAAGTGCATCAACCACTTTGTTAGTCACACCAAATTTATGTTTAATAACAAAAGGAAATTTTTGTAAGAAAGTAGCCCATTTGACATGCATATTACTCAAGTGCTTTTGACTGTTCAGAAACTTTAAAGCTTGATGATCAGTGTAAAGAATGAGCTCTCTTTGAATTAGATAATGTTCCCAATGTTTCAACGTTCTCACAACTGCATAAAATTCCTAATCATAGGTACTCCATCTTTTCCTTGTATTGTTAAACTTCTCACTAAAGAAAGCTATAGGTCTGCCTTCTTGAGATAAAACAGCTCCAATACCTACTGAAGTGAATCATACGTTAGTACAGTAATCAATAATGATATTTAGATGCACAAGAAGGGGGGGGGGGTTGAATTGTGGTAAACTTTTTCTTTAACCCCTTTTTGATAACTTCTTTCTATTAACAAAATTATTTCGCTTCAAAAGAACTACTGTTATTTGCGTTTGAAAACAATTTTCTAAAACTTATGTACGATATCAATATTGAAAATCACAATCTAAAGAGTAAGAGAGAGTTTCAGAGAATTTGACACAGTAATTTTTATACTGGTTCACCCCAAACCGTGGGCTACGTCTGTTAAGTCAAAATGACTTTACGTGATTAATAATTTTGATGACAAACAAAAAGAGGATAAATGAAAAGCAGACGGAG
>JAOTAZ010000008.1:19194560-19205542 GCA_025629785.1 Erythroxylum oxycarpum | reverse complement strand
CTCGACAAAGTACTGACAAATTGCAAATTATGAAAACCCGATGTAAGGAACCAATTTAAGCACAAAAAGTATCAAATAGGAGTCAACAAGTGCATAAACATATAAGAAAGTGAGGCCAAATAATAATATAATTTGGGTTCAATCATGAGGATTACCTGATTTCTTTGTTGAGATGAATTCCTAGAATATTAGCTCGAATTCTGTTAATCATGCACTGATACTTCTTTAACAACCAAATTTTCATATTTGATTGCTTAGCAAATTTAGAAGGTATAAATTTAGTACTTTGACCTAGTCCTTGTGGATCGACACTTGATTGCTACAACTAAACCAGTACACTTACCAGGCCTATCACTCCTTCTTAGTTTTTTCTTCACTAACCATCCTTTGTGTAGCCCTCTTAGGATCTATAAGCTTGCTACCACTCCTCAAGGTGATTACAATAACATTCTTCATAGTTATCTCAGGTTATGATGATAGTGTTCCTCTTCTTTGGCTTTTAAATGGTTGATAGCCACTTTCATTTGACTTACTTGGTTCTCCGAATTATAAATGCCAAACTTCATTTACTAAAAATTAGATTTGGTTTCCTAACTAAAATACAACACATCTTGCTGGAATTGAAAAGTGTTAATTGTAAGATACTTAACAATATCTTCCAAAGACATACCAAATGTAGAGGACGAGGCTTATTGTTTATGATGAAAATGTTGTCCATGCCTATGTGGGAAGCAGTTCTACTACCCATTTGCTCCATAACTTAGGTTTAGGTGATCTTTTCAACCTGAGTTATAGGTCTAGGAATATGGATTATATTGATGGGAAAATTTTTCCCTATAATAATGACATACTCCATATTTCCATCTTATAAAGTTGGACACCCATCTATTGTATGGTTCACATTTTCATATAAACTACAAGCTTTCACCTGTGTCTACCCTATAGCAGTTTGTCTACGAAAAGATGTTAGATTATCAAAATGATGTTCTATAGATGAATTACCTTGTTATCTTACAAACATTGTTGTAAATGCCAAAATGTTGAGTGTTTGCCACTATACATTGGATTAAAATTCTTGCCTGGAGTCTTTTCACATAGTGCTCCACTAGTTGCTACATCTACCAAGCTCCTATTTATGTGCAATAATCATTCGTAGAAGTATTAGATAAGTAGTTGTTCAGTGATATTATGACGGAGGAAGCTGGCACACAAATTCTTGAAGCACACCTAAAACTCATAAAGGGATTCTCTATGATGTTGCTTTGCCCCACAAATCTCTTTCATTATACTAGCTGTCTTTGATGCTAAAATGTACTTATCCAAAAATAACCTGTTAATTTTGATCCATATGTTCACACTCCCTAAAAGGAAATCATAAAGTTAGTCTTTTGTTGCATCGTTTAGTGAAAATGGAAAGGTTCTTAATGTAATCTGCTCGTCAATCACCCCCTAGAGGTTTCAAACTAAGATAGATCACATTAAGCTCCTTGAGATGCTTGTGAGTATCCTTACCTGCAATTCCATAAAAGTTAAGGTAAAAGATGGATTAAGCTAGACTTGAGCTTAAAAGTAATATGTTCAACAAAATTTGGAAAAGTAAAGCATAAAGGTATTTGAGTCAAGTCTGGGGTAGCCAATTGTCTTAAAGTTTTCTTATTAGCTATGGCTTCCTCAAGTTAAATTGCTTGTTGTATTCCTAGAGTTTTTCTGGTTTCCTTACACAACCTTTGCAGTGTCCTTTCAATCTTGGGATCAAATTATACAAGGTTTTGATGAGGACCTCTCGTCAATACCATACGCAAACATTAAAAAATATAAAAAAGATTAAGAAACAACTGTAAAAACCAATTATAAGCAAAGATATGTAAAAACACTAATTAAAATTAAAAAAAACAAAAGCTAAATCACTTCACTCCCTAAAAATGATGCCAAAATTTTAGATGTGTGTCAAACACATAAAAAAATAAAATCTAACTCTATATAACTAAATTTGTAGTATTGGTGAGCAAGGATTGTAAGTATGTGTCTAGCTTTTGTAATGAATAAATTAGGGTTTAGGATATGGAGGGTTTGGTTGAATTCAATTAACCAAAAAAAGTAAAACTAAACTATTGAAGGTAAATCAAACCAAACAATACAAAAGTGATAAAATTAACCAATGGGTTTTGAATCTAGTTTACAGTTCAATCTCAACCTTTACACGAATGACTATAACTAATTATTATATTTTTCAAGTACCTCTCTTTCAAACTATTAATTGTAAATCATTAACAAACTCTATTAATCTCAATTTTCCATTAGGTTGTACGAAATTAAAATAAGCTTTTTAATTAGGTCTAGCCATCAGACAACCTAGAATAAACTCTCTAAATTTAGTGTGATAACCTATGTTATATTATTCCTAATGATGCTCAACCATTAGTTTACTACAAGTGAATCAGATGTGCAATGATTACATATTGCAATTTAGATTATGGCAATGGTTTCAGACATAAATAATATACTTGAAGTGTCTAAATAAATCCCAAAACATTAGCCCTAGAATAAAATAATCAATTCTAAAATAAAGTAAGAACAACACCACTTGATTAATCATTACCCAATATGTTTATTATCGTCCATATATGTTTTAAACCGGAAGGATGAAGTTTAGCTCCTCGTAGCTCTCTAAAGGGTAAGAAATCTGCTTCCTACCATGTCTCTAAAGTCTTCACACCTCATTTGGACTCTCAAATTCCATTTTGTAGTAAAAATTAGGGTTCCATCACAATGACCATATAGGTGACCATGTGTGTAAAACTTGAAGGAATTGTGGATTTACATATTAATAGTAAGCTACATGACTAGTCGTGTAGCTCACTTACATTACCTTGTAAGTCTAAACATGACTATATAGGTTACAAAAGTGGCTAAAACTGCATCTTCACACTCCTACACACTTCCAGTGAGTTACACATTCTTATATACGACTGTGTAAGTTGCAATAATTTCATTTCTTGCATTTTTTGTCCCATCATCACCTTAATTTATCTCTTTTTTGCTTCTACGAAGGCAAATAAGATCAAATATTGATAAAATAGCTCCAAGGATATGTTTCTTAACTCATTTTGGTTCTTATCCTCCAACTTGTACCTAAAAAAATATGAATGGAAATGAACATCTAAAGCACAACATAACATTAATCATGAAGCATTAGCGAGTAAATATATAATCAATCAATCATCTATTAGATAACTTACATGATGATTACTAACTGTAAAGAAATAATATGGACATATTTGCACATCTAGGCGGTTGGCAAGACATGACCCATGGAAGAAAGCCTAAGTGAGAGGGAAACTTTGGGAATATTAAGATGAAGATTTCTTCATTCCAATAGAGGAATGACCTTGAAGCCTACTCAGAGTGGGAATAGAAGATAGAGTTGATTTTTTAACAACCACCCTTACATTAAAGTTAAAAAGGTAGAACTTTTTGTTATTGATTTTACTAACTATGCTATTATATGGTAGGATCAGTTAGTAGATGATTGATTAAGGCCAAAATTTTAGATGTGTGTCAAACACATAAAAAAATAAAATCTAACTCTATATAACTAAATTTGTAGTATTGGTGAGCAAGGATTGTAAGTATGTGTCTAGCATGAGAAGGAACCATAAAAAGGCCTACTAAAAATTAATAACAATAAATTAGGCCTACTAAAAATTAGGATGATATGAAGGCAATCATGAGAAGGAAATTTTATATAGTTATTATTATAGGGATTTTTTTCCAAAAATTCTAACACCTCGCTCAAAGATTAAAGAGTGTTAAGGAATACTACAAGGAGATGCAGATTGCTATAGTACAAAAGAATGTAGAGGAAGATCAGGAATCACTATGGTTAAATTTCTATATGGTTTGAATTCTTGAGATTCCTCATATGTTATAATTACAACATTATATAGAGCTATAAGATATTGTTTTGATTGATTACTAGGTTAGTGTCAATATTTAAAATTTACCGCAAGTGCATGATATAGCTATAGCTAAAACATACAAGAATAGGTCGATCTGATAAAGACAATAAGTAATAGTAATTACCTTTTTTCTATTCTAACCTATGAATTGGAATTTTGTTTTTAATTAAACTAAATAAGCAAACTAAGAATTAAAACAATTCTAATCGCTAAGTACTGGAAAGTACTTAGAAAAGTATATATTAAATAATAATGAATAATAACGCTAGGTGATGAATCCCCCTAAGAATCATTAAATATTAAACTTTATCAAGAAATTATATTATTGATTATTAGATTGTGGGAATTCCTATCTTATGTTAATATCTTTCTCAATACTATTAAAACTAATCCATCAGTTGATTAACATAAATCTTTCTAGTTAAAACCCTAGGATTACTTTATCGATTTATGAATTTCTCTATTAGGTTTGATATTAAGTCAAAGGATTTTGTTGTCCTATCTTTAAGTTTGCATGTAAGTATACAGATCATAACTTATAGTACAAAAAATACCATTCCCACGAGGATTAATTAAAGACATATCAACTTGAATAAAACTTTGTCCAAGGTATTAAAAGATTGTTTGAATTAAATAAATTACTAATATTGAAATAACTAACAAAATGAAACAATTGAATGATTGAGCTGCCAATAAGAATGAATGTGATCAAAGTTGGAAAGTTAGGAATTATTTTATTCTTATTTCGTCTCCCTTTATTATTGTTTATCCAATTATGTTTGATCCTAGATATACTAAGGTTTTAATTACCCTCCCTCGAGATCTAATCAAGTAATCCCAATTGAAATTGCTAATAATAGAATTGTAACCTCTCGATTCACAAAATTGCTTCTAACTATTTAATTGGATTTGAAGCAATCCTAAGAATAATTAATTCACTATCAGCATCTCTCTTTATCCATTCATTAAAATGATAATTGTATGTTTATTAAGCTATCAAATCTCGTTGCACCTTAACACAAATAACTTGACTCACTCTCTTGATTTGTTACGAAGTATTAGCATAAAAATTATCACAAAGCATTCATAGATTTATTAAATTCAACAAGAATAAAGTTTAGCAAAATAGATCAAGACAATCCCTAGTGTGAAATTAGAAACCCATAATCATGTTCGACATCCTTATAATCCAAATAAGCATCCAAGACAATGAAATAATTGAAGAGAAAGAAAGAAAAATTGTTTAGAGTCTTGATCTGGAAATCTGAAATTTCTGGAGCTTCACTTGATGTCTCCTCTTGATCTTCTTTTAATCTAGTGGTTGTTGCGGTTTTTGGTGTTTTTCTTTGCCTTAAATACTTCTTAAGGCTTTTAGGGTTCTTTTTAGAGCTTTCGCACTTAGTTTGGTTCCAAAAATAGCCCCGAAATATCAGAAGTACAAAACACTTTCGAGCTAGAAAAGCTTAAATTTATTGTCTACCATTGTCTACCAAGATCGTCATAGCCTGCATTGCTTCATGCTTTAAATTATTTATCTTTTCTTTAATTTCCTGTTTCCATTTACTCACTAACACGTCCCTTGAAACATAAAAGTAAGATCAAATTCTTGCTCTAAACCAATCACACAATTAAAACATATACAAACATTAACAAGAACACTATTCTAAGTCCTAAACGTATAATTATCATCTAAGAAAACACTTATAAAGACAAACACCTAGAAAACATACTAGAATTGAAACCTATCAACATCCCCCACATTTAAACCTTTGCTTGCCCTTAAGCAAAACTAAAACCACAAACACAAACACAAACACAAACACAAGCACAAGCACAATCACAACCTAAAAACACATACACAAACTCAGCAATAATGCAATAATGGATTCTCAAAAAATAAATAATGCAATAATGGCACAATGACATCAAATCTTATGGAATTAACCTAAATGCAAACATCAACCACTTAAAAGTGACAACATACTAACTTATTCCTTTCATGTTTAAGTGCTTTGATTTGAATATATTATCAATCAAAATATTAACACCCTATTCTTACCCTATGACATTTATAAGCATGCACTTATTATTATTGATCAATTAAAAAGGAAAAATATCACTAAATAACCTTTCATAAAAATTCTTGCTATTTTTAAAATATCAGTAGCTTTTATTTATTGTAACAACTTTTTTTTAGATTTTCTTTAACGAAAACCTTGCAATGGTGGTCATATAGTTCTTTGATGATAGGCATTGAACCCTGACCTCATAAGGTCCATATGGGTCCTTTGCTCTCCATGATGTATTTTTTCTATCATCGTTGTTTCTATCTCTTCTTGGAATTTAACTTTTTGTATTCTTCGTTCTTGTGTTGTCATGTCCAAATTGATGTGTCTTCTACTTTGCATCCAAACTTCCTTTATTTAAGTTTTAATTTCTTATGATTGGGTACCACCATCACAAGAAAGGGAAATAATTCCTTAAAACAAAATAATTGAAAATTTCCTAAACTAATTCCCAAGCAACAACACCAAAAACTTATTGAGCATGTTTTACGTAATATAAAACCCTTAATATCTGCAAATATATGGATCGTGACTTGTAGTATTAAAGGTGTCGATTCCACTAGGAAATAGCTAAAACTAAGTGAACCTAACTTTATCTAAGGTTGTGAAATATGATTTGAATGAAAATATAATATTATAAATTAAAACAATCAGATAAAATTGAGCAGTTAACCACTTAACAATTGAGCTGACATAACAAAACAAGGATGATCAAGTATGAAAGCCTAGGATTCGTTCTAACGTTATTTTGCTTCCTTAACCATTATTGATTCAATTGGGTATCGATCCTAGATTTCTAAAGGGTTTGGTTATTCTCTCTTAAGACTTATTCATTTAATGCCAATTGATTACAAAATTCCAGATTTTACAATCTCTTGATTCACAAAAACATCATAACCTTTTCAACTAGTTCTTAAGTATTGAATAATTGAGTTTTTACACAAGATCTCTCTTTGTATGATTATCAATTTGATATTTATTTGACTTATTAGGTTGTAACTCTTGTTACCCAACCTAATCAAATTACTTTCGACTCACTCTCTTTACATTGTATTGAAATCAATAATGATCAAGTTACAAGAGAACAAATCCTAGTCTAAAAGTTAGAACATCGTAAACGTATATAGCATACTCAAATCCAATTCATACATCAAGTTTAATGAAAAATAAACAAAGAGAGGAAGAAGAACTTGATTTGGACTGAATCTGAAAAAGTTGGAACTCCCAAGGCTCTCCTTTTGATCTTCCTTGATTAATCCCAATTTGGTAAGATGGGGGCTCCTTTTTTTTGGAGTCTTTATATATTTTTTATAATTCTTTAAGGGTTTCAGGATTTTTCACACTTAATTTGGTTCCAAAAATAGCCTTAAAATGTCAAAATTACAAAAAGACACACGAGTTGGAAAAGCTTAAATTCACTGGAATTGTTGTTTACACCCTCTTGTCACGATTACGATTGTGACCTGCTTCCAATTCTTCTATTTTCTTCAATTTCCTGTTTCCATACACTCAAACATACATCATACACCTCTTGAAACATAAATTAAGATCTAAATCATGTTCTAAACCACACAAACACTTTGAATATAAACAAATACTAATAATAACATAATTCTAAGTCTATATATATGATAATCATCTAAGAAGCAATGGAAAGCACACTTGAACATCTATCAAAACATAACATAAACTACACCTATCACATATCATAGGAGTCTCCACGGTCTAATAAATCAATAAAATAATTGCATAATAAAATAGTAATCTATTAAGTGTTTAAGGAGATTTAAAACCTAGATACTATTCTTTTGATATCGATAATTTTCTTAGTATTTCCTTAATTTTGTGATTCAATCTTATTGCCCATTTATTTTCCTTGCTCTAGTTTTATTTTCTTTTAAATTTAAAATCACAATCAATTTATATACTAGATAATAAAACAATGGTAACTATTGGTAATCACTGTCTTTGTGGGATTGACTCGTATTTACCGGTACTAGCTATATCTACATCATGTACTTGTAATAATTGAATATTGACACTCAGAAAAAGTAAATTAAGTTTTTTGCGTCATTGTTGAGGACAGTTTTATTAGGAAAAACCCTAGTTTTATTAATCTAGTCATTACTTTAGTTTAATTTATTCTGATTTTTTATTTTGTTTTATAGTATTTTATTTATTTAGTTTGTTAGTTTATCTCTTAGGTTTTAGACTTAGACTCCTGATCAATTTATGATGCAAAGCACTTCTGAGAACTTATTATATGCAAATCCTAAAATAGAAACAACTATGCGGAGGAATCTTTATAGGAAAAATATGTGAGAGTTTAAGCTAGATTGTTGGGTAGAAGGTTTAGAAGGTCACGTGGACATTGAGGAATCTTACAATATGGTAGACCAACCACGTATAATGTTTGACTACATTAGGCCAGACCTAACTGGCACGAAATCCAACATAGTGGGACCGATTGTTCAGGTGAACAACTTTGAGATCAAGTCGAGCATCATCCAGATGGTGCAATAGTCAGTCTAGTTCAATGGACTCGAAGACAAAGACCCCAACGTGGAAATTTCAAACCTTTTAGAGATCTGCTATACTTTTAAAATCAATGAAGCAAATGATGACATCATTAGACTGCATCTATTTCCATTCTCCTTCAAGCTCTTCAATTGTTTGGTTAGGTTTGCTACCTCAGCTTGTAATATTGTCATTGAGTCTACAATTAGCACTCCCTTTTGATCTTGAAAGGTTGACAATTGTCTTCTTCTTTTCAACGTTGAAAGAAATATTGTTTGACATCTCTTCTAAAAAATAATGTGCTCCTCAACTGTTTTCCTTATTAATGAGCCTCCAACAATTGCATAAATGGTGCTTCACATAGATGGATCCACTCTGTTATAAAATGTTTGCAAGAGGAACTCCTTTAGTAAGTTGTGATTTGAACAACTCCTTATATCACTCTCATGCTTCATATAAAGACTCCTCTTCTTTCTGCTAGAAATTTGCAATTTCTTTATAATCCTTTTAGTCTTGTGAAAAGGAAGTACATAGCTGTAAAGATTCCACCAGTTGCTCCCATGCTGTGATGTTCACTGGGTTGAGTGAATTCAACCATGTTTTGGCTTTATCCTTGAGTGTAAAAAGGAAGAGCCTCATCTTGGTTGCATCTTTTGGCAACCCATTATACTGGAACATATCACACATCTATAAGAAATTGTCCATATGATCAGCATTAGGATTCTTATTGGCCAAGCCAAGAAATTGCACATTGGTCTGCAACATGTTCAATAGTGTTATTGAATGTATTTGTTTGCGTTGGTGGTCATGTAATTCCTTGTTGACTCGCGTTAAACCTTGACCCCATGAAGTCTATAAGGGTCATTTGCTGCTCTCTTTAATTTCTTTCGTCCTTCATTGCTCTTTCTATTACTTCTTGGCATTTAGCTTTTAATCTCTCTTTCTTGTTTTGTGATATCTATAATTGATGTATCTTCTAATTTGCTTAAACTCTAAGTGATCCTTGTGTACCTGCAATCCCACAAGAAAAGTATCAAGTCTTTAAATTAAAGAAATTCAAATCGTATAAGATACTAATTCAATTCCTGACAACTGCATTAAAAACTTGTTTGTATTTTACATTAAAAAAAGCTTTCATACTGCAAGTATACAGATCATAACTCATAATATAAAAGGTATCATTCCCACAAGGATTGATTAGTCGCTTAACAACATGAATGCACTATGTCTAAGGTAATAAAAGATTGAATTAATTGGATTAAAATAAATTTGATGAAATTGAATTAAACTAATAAAACTAAACAAATAATTAAGTGAAGCTAGTAATAAGAATGAAGTTAATCAATAATGGAAACTTATCATTGTTTTGTCTTCCCTCTATCTTGTTAATTCAATTATGCTTGATCATAGATATAATAAGGTTTCGATTACCCTCTCTTGAGATCTAATCAAATAATCCCAATTGAAATAGATAACAATAGAATTGCAACCTCTCAATTTACAAAACTACTGCTAACTATTCAATTGGATTTGATATTCAATTGTTTGTTAATTTGGTATTTGTAGGTTTATTAAGTTACCAACTCTCTTTGCACACCTTAACAAATATAACTTGTTTCAATCTTCAATTTGTTATCAAGCATCAGCATAAAAATACCACAAAGAATTAATATATATTGTAACACTCCACTTCTGCAATGACCTGAACCCGACATCGTAAGTGACATTCGAATCTGTACCCCGCGAGGGTGGTGTGCTAAAGCACTCAATTTGTCAGAAATTGATATTTTTTTTTTTAAGAAACCACAAACATAATATGCAAAAGTCGATACTCAAATTGGGCCTATATCCATTCATAAACATTTTCAATTAACACAATTTTCAATAGCCATTCATGCCCTTTCACAAATACAAAACACTTGAGTCATTTCATAATACAAAATTATACAAAAGTTTGCGGAATATACAATTCAATACAAAAATATAGAAATACAATGTAGACACGAACTGATCCTGACCTCTATCCTTCACTTGAATCATCATCATCACTTAGTTCGAAATCTCGCAACGAAGCAGGGTTTGGGGAGGTCCGATAGTACACAGCCTTACCCCTACATAGTAGAGAGGTTGTTTTCAATGGACCCATATGCAAATGAGACAATATAAGAATGATGCAATTTAAAAAAACAAATCCTTAAAAGAGGAATAATAATAATAATAATAAAAATAATAATAATAATAATAAGAAGAAGAAGAAGAAGAAGAAGAAGAAGAAGAAGAAGAAGAAGAAGAATCACAATAAACAAGGAGAATACTTGCAAGAAGTCAAATCTGGGAGAACCTAAATAGACTACAAAGTCTACCCCTCCTTGTCACGTAGAAAGTAAAGGAGGACCTCCCTTAAAGACCTACCATAATGGCCCCCTACTAACCCCACCCC
>JAOTAZ010000008.1:19158881-19180547 GCA_025629785.1 Erythroxylum oxycarpum | reverse complement strand
TTATTTTAAAAACTTTGAGAAAAAGGGGGGAAGGAGAGGCAGGAGGGATGGAGGGAGATTTTGAAATTTTTGAAAATTTTGCAAAAAAAGCCCCCCAAATTTTTAAAATTTTTGGTACCGGCCGGTATTTGACCGGTATTTTGCATACCGGCCAGTACAGCTGAAATCGTTTATATCCATGGTTCAGCTATATGGATATTTCTTTTGACTACCAATGGTTGACAATTGATCCAGGTTGTGCAAGAGGGTCATTCAGTACTGATATTTTGTTCTAGTCGAAAGGGATGTGAGTCAACTGCAAGGCATGTTTCCAAGTTCCTCAAGAAGTGGTCTGTTACCTTTCACAATGATAGTGAGTTTTCTGATATTGCTTCAGCAGTTGATGCACTACGGAAATCTCCTGCTGGATTGGATCCTATTTTAGAAGAAACTTTTCCTTCTGGTGTTGCCTATCATCATGCTGGCCTTACTGTATGGTTTCTTTCTGTAGATATGCATTCATGTTTTGGCATAGTGAACTTTGCTCGACCATCAACTTTTGGTATTCTTAAATAGTTGGATGGTTAGTTTTCTTTTTCACTTGTTGTACAGGTTGAGGAAAGGGAAATCATAGAAACATGCTATCGGAGAGGTCTTTTGCGTGTCTTAACAGCTACATCTACCTTAGCTGCTGGGGTTAACTTACCAGCTAGGAGAGTCATTTTTCGACAACCTAGAGTTGGTCGTGATTTTATTGATGGTACAAGGTACAGACAGATGGCTGGTCGTGCAGGTCGGACTGGAATTGATACTAGAGGGGAAAGTGTATGTTCCATATTCTTACAATTCTTTCTACTTGTGCCTGTACCCTCTTCTAATCTTATTTTATCCTCTAACTAATATGCTATTCATCTAAACCTTCATTGAATCTTTTAAGTAGTATTTTGAATTGGTTTGACTATCTTCCCCTGATTGCTTTTAAGATTCTCGAAATTTTGGTTATTTGATTGGAGTATATTGATTTTATTGTCTACTTCTCCTAAACAGTTAAATATCTTACTTAACCAGGTACTGATTTGCAAGCCAGAAGAGCTTAAAAGAATTATGGGAATACTCAATGAGTGCTGTCCACCATTGCAGTCTTGTCTCTCTGAAGATAAAAATGGAATGACTCATGCAATTCTAGAAGTGGCAGCTAGTGGGATCGTTCAAACTGCCAATGATATACATCGTTATGTTAGATGTACACTTCTCAATTCTACCAAACCATTCAAGGATGTTGTCAAGTCTGCACAAGAATCTCTTCGGTGGTTGTGCCATAGAAAGTTTCTTGAATGGAATGAAGATAGTAAGTTATACAGCACCACACCGCTGGGACGGGCAGCTTTTGGTAGCTCACTTTGCCCAGAAGAATCACTGGTAAAGTTTTGCAGCTTTTGTTACTCGTTCTGATTTCTAGTTAATGTTCCTACAGCTGCTAGTGTTAAATTTGAGGTTATTTTTTCTAATGAGTATACTTATTTTCTGGTTGCTTCCATCTTATCCATCTTAAATATGTAGCTAAACTTGTCAGGATTTTCGTCTGCTCATATTCATTGTTTTTGTCAACTCTTTTCCAGATTGTGCTAGATGATCTTTCCAGAGCACGAGAAGGATTTGTTCTTGCATCTGATCTACATTTAGTGTACCTAGTAACACCAGTCAATGTTGAAATTGAGCCAGACTGGGAACTATTTTATGAAAGGTTCATGGAATTGTCTGCTCTAGATCAGGTAAATGGTTTATGTGTCACCTTTTCTTTGTGTGATATGGAGATGCTTTCAGCGTCTATTTGGAGGCAACTGATGCCGCTATGTCAGTTTGGGTTTTTGGTTGCAGGCCTTGTAGTTTTAAGATGTAATGGACTTTATTGGGCCTACATAATTTGTGTCAAGAGTTCCCCGAAGACATATAATTTAGTGGCAGCATCACTCATCTATAGCCTTGAGCATCATGCTGCTAGTTACCGAAAATTCGAAAACAAATTGAGTTCAAAATAATGATATCAGTTAGTGCAAACTTTTTTAGAGTTGTTGACAGACATGACACTGATTGCCTAACAGAAACTAGTTTATTCAGTGGGAAAATTGAGATATCTTTTCTTTTCCTTTTTGTATTTTTTGACATGATGTTCAAATTTAATTGCACTGTATTTCTGAATGTATCTCTTTTCTGATTCTATAATCTCTTTTAGCCTTCCTTTTGTTATGTTTTTGCCAATGATTTAGCATTTTTGTTTTAATATTGCATTCCAAATTCTGGCTGATGAAGTCTGTTGGAAATCGAGTTGGAGTCTCAGAACCATTTTTGATGCGTATGGCGCATGGAGCTCCTATGCGTACTTTTAAGAGATCAGTTGATAATCTGAAAGCTTTGCATGGAGCACACAATAGTATTTGTGGGATCACAAGCAATAATATGAGTTCTCATGAACAAATTCTCCGAGTATGTAAACGATTTTACGTAGCTCTCATCCTGTCAAGACTAGTGCAGGTATCACATAAATTTGTTTTTGTCTTTGCTTTACTCACCCGCTTATGTGTTTTTGGGTGCACATACGTGTTCCTTCTCTGTCTGAAATAATGCATAACCTGCATGGTGCTCATAGTTTACCTGAATCTCTCTTTATCTCCCCCATTTACCTTTTCCTAACTTGTCCTTACTTTTATTTTAGACTTCTTAATGAATCTCTGTTTTATAATATATTTCTGTTTATTCTGGGATGAAGGAAGTACCTGTAATTGAGGTTTGTGAAGCTTTTAAGGTTGCCAGAGGCTTGGTACAAGCCTTGCAAGAGAATGCTGGAAGGTTTGCCTCCATGGTCTCAGTGTTTTGTGAAAGACTTGGATGGCATGATCTGGAGGGCCTTGTTACCAAATTCCAAAATCGTGTATCGTTTGGAGTGAGGGCAGAGATTGTGGAACTGACTACTATTCCCCATGTTAAGGTGATTCTACATTCCAACTCTTCTTAAGGCTCTATATCCTCTCATATTAGTCATCCAGTTATCATCATGATGATTGGTTTGGTATCTGCAGCTCAAAATGACTACAATATTTGTTGTCTTATTTTGCAGGGTTCTAGAGCAAGAGCACTTTATAAAGCAGGCTTGCGCACACCTCTTGCTATTGCTGAAGCATCTATTCCTGAGATTATGAAAGCTCTTTTTGAATCAGCATCATGGTCTGCACAAGGTAAACTGGTTGAATATTTTGTTGCTCTTATGCAATGGTTGCACTGAAGATATCTATTCTCTTCAGCTTAATGGTCCTAGACAAATCTTTGAGGGGGGAGTAGTCCACGTGTGATTCCTGTTTTAAGTATACATTTTACACCACCATTCTGGATTTTTTGTTTCGAGATATCTTGTTCAATATTTCCCTAGTTGTCATTGATAGGGATTTTCTTGTTAGTCATTGTCTAATACACAAGGTATTCATCAAAAGAACAACTAACTTTGGAAACTGTTTAGAACACTGCTGGCTCATTATTTTCTTTGATTCATAGCTAAGATTTTCATATGTTCTTCCCCTTTATTTCTTGCTATATGGTTTGAAATGCTGCTTTAGCCAGTTATATATATTTGCTTGACAGTTTGATTAAGATTTTGCATTTGGAATATTTAAAGTTTTATTATTGCACTTGGCTAATCCAAGCAATAGCTTAGTTTGAAGGTATCTGCATTGTCCTTCTCAGCACTTTGTTTATTTATGTCCATGAGATGTGCATTTTTGCTAATCAATTTTTGATCAATTTGGGTTTTGGCCTTAAAGTTGCATAGCTTGAAAGGTGGACTAAAAGGTTCACTGTTTTGGATGTTATATGAAGCTGGACATAAATCCATATGGGATGTACTATATATAAATTCATTATTTATAGGCCCTGTTATGTTTCCTTTGGTTTTAATCTAGGAAAAGGATTGGGTTTGGAAATTCACTTGTTTATTTCAATATCTTGATTTTTCAGGCTATGATTTTAGGGTTTGACAGAGATTAGATTAAAAAATTTAGGTATTCAGGTTTTGGGTTAATGCTGAATGCACTGTAATTTATGTGAAATTTGTGAGTCCTAATGTGTATTATGACAATTTTCTGATACCAAAATTGAATGGATCAGAGGAAGGCTTCTAAACTTCATACATACATCTGAACTTGAATACCTCTATGTTTCAGTAGAAGGCACCAGTAGCAAAAACTTTATCTCTCATAAGTTTGCTGAATGGTCGTCGGACTCTTCTATTTTTTCTTGCTCAACACACAATTAAGAAAAACTGGGTGTATATACCTTTTTCTAGTTCCACAAAACTTGATTTCCTCATTTCAGTGGGTTTCATTAGCATATCTTTTACTTTTTATTGCTGGCTATCATTCTGCTGTTTTGTCTTGTTTTTATGCTTAGTGTAAATTTTCTATCAAGGATTTTTCTGTTAGTGTCATGCATTATCTATATTCTCCTCTGCCTATATGGTATCTGATTTTGCAATTGTATGCCAAAAGCTTCATTTTTATCATCTTTCTGACATCTTGATTTAATGGCTGTAGAAGGTTCAGCACAGAGACGCATACAGTTGGGAGTGGCTAAAAAAATAAAGAATGGAGCACGTAAAATTGTTCTTGATAAAGCTGAAGAGGCAAGAGTTGTTGCCTTCTCAGCTTTTACATCACTTGGGTTGAATGTTCCACAGTTTTCTCATCAATTATTGTACAACAATTCTGGAGGTCTTGTACAGAAGGCAGTTTCAAGTCCTTTGTTTATCCATGACAAAACTAATGCCTGTATTCATGTGGAACTAAGAAATCATTCATTTGAAATGTCCAGAGAAGGTAATCTTAATTCAGATAATGACGATTTGGAAAGTGGAGATAAATTAACGAAAGGATTTGGTGGTGGTTTAGTAGCTCCAGCAGAAATGAACCCTCAAATGCACTGTATTTTTGCTGCTAAAAGCACACCAGTGTTAGTTGAAAAGCCAACCTTGAAAGGAGGATATGATGATGATGTGAGATATCATAAAGGTTGTGCTGACATGGTCCCTTCTTCAACAGTAGAGCAAGATCGTGATGGGCCTGGGGCATTTATGAGAAAACATAACTGTGTAACAAAAGAATGCACTGGACAATTATGCACTAACGTTAAGGAACATGCACATGAGAAGGGTCCTATTAGTGCAAGTAGCATCTCAGGTGGATTTGATTCTTTCTTGAATCTGTGGGATAACGCCCAAGAATTTTATTTTGATCTCCATTATAATAAAAGAAAAGAAATTAGTTCTGTGGGTTCCTTTGAAATACATGGTATTGCTATTTGTTGGGAAAATTCTCCTATATACTATGTCAATCTGCCAAAATATCTCTTACAGATTGAAAGGCAAAGCAAAGATTACCTTCCCTTGAGTGAATCTCTCGAGCAAAATAATATTCAACCACCTGAGAAATGGTTGGAGATAGTTAAGATGAGGTGGAATAGGATTCTTGAAATAATGGGTAAAGTGGGGGTTAAAAAAGTTACTTGGAATTTGAAGATTCAGATTCAGGTGCTCAGAAGTGCTGTAATTTCCATTAGGAGATTAAGCAGTCTGAATCCTGCAGAGGAAGTTTCGAGTCTCAAACTTGTAGACAACTCCTATTTACTGTTATCACCAATTAATATCAGAGAAGGCATTGACTTGTGTATTGCGGCATGGATTCTTTGGCCTGATGAGGAGAGAAGCTCTTTTCAAGACCTGGAGAGGGTAAAACCTTTTTACCACCATATTTGGAACAATTGAATCTGAAATTTAGCTTGTTCTATTTTTGTGCTAAGGGTACTTCTATCTGGTCATGTGTGAATGACTTGTTTGGCCATGGGTCATTTTCTGTTACAGTACTCTTATATTTTACTTTTTTACATGATGGAAGTGGCCTATGTGTAGCTATATGGCAATGCAGGAAGTGAAGAGAAGGTTACCTAGTGATGCTGTTGAAGCTGCTAACTGGAATGGCAGGTGGGTGAATCAAACAAGAAGAGCTGCTCATAATGGTTGCTGCCGTCGGGTTGCTCAAACAAGAGCCTTATGTTCTGTACTTTGGAAGAGACTTATATCTGAGGGACTTCTTGAAGCACTCATGAAGATAGAGATGCCATTGGTAAAATATCTAATGCATGATACATAATTTCTTCTCTTTTTGTTTTTTGCATTGTTGGAGTAGACGTGTTAAGTTCAGAAACTAGGTTTCTGCTGTGATGTGAAGACAGTGTCATATTCTGGTGCAAGGGTGGCATATATTTGTATTTGTGACATGCTTTGCTTTCTACATGGGGAGAAAAGGTAAAATCAGATATCGAAATCTGGGATCCATCTTAGATATCCATAGTGCTATCTATGTAAAGTTAATATACCAATTGAAAGTTTCGATCACAATATTTAATAAGGGGCCTGCCTTTGATCCACAATCTATAAGCTTGATCCATCAGTCATTGCACACGCTTAAGTGGTATGCAGACTCTAGTATGGAGTTGCTAGTAATTCTGAGCTAATCTGTCCTTGATTTTGGATCCATTGAGCTACTTTTAATAATAATTCACTTGTTTAATTTTGTTGTATTAATTGTTCTATTTGTGTACTCATTGCCTCTATATGTATGCTTAGGTGACTGTTCTAGCTGATATGGAATTTTGGGGAATCGGTGTTGACTTGGATGGATGCATTCAAGCACGCAATGTGTTGCAGAAAAAGTTAAAGAATCTCGAGAAGGAGTCCTACAAGTTGGCTGGTCGAACGTTTTCACTCCATGCTTCAGCTGATATTGCCAATTTGTTGTATACACATTTGCAACTGCCCATGCCTGAAGGACAAAACAAAGGGAAGCATCATCCAAGCACTGACAAGCATTCTCTGGATTTATTAAGGTAATAAGAACTTTTCATGCCATTGCATTTAGTATCCTTGACTGAACTAATATGCCAAGTGTATACAATAGTTTTTGCTCACTTGAGGTTAATGCTTGCTTTGTTTACCACAGATGCATGCTGGCTTATGGACAATAATGATAATTACTCAATGAGTATCTTTACCAAAATACAACATTCTGGGATTGGCTTTTGTGAAAGCAAAATAGTTTTCTTTGTTTTGAATGAAAACCCAAAGTAGTTTTGAACAAGTCTTCCTTTGAAATATTATATGCGTATTGAACTAATATAGTTATTGGGGTAAAAGATACATACCTTTCTTATTGTTTTACTTATTCCAAAAATTGCTCTTATTGTTCAAAATTACTTAAAAGCCACCTTGTGGTATTAGAAATACTAAAAAAAGGACCTTCTGCTAAGTTTTTGTCGCGTTATTTTAACATAATTTGCTGTCAAAGTCAAGTCGGCGCAACCATAAGACCCATTCTGATTTTGTTTTCTTGGTTTGATCAGGCTGGGGACATACCTAGTCTAGCTTGAAGCCTAATCAACTTGGGCTTGGCCCATTGACTTTGATCTGGGCCTAAGGTGCCATCCTTACAATCACATATTAATCTGTGTTAAAATAATTGGGCAGAAACTCGATAAAAGGTCCTCTTTTAGTATTTCTAACATTTCAAAGTATTTTTTTAGGTAGTTTAAAACGGTAAGGATATTTTCAAAAGTAACTGACACTACAAGTGATGTTTGCATATTTAACCTTAATTATTGTGACTGGTATGGGAAATTGTTCAATGATATCTTGGGTTTGCTAAGCTATTATTTTGATCAATTTGAAACATAGTTGATAAGTAATTAGACTTAATTACTCATATTTTTGTAAAGTTACACAATAAAAGTTGGGAAAACAACCTACTTTACTAATTATTAAACCATGGGTCCTCTAAGGCTAAATTCAAACAAAAGGAGCTTTTTGGAAAATGACTATTATGGGGTCCCTAGTGGTATTAAGCATAAAATAAAATCCTTAATGGTCTTTGAAGAAAATTAGAACAGTGATTTAGGGGAAATTATTTCCTAATCATAAAATAGGAAACTAGAGGATATCATGGATATTTACTTTAGGAAAATGCTGTAAATAGAGGGATATTTGTGAATAAGAGCTGATTTTCTCTATATTCCATTACTTAGGATATGTAGTAAATATATACATGGATAGGAGTATAGAATAGGCTAGATAATCTACACAGACACAGGAAGATAATCCTAGAATATCTCTAAGATACTGATATCTAATCTATAGAATTTGATTACAATCAGATTGTAATATTATGAGATAATACATATCTTGACCACAATATTGCTGTAAATAGGAAATATTTTAGTTACCTAAAATTAGGCTAGGACTTGTGTGTATATTCAAAGGGACTTGTGCAAAATAAGAAAAAAGATTACTTCTTTCTTCATGGTATCAGAGCATAGGACACTGTAACTCTTGGTTTTTTCTTTTTTTTCCCTGACACTTACTTGGCCTTGATTGCCAATAGTGCCTTCCGGAAAACAGATGGCTGAAGCTGTTACTAGCAAAACCCCAACGTGGAGGTCTCTTCCTCCTCTGAAATCTCCTCTGTTGGTAATCCCAAAATGTACACCCCTACCCATATTGGTGAATTACAAACCTTGTTTCCATCTTACCAACTCAATGTTAAAAACTACCTCCACTAGTCATAAATGGTTAAGACTTTCCTTAAGGCCAAGGGAAAGCTTTCTCACCTATTAGGACTTGCTCCTGTTGTTTCGGATCTGAAGTTTGAGGCTTGGGATGTAGAGGATTCCTTAATCATGTCATGGCTTTGAACTTCTATGGAACTAGGCATTAGAGGCGCCTACATGTTCCTCTCATTTGCTAAGGAGATATGGGATGTTGTTACTCAATCTTATTCTAAAGTAAATGATGCCTCTTTAATTTATCAGATTAAGACTAGAATCTCATCTACCAAGTAAGGTATGCCCGTTGTCATTGAATATTACAATCTGATGAAGAGTCTTTGGCTTGAGTTGGATTATTATCAAAATTTTAAAGTGCAATGCAATGATGACAGTGTCAAATTACAAAAGTTTGTAGAAAGGGAAAGAATCTTTGAATTCTTAGCAGGTCTTAATGTTGAATTTGACCAACTTCGGGTTCAAATACTTGGCAAAACACCCTTTACTGTCTTTGATTGAGGCCTTCTCAATCATTTGGGCAGAAGAGAGTTGGAGAATTGTGATGTTGGAATCCAAGTCTGTTGACAGCTCAGCATTCATGTCTATGAAAACCAACAAAGCCCTTAACCACCACCAACAGAATCCTCAAAATAAGGAAGTTGTTTGGTGCAGTTTTTGTAAGAAGCCTCGTGACACTAGAGAGACCTGCTGGAAGTTACATGGGAAGCTGCAGAAAGCAGGGAAAGAAGGGGCAAACAAGGATGGACAGGCCAAAGCCCACTTCATTGAACTTACAAACTCTGCAGATTCTAAACAAGCTAGATCAGAACCAAAAGGACTTAACAAAGAAGAGATTGAGCGCCTAAAGAGCATTCTGAATTCCCTGGAAGGTGCTGGTGCATCATGTTCATTAGCCCAATTAGGTGATTTGTTTTTAATTCTCATGCTTTTAGTGCCTCATTAGTGTCTCCTAGGGATTCTTGGGTTGTAGATTCAGGTGCTACAGACCATATGACTACCTCTCTTCATTCTTTTATTTTTTCTAACCCCTATCCTAGTAAGAGAAAAGTTAAAGTTGCAAACGGCTCTCTTACTACTGTTGTAGGCCAAGGAACCATTCCTTTATCCCCTAATCTTCTCTTGAAAAGAGTACTACATGTTCCCAAACTTTCTGCCAATCTTTTGTCCATTAAAAGATTTACCAGAGACTTGAATTGCTTTGTCATTTTTGACCCTAATTATTGTGTATTTTAGGATCGGGAAACGGGGAAGATGATTGGGCATGCTAAGGAAAAGGATGGACTCTAACTTTTGGAATCTAATAGTGGAGACAAAACCTCACATCCCTCCTCGACTTTCATGACTAGAGATACTCTTCACCCTGTTTGGGTTCACCATTATCGTTTAGGTCATCCTTCTTTTAGTTTATTAAGAACCATGTTTCCTAATTTGTTTAAAAACAGTGATCCTAACAGTTTCCATTGGGATGTGTGAGTTTGCCAAACATTGTCATACTTCCTTTCCCTTGAGCAATAATAAATCTGAATTTCCTTTTACTTTGATTCATTATGATATATGGGGACCTTTAAGGATACCTAATGCATAAACCTAAAACTACCCCTGGCAGATGGATTATGTTTAAGAAAAATGATAATAAAATAGTTGAAGCTTATACAGATTCAGATTGGGCAAGTTCAAGCATTGATAGAAGGTCAACCATTGGGTACTGCACTATGTTTTTGGGCAACCTTATCACTTGGAGAAGTAAGAAGCAATCAGTTGTGGCTAGATCAAATGCTGAGGTAGCGTTTAAAGCTATGGCTCACAGTATATGTGAGCTCTTGTAGATTCGTATCATCTTGAATGATTTGAAAGTTAGGTGGCAAGGACCTATGAAGCTTTACTGTGATAATAAGTTAGCTATTAGTATTGCCCACAACTCGGTACAACATGATAGAACTAAACACATTGAGATTGATAGGCACTTTATAAAAGAAAAATTGAAAAATGGGCTTATGTGCACACCATATGTTCCTAGTACCAAACAAATGGCAAATGTATTGACTAAGGGGTTGACAAATGCACAACGTCAAGATGTTATAAGTAAGCTGGGAAAGCAAGACATCTATGCATCTACCAACTTAAAGGGGAGTGATGAAAATCAGAACAGTGATTTAGGAGAAATTATTTCCTAATCCTATAATAGGAAACTAGAGGATATCATGGATATTTACTTTAGGAAAATGATGTAGATAGGAGATATTGCTGTAAATAGGAAATATTTTAGTTACGTAAAATTAGGCTAGGACTTGTGTATATATTCAAAGGCACTTGTTGTGCCAAATAAGAAAAAAGATTACTTCTTTCTTCAGTCTTGATTTAATGACTTTGATAAAGGTGGACCTCCCTAGACCTTGCATTTTTGCGGGATTCTCACTGAGTGTTGTTGTAATTGTTGTTGACAAAGGTGGAAGTGAACTTTCTTTATACCGCAGATGGGAATAAACAGACTATATACTCTTTTAGCTTTGTTTTATGGTGTTTCAAATATGCATAGCCCAAACATGCTGACAGAAGTTGTTTCTTTTAGACATGAACATCCTATTATTCCAGTTATTAGAGAGCACCGAACCTTGTCAAAGCTCTTAAATTGTACACTGGGTTCAATCTGCTCATTGGCTAAGTTATCTATGAGGACTTCAAAATACACACTGCACGGCCGTTGGCTTCAGACATCTACAGCTACTGGAAGGCTTTCCATGGAGGAGCCTAATCTTCAGGTTGGACTCATTCAATGCTAATCATTATGGTAAGAGTGCTAATATTTCCTTTCTGTGTGCTAGATTGTTTGAAGTTCATTTTTGGTGATGCAGTGTGTTGAGCATGTGGTTGATTTCAAAATGAGTATGCAAGAAAATGAAGTTGCTGATGCTCCTCATCATAGAATAAATGCTCGTCACTTCTTTGTTCCAACTCAGGTAAGTATCACACAACCACGAGGTGCTTGTGATACACATTATTTCATGTATCTGATTTTTATCAAAGTACTGCTGAATCCTGCCTTGATAAACCTTCAAAAAGGAACAGCAACTCTTTTCTTGATATCTTCTTCCAGAAGTATGCAAATTCTTTTCATACTTGATTTGCAGGCATTTAAATTCTAATGCGGCCTAATCCTCTTGCCAGGTAAATTGGCTTTTGTTAACAGCAGATTATTCTCAGATAGAATTGAGGTTGATGGCACACTTCTCTAAAGATGCATCATTAATTGAGCTCCTTAGTCAACCACAAGGTGATATTTTCACCATGATAGCTGCATTATGGACCAGAAAGCCAGAAGATTCTGTGGGATCAAATGATCGAGATCAGACTAAAAGGTTGGTGTATGGCATTCTTTATGGAATGGGTGCTAATAAACTTGCCAAGCAGCTGGATTGTAGTTCAGAGGAAGCTGCTGAGAAAATTAGAAGCTTTAAAAGTACTTTTCCTGGTGTGGCTTCCTGGCTTCAAGAAGCAGTTGTGTCTTGCCGTAAGAAAGGGTGAGAGCTTTTCCTTTTTATGGATCCCTATTGATCAGCTACCCCATTGCTTTTGATCAAGATCAGGCTTATGCCTGTTTTTCAATTTGGATTTTCGCTATGTTCTTCAGACAGTTGACATCGCTTTTCATCTCAATTCGTGATTTTAACTCTTAATGCTAATGACGCTGAATATTCTTTTGATATATTTGGAATGATAATTCCTCTTCCATATCTTTCTTAGGTGCATAATTTCTTTGAAGAGGATATATAACTGTGGAGTTTTCTAGATAGGTCATTGATAGAGATGTGTATGATCCATTCTCAGTTGTTACCAAATAGCTTAATTTTTGAATTAAATGGTTTTTTGTATGGTGTTAGAGCATTAATAGCCAATAAGTCATGAGTTAAAATGACAGCACCCTTAATGTTAAATTGATATTTTATCATCATCATAAGATATGTTAAGCCTATGCTTTCTTGACACTGGGAGCCCAACAGCCTTTTGGATGAGGTACTGTATTAGAATATTATATATGATTTAATTGTGAATCTAGCTTAAGCTTCTAAGTTTAATGGCTCCTTAACAATTATATTTTTAGTGCATTTGCATTATGGCAGTTATTCAATATATTCCTTACACTTCTAATGCTGTTAAAATTTCTGCCAGATTGATGTGGTTGTAGTATGTTGGGTTCAAATGGTCTTTTCCTAACTATTTATACTTATTGTGAAGGTATGTTGAGACACTTAAGGGAAGGAAGCGCTTCTTATCAAAAATAAATTTTGGAAACAGTAAAGAAAAATCAAAAGCTGAGAGGCAAGCTGTCAATTCTATCTGTCAGGTAGAAGATATTTTTGAGTGAATAAGGCTAGCATCGGATTATAAAATTAAAATCATCTAATTTTATCTGCTTTTGATAGGGTTCTGCTGCTGATATAATCAAGATTGCAATGATAAATATATACTCTGTTATCGTTGAAGGAGTTGACTTGGCAGATTCTGACTCTCCACCTGCAACCGAGTTTCACATGCTGAAGGGTCGTTGTCGAATACTTCTACAGGTTTGTAAAAATCTTTGGCTTGAAGTTCTCACTTTTAGCACCAATCACTTTGAAACTTCAAAGGATTGGGAAAATAGTTGTTATTGCATAGGACCATTATGCGTGCTGTGCACTTTGTTAATCTACAACAAGATATCATCCTATACGTGTTTGTTGAGTTCCCATACACAACACTTAGTGTTTACAGATGCTTGATGCTTCTCCTGAACTGTGCAGGTACATGATGAATTGGTATTGGAAGTTGATCCCACTGTGATTAAGGAAGCTGCATGCTTGTTGCAAACATGCATGGAAAGTGCTGCCTTGCTTCTAGGTATATTTTAAAATCTTGGTATTTTATTCTTTCCATTTTGATTTTAACCTGTAAATTATATTGTGTCATGTTCAGTTCCTTTGCAAGTCAAAGTAAAAGTTGGGAGAACTTGGGGTTCTTTGGAGCCTATTCATGTTGATAAATATGCAAGTGAAGTTCTTCTGCATGGATCTTGAGGTGCATGATCGTTCTCCACTGAAAAGAAAATGATCCTGATAATTTGGCTGTTGAAGATTGATAACAAAGTGGAGAACTCTGATATATGGTAAATGAATTCCAACCATTGAGGTGAGATTGTTATTGTAATTCCAATGCCGGATCCAAATTTTAGTGTTTAAACTCGCAAAAGCTTGTCATTCATAAACAATAATAAGTATTTCTGATCTCTATTTTGAAAGTTGAAAATTCACTGTAGAATAACTTTTTGCTTGGTTTCGGAGCTCAACTTCTGAGTGACATCAAAACAGACTTTTATTATGTAGTATTTTATTCCAGTTTCTATGATTTTCAACATCATTTTATGCACAGTTAGGTTACTTCATGCACTGAGTTCGGGCAAAATCTGTTCCTCAACAGGGATTGAATCTTCAATTGTTGGCCTTACGTGCAGTTGTACCCGTAACATAAAACTGATTGGGGTTTTCAAGTGGTCCTGCTTGCAGTTGAAGAGGCTTACTCAAACCTTTTTGCTTGAAGAAAGACGGCTAGTACAAACTTTTGAATTGAGCCAAAGAAGTTAGTTATCTGATGGGTTGGGAGGTGTACTTATTTAGTAGGTGTATCATCTGAGCTTCTGGAGGTTAATCTAGTCACTTGATCATCTGCTGCCTCTAAGCTTGATAATCAGTTTTAGCTCTGCTGCAACGTGGAGCCTTTATCTGTTAATACAAGCAATAATGTCTAGAACACCCCAAGGTTGTGAAGCTATTGATTTTCCATGGTTTGTACAATATGACGATTTATTGATATTTCACTTAGCCATAGTTTTTGTAATGGCTATTATTCTTCTTTCCAGATTTCCTCTTCCGACATTACAATGGCAAATTAATCAGAAATTTGCTTGTGGTCGAAATAACACTTGAAAATGAAGTTACTGGTTTATGGTCGTGTGCAGCGTGTCAATCTTCTCGTTGTACGGAGCTGGTTTGATCAACACTTTTTTCTGCTGGGATGCAGCAGGAAACATGAAGGAATGATAAAGAGCATTCTTCGGTACAAGGCTACTGGAAGATGCCGAGTAGGATGTGAAAGCTGAAAGTAGGCTCACCCTTTCCTCCAAAGAATTCTGGAAAACAAGATTATAACACCCAGATTCGGTAAATTCTTTTACCTCCTTCGAAGCATGTATTTTATGGTGAGGCTTGGTACAATTTAATGGATATGTATTATTGCATTATGTTACACCATCCATTTCTTTAATTACTTATCTACAGAATTGGCATATGGCGAAAAATATCACATCAACACAAATTTCTCTCGTGTACCAACGTAATCAGTGTTTCGAGATTGTGTAAAGCCCATTACATTACACCGTTGTTGCACTTCAGAGATGTTTAATGGTCTTTGTTAATAATTTTTCATATTAAATAAAACTAGTTAAGTTAATACTCTTGTTTATTTTAAGTGATGGATATATTAATAAGTATAAGTTCAAAAGGATCAAGCATCCTTTCAGTAAATTTTTTGTTATTGAATATACAAGTAGCAAAATTGCAGCGTCCATCGTGCACGCATGGCATGCAAGCTCCATTGGACCTCTCAACCTCGACCCGATTTTATGCTTCCAATTTCTTCTTCCCTTCTTAGTGTTTCCCCTTGTTTTTTTAATCTTTCCTACTTCAACACTTCCACTGTTCATCACCTTTTTCCATTTCTAGCAATGTTAGAAAAATCTGCTATTTCACCTAGGAAAACCAAAATTCATCCTTCAAGATTTGACCTTATACCAACTCTAATTTGAATCCAACTGAATATGTGAACCCCTATGCCAACACTACTTCTAGAGCTTTTAAAAAACCTTAGACCCAAGTGGTAAGTGACTCCAATTCTGTGATCAAAGTTAGCTACTGGCCCAAATAGGAATTTTGAAATTCAAGTAATGGCTCCCCATATTGATACATCAAAAGCTGATATAGAGATGTGGAACGCAACACATAATATTTTTCCTAGACAAAAGAGTAATTCCTAGCTATGAAAGCTTGGGCCAACACTAATTAGAAATGACTAGGACTCAAAGATGTTAACAATCATGATGTATTGTTCTTCATATTTCTCAGTGGCTCCTTTGTAAGGAAGTCCTTGAATTAGGACCTTTATGATCAAAACAAATCTATTTTGTTTCAAAACTGGCAACCAAGGATCAACATTGAAGATATAAGCAGTCTAATAACCCAATATGGATGTGTGTTTATGGAATTCCATTTGATTATTGGACCACATAAGGATTAAGCCATATCTCCATCTTTGTTGGAAGACTTGTATGATTAGACCAAGCTAAAATAGAAACTAGCATAATTAATTTTTCTAGAATTTGTGTTGTTAAAGTTATGGAGAATTTTCTTGATGAAATTCCTATACTTAGACTAAATGACAAGTTTGAGCTTGGGGAGGATGTTGTTAACTTATGCTTGGAAGCCTTCAATAATGACATCAAAGAAAATTTGGAAGCCTATCTGTAACTTATTTTTTTGCCAATTGTTTGGAAGCTTACGCACAACTACAATGCACACCTAAATGATAGAATCTTGATTCTATTCTGAATCCTGATTCTATCCCTGCTTACATTTTTATCATTTATGCACTTAATTACTCCTTTCAATGGACAACCTTATGGACTAAGCTTTAGGGACAAAATGTATTTCTTCACTAAGAAGATGAGCAAAATAAGGGAGGAACTTAAAACATTTTACTAACAAAATATGGGTAATATACCATCTACTTTAGATTGCTAAAATTGTACTAGACATGGGTTAATCTGATCTATACAAGGATCCTTAATCCACAATTCTTCAAACTAGAGAAAGGTAAGCTTTGCACAACATTTCTCAAGCTATAGGCTTTGATTTTTTCTTGATGAAGCAAAGATCCTGGATCACATGGTTGAAGCAAGGTGATAGAAATTTGACCTTTTTTCATAAAGCAATAATCTCTAGCAAGCTATAAATATGATTGTCCATTTCAAACTCAGGATCAGTCTTAATAGCATAAGATCAACTCCTTAAGGATGTAGTAGAGTGTTTCGCTAGTCTCATGGGTTCTTCTGATGCTTGCTTAACTCAAGACTAATATAAGAAGTTATTCAGGATCATATCACACCTCAAGCAGCTAACAAGCTAGCTCAACCAGCCAATGCTTAAAAGTTGCTAAAGCTCTAAAATCTTTACATCCATATATTTCTTTATCAAAACTTGGCCATCACTAATCAACTGGTTGTGGATGCATCTCTTGAATCTTTAAGGAATAACAAATTTTGAAGGAAATCAATTGCATATTTATTACTCTTATTCTTAAAGGTAGAGATTATAAAATTGTAAATGAATTTTGATCAATTGTTTGTTGCAATACCATTTACAAAGTTATCTACAAAATCTTAGTGTAGAGGCTAAAATCAGTTCTTCAAAATCACATTGATGATGCTTAGGGAGCATACATACCTGGCAGACACGTTGGTGATAATATCACCATTGTTTAGGAACTGTTTGAGCATTATACTAGGAGAAGAGGCCACAAGAACTATGCATTAAAGTTTGACTTCCAAAAGGCTTATGATACAATTGATTGGTCCTTTATTATCAATAATTTTCTTACATATGGATTTCCCATTATATTTATAATATGGATTCGACATTGCATCTCAACAATGTCTTTCAATATATTGGTGAATAGAGAGCCTTCAAGCCTAATTAAAGGAGCTAGGGGAATTAGGCAAGGGGACCCTTTACCCCCTTAGCTATTCTTTCTAGCAATAGAAGTATTCAACAAGCGATTAAGAAGAGTTGTGGAGAGAAACCCATTTTTCAAATTTCATGCTAAATGCAAAAAGCTTAGAATTTTAGGCTTAAATTTTAATATGATTTGTTTTTATTCTCCAAAGATAATTGCAACTCAATTTTCTCTATCATAACTACTTTTAAGATGTTCAATACTCTATCTGGATCATGTGATCGCAGCTCGTCGTTCGATCCTAAAATCGACCCTTGGAAATCGGTAAAAAAATATTAAATTCCAAGATCGCAGTACAGTTGCAACCTCGGGTCGTCTCACTTCTTGGAACCGACGAAAAAGGTTTAAAGCTAGCCTAAAGTCAAAAATGCAATTAAAGCTGATAAAGAGGGGGTTTTTGTGTATTGATCAAAATTGAAGAAGATAACTAAAGAAAAGTGTAAAAAGTATCATTTTGGTTTTTTGGGAAATTTAGAAGTAAACAAAATTTAAACTATGATCAAATTGGATAAAAGACCTCTTGAAAATGAGCTTAGGCCATCATGGTTCAAAATAATTTTTCGAGGGTAAAATCCACTAAGTTTCGAAAGATCAACCCTAAAGGACTCTTTAGGTCAAATGATTTAATTAATGAACTCCATTATTTAAAACCTTGTTAAAAACCTTAGTGTGTGAATTGGACAAGTTAGTGCAATCAGTCAATCGGATCAAAACACAACCTTCTAAATCATACACAACTAGGCAGATAATGAGGGTCAATGTTATCTCTAAATGACTTATATGAGACTTCATATATTAAGCATAACAATTATACAAATAACTATATCCAAACCACAAAATATTGTTCAGCACATGATTAAACTCTAACCATGCTAATCTAGCTATGTCACCGCAAGCTCTAACTCAGAGTTTTTACAACAACATAACTAAATTTCAGACAATATATGATTACTCCCCTTTGAAGCCCACGGTGAACTTAAGCCATCGCTACATCTTCAAGAGGATCGAGAACCCTAGCCAAGCATAACTCTGGCGATGTCCATCACTACTGGAACTCCAACGTTAAACATGGCTCCAGAGACTGATGGTGGAAGTTGTGGTGAGGTGTCAGTCGATGATGATGATGATCGGAGATGAATGATGAAGGTGGTGAGGTGGAATCGTCTCTGGTGGCTACCCAGTATGGCATCTGTGTGATGAATGAATGTCTCCGTATGTCTTCGGTGTGGTGTGTGTAGCTGACCTTATGACCTAATTTGGAAAGCTTTTAAAGAAACGAGTCGAGCCAGGTCGAAACAGTGAGTGAAATTTCCATTTGGAGTTCGGGTTTCTGTCTGCAAGTCGCAACGTGCGAATTAATTCTTGTCGCGACGTGTGCTTTGGCTTACTCCCCACGATGTGTTGATTTGTTGACGTCGCGATGTGTGGTTGTCTGTTAACACGCCGCGACTTGGAAATTGGCCTACATCGTGACGTGCTGGATTTGTTCTGTTGGATGCGTCGCGACGTGTGGAAAGCTCACGACCTGTTGACTTCTTGGCATGGTTGACTCCTTTGTGTTCTTACAATTAAATCACAATTTGTAGCATCAATTGTCGTTGAAAAAATTATAATGCAATTAGTATCAATTTGTAACAATTTTACTAACAATTTGCAATTTATATGAACTAATCACAGGGAATCAATTTAAGCGCAAAAATCAGCAACTAGGAGTCAAAAAGTGTTTTAACAATTATAAAAATGCAGCCAATTAATAATAACAACTTGGGCTCAATCAACATCAAATGGCTCGAGAGTTCTGTGGAACAAAACGGATAACCCGAAGTTTAAACCATGAACAAAACGAGTCCAATTTCGGATCTTGTGGGCCCACAAGCGGGCAGCTGGGATAAGGCTATACGTCGACGTGCACGTGACTAACGAAACGTTCCTCTCTCGCCTAAACAAAAGCACATAATCATGCTTAAATCAATTTATCAAATGCTCATACTTTCGAGCTTTTCTATCTTTTCATTCATACAAAATGCCATGACATGTTTCAAGGCATACATAGAACGTGTTAATGCATTTCCATCTTTATTTCGACATGCATCAAAAAGTTCATATACCGAATCATAAAATGATTTTTCAAACCATTCATAACAGTAAATGCAACACTTATAAAGCAATTGAAATCAGAAAATTTCTTTGATTTAATGAAAACAGTAGTGGCTTATTGATTCTATTATACACATGTACCCACCTCGTTTTCCTTGCTTAAAGACTTGACTTGCTCAAAATGCCTTTTCTCTTTGCAAACAACCTGAGGTATCAAAGGTTCTTTCTTTTGTTCCTCTTATCTTTCTTGATCCCTTCATATAATAACAAAAATCCCACTTAATAGGGTTTTCAACTGAAAATCCCACAGGACACAATCACTAAAATTGGTTCTAAAATACTTAAACTCAAACATTTTCTAAACTCCATGAACTAAAAAACTCAAAAGTTTCAAAATGATCTTACCTTCATTATTCACCAAATGCAGGGATCCTTAGCTCAAAAGGAAAGCTCTTCTCTTCCTCTACTTGTTTCTCTTCTTGAACAACCCCAAAATCTCTCTTGAAAGCTAAGGAAATTAAAACCCTAGCTTGTTTTTTCTTCTTTCTCTCTTTCATTCTTTTTTATGTTTTCTCTCTCTAATCTCTTTTCTCATCCACACATTTTGCTTCTCTAGAATCTTCTCATTCACATTTTCTCCTTATTTATAAGCAAGACAACACTTCTTCTTCCATTTTATCCTTCCTTATAGGCTTATGGTTTTTTAAACTTAAGTGTCTTACCAAAAATACCCTTGAACATTCTAACATAACACTTTCTTCTAAAAAATATCCTCCATTGTCTTAAGTTTCTAATGCCACCGAAATCATTCAATTTGGTTCAGTGATTCAAAAGACGTGCTTCCAACATTTTTGGATTGCCCTTGTCCAAAACAGTACTATGCACAACTTCCACCCAAAACTTGAAAGTCTTAGGAATTGAATTACAATTTACTTCCTTCAGATACCTTGCAACTTTATGCCTCTAGTTTACCACAAATTAGAAATCATCACATTTGGATTCCTACATATCAAGATATCATCAAAAAACTGAAGTATGTTCAGTAGAATAACACCATTTCATATCCTTTAAGAGCATACTCACTGTACCTGTCCCACCTTTTCCACTCATTCTTTATTAATTCATTACAGATAGCTTAGATTTTTTGGTTGAGATATAGAGAAAAGTCTTACGAATTCAATGGTTCAAGAATCAAGTCAATCGGGTGTCTAGAGAAGAAGTTATGGCCAAAAGTAGCAACCATGTTTATGACCTCAATCATATTGAACCTGTTTCGGGGAAACAACCGTAACTTTGTGCAGAAATTTTTGATTGAGGTACTCTTTGGATAGTTAGAAAGAAGACTTCAAGAGTTACAACTCTAATGAAGATGTCAAAGGCAAATGATTTCATCTGAGAGGTCGAAAAGAGAACAGAAGATATGATGTCATTTTTTAGACGAAGTGACGTCATCAGACGATACAAGGTTGGGAAAATTATCGTAACTTTCCCCACAAATATCAGATTGAGGTGTTCTTTAGCTGGCTAGAAAGAGAAATTCAAGATCTCCAACTTTTATGAAGACCTTAAAGACCAAAATGAGATGATTCAAAATGAGACGGTCAAACTGAGATGCAAAAAGTCAAATTAAGACGATGATGATGTCATACTGAGACGAAGCAAAATGAGACGATCAAACTGAGACGCAAAAAGTAAAACTAAGATGATGATGACATCAGTAAGAACAAAACTAAGACGAAAATGACGTCAGCAAAACTAAGACGATAGGGTGAACAATAACTTCGTTTTACTTTTACTACTGAACGTCTCCACTTGTAAAGATCATAACTTTTGACTCCAATATCCAAATTTTTCATATAATATATCGTTGGAAAGATAAAAGAAATATCTACAACTTTTCAGAAGGCAGCTTTGCCAAAATTTATTTATATCTATCCCAAATTTACCCCTAAAGTTGGAAGACAAATTTTCCATTCATATACCAACTCTGCACCCAATTCTTAACTTCATGACAAATTTTGGGATTCTTATAGACAGAATTTGTAATATCCCAGTACCAGTGGGAAGGGTAAAATAGAAAATATGGGTGTTTCATGAGAGATGGGAAATGCATTTGCA
>JAOTAZ010000008.1:19090732-19116713 GCA_025629785.1 Erythroxylum oxycarpum | reverse complement strand
TTCCATCCACAAATAAGTAGGAAAACAATATCTTCATCAAATACCATGTAAATTCTTTATGCAAAGGTCCACTAAGCATCACATTGGAAATCCGTGCAGGTTGTCTCTAACTTTGCACACTGTAGATGTTCAACCTAGAGTTCAGGCTACTACTTCTAGCAGCAATGCTTGAAATCATTTTAACTTCTGCAAGAAAACAAATCCAAAAAAACATTACTGGATCAGTAATCAATAAAATGGTTTGGATCTTGAACATGTTCTGCACTCCTGGCCCCTTTCATATAGGACAAAAAAATGCAACATAATTTAAACCAATTAACCATTTTATGTTCCCTTTTTACGTCTTTTTATCTAATATTTCCCCTTTTTTCGACTTTACCTTGTGAGCACAAGCTTGGTATTATATTAAAATTTACTAAGGCTAATAGATAAAAAGGACATAAAGATGGAGAAACCTACACTCACATCTCTTGCATGTTTTCATGAGGTTCATTCTGCGTGATATTAGTGCTTTAAAATAAAATAATATATTTCTTAGTTAAGACAAAATGTAGAAAGTGAAAACAGAGAACAGATGATGGAAACATAAGCAAGAAAAGAATCTGACGATAAAGTGGAACAGAAAGAGATAAAGCAAATAACCACACGGAGAGGCAGATCTGGCGATACCCACTGAAACTCGATCAAAACCTAGAAACTACAAGAGAAATAAAGAGCTAAATATCCCAGACATCAGTCGTTAAGCTCTCAAATCATTCTTTACACAAGCAACGGAGCCAGATTGAAGCAAGAGAAGAGCTAAAAACTGAGGAATCAAGATCAGGAAGAGAGAATTAGGGAGCAAAAACGTACCCTGTGGGAAGATCCAAGCACGGAGAGAGCAGATCTGGAGAGAATCAGAATACGTACCGGGAAAGATATTTCCGCAAAACTCAAAACCCCCCTTGTGTCAATAACATTGGCGCTCTACCAAATCCACGATCACAATGGAAACAGTGAAACATCCCATTGGCCTCACTTCCGTCGGATTTTCTTTATGGAATGCCTTGGCTTCATAAACCTGTTTCTAGTGAAAAGGGAGAACATTCGAGAGTGTCGGTGTGTGAGATACATAAGAGAGGCGAGAAATAAATATTAGCCGTTAGATTAAATGGACGAGTGGGATGGATTGCGTGGTCGTCCATCCCAACTCGTCCTTAGTATATATACTTAATAATAATATATGAAAGTATAAGAGTTTCAAATTAATAATGTATATATTATTGATAATTACTTCCAATCAGTATCTAGACCAGTACTAGTTTTAGATTCTTTCTAGACAAAACAATTATAATTTTATCATCCTAAATCTATGGAAAGAGCATTTCACCTTCTATCTTGAATCATGTAGTAGCATCTCAGTTAGAATTCATGACAGTTTTTTGTGCTTCTTTGGCAGGTTTTTGTCCCTTTTTCCTGTAGAAGCAGTTCCCTTACGTCTCAGATAATGTCTTCGTCTACGATCTTCCTTGCTATCTGCACCAGACAGTTTCTCTCCATCCATAACTTAATACATGGACATTCCTAGACATATTATGTATACTGTAAGATCCCCTTCAGATATGTTCCTCAGTTCCTGACATCACTCTTCTATTGCACCATTACTTCAAAGTTGCAATTTCACCTCTGTAATCTGTTTTGTGATTATTTTCCATATTTTCTCCGAATAACTACATTCAAAGAATAGGTGGCTTTGAGTTGCTAAGCAAAACTTGCATAGGGCACATAATGATAGTAGATTCCGGTAGTTCACCCTGTCCATAGCAGTCATTTTATTCTTTATTGCCAGCCACATTATAAAGGACACTTTTGGCAATGAAGACTTGTTCGAAACTATTTTGCTCCACTTCATAATTGTACCTGTGTGCCTTAATAGCTCCTTACATGATTTATTTGAAGAGAGGCCATCTGATTTTCCCAACTATTGATAGGAATCGTCTTTCCCTGGATTAGGATTATAATTGAATGGAATGTAATGTAATATTATTCTATCATTTGAGAGGAGGGTTTATAATAGAATGGAATGAAATAAGATGGAAAGGGAGGGTTTCACATTGTATCACATTCCATTATAAATAGTAAAGATAAGTTGCCTCCAATTTAAGAGATTTAGGATGGAATGTAAAATGATAAATACTATTTCATTATATTACATTATGAACCCTTATTCCAAACAACATTTCACTATATTACATTATGAACCTTTCCATCCCTCCCAAATAATAAGTTTCTAATATTACATCCATTTACATTTCATTCGATTATAAATCATTCCATTCTATTCCATTAAAAACCTTACATTTAACCAAACATAGCTTTAGGTAAAGTGGCAATGATCTCAGCCGAGACATTAGCCTATTGGTTCACCTTGATCCTTTACCTTGGAGTCCACTAATACATTTCTAAGTACTAGCTGGTTGTGTTGTAAATGCATTAAAGAACCTACTTTGCTCCAATTATCAAAGAGTAGTGAGGCCTTGTGACCATTTCCAATGATACATTTGATATGCCTCCCTATTGAATCTCTACTATATAGAAGTTGAGTAAGGAATGAAGAGAAAGATGTCCTTGCTTTTATTTTCTATAGGCTCTTACCTTTTAGGAATATAATATGGATCCACCTTATTCAGAGTGAGTCTTTTCCTTCCACCAACCTTTATAATTTTTTAACCAACAACATTTTGTTTCTCAGGCTTATAGATGTAATCCCCAAGCCACCCTCTTCTATAGGTTTGTATGCCTCTTGCCAATTGACTTTAACATGAATTCTCCCTTTTTCCTCCCTTTCCACAGGAAACCTCATCATCTTCTCTAGTTATTTTATGAAGCTTTTAGAAGGAAAGATGTTTTAGGGACTAGTATTCATGAAGGGATTTGAGTACTACTTTATAAGTTAAAGTCTTCTAGCAAAGGATATATCATTATTGCACCAATGTTTTGGTCTCTTTTGAACATTTTTAATGAATGATATGCATTCTCTATATTGGAGCCTCTTAGTAGATAGGGGGAGACCAAGGTAGGAGAATGGGAGTTGTTGGAGTTGAAAACTTAAAATACTTAAAAATCACTCGACTTGATCATAAGCAAACTGTTAAAAGGATCAAGTGACTCTTAATAAGATTGACTGATAGCCTAGATAGTTCTTTTAAAGTTTGGAAAGAAGCCATCAAAATGCTTACTAGTCTATCTTAAGCTCTTGGGAATAAAAGCATATCATCTATAAAACATAAGTTAGACAACCCTAACCCTTTACATTTGCTATGATACTCGAAAACTGGGTCCATGGTGATGTTATGCTTCATTAGATTAGTCAATGCTTCCATATATATGATGAAAAAACAAGGGGATATAGGATCATCTTGTCTGAGGCCCCTATTTCCCTTAAAAATATGTGTAGGCTCTCCATTTACTAGTAGTTTGAAGGATGTTGAGGTAATGTATTGAGTAACCTAATCTCTGAATTTATTAGGGAATCTATAAACTTATAGTAGTTGTTTGATGAAATCCATGCTTATGGAGTCAAATTTTTTTATATAAATACACCTTGATGACACAATTTCTAGGAGAATTCTTCCTTGTATAACCATTGAATAACTGTTATGCAATTAACACGTTGTCTCTTATTTGTCTTCCTTGTTTTTTACTTTATCAGTGATTTCAAAACCTTACTAAACTGTTTGCCTAGCATTCTTGAAATTATTATTTATAAAAAAAATTGTAATAAGAATTGGCCTAAACTCCTTTATGGAAGCAAGGTTAAGGCCCTTGGGAATTAAGAATGAAAAGGTCTTATTAATATCTTTCAAAAAATTACCCTTTTCAAAAAACTCAAAAATTGACTTTCTAAAAAAAGGAACTCGGGAGATGCGTTTGTGATTGGCTAATTTCTATGCTTATAAAGATTTATCAGTTTTAACAGCAAATGCATGGTATAGCTATAGCTAGCACTGGTAAGTATATGTTGCTCCTATGAGGATGGTAAGTATTAGTATTAATGATTTTTTCTATTATCTTATGGATTTCATAAAAAATTAAATTAAACAACTAAAATAAGATTAAGACAATAATGACTCCAGAAAAAGGAAAATAATATGAAAAGTTAATATCAAGTAAATAGTACCTAAGTGAGGAATCCCCTAAGAATTCTTAAATACTAACACTTTATCATATAATTAAATTATTGATTATTAGACCTTGAAAATTCTTATTCTTTCTCAAGACTATTAATAACTAACCCTCAGTTGATTAACTGAAATATCTTTATAGTTAAAACCTCTAAGATTGCATTATTGATTCATGAATTTCACTATTAGGTTTGACTCTAATCTAGAGGATTTATGTCGACCTATCTCTAGGTTTGCATGTAACTCCTTCCAATTGTGATAAATTTATTCACATAAAAGGATTTCTCAATCTCAATCATATGAAATCAGATAATGAACTAATATTCCAAATATATTAGATCAAGAACAGAATGCATAATTGAATCATAATAAATCAATCAATAAAATTGAATTGAATAAAATATCAAATCATATTGTCATCACAACTTAGGTGATTACTCCTAGGTACCAAACAAATTAGTTCCTACCTACAGAAAACAAAATCGATAACAAATATTCAGAAGAACGAATAGAAATCGAAGAAATTATATTCTGAATCTCCCTATTTTCTCTAATGATCCTTCTTGCAATTTGGATTGAATGATTATCTACAAGATATTGTGACATAATCTTCATGTTTTCCATGTCCTCTGCTCAGAATTGCCTCTTTTTTATGTTTTTATGACTAAAAAATGCTCTAAACTTTTCTACTCTTCTTCTGCCTCTAATAACGCCTTTTTATAGCAAAAACTAAGGGTTTTGGGATGTACACGATTGATATGAAAGTTCATACTATGTTTTCTAGGTGTATTAGTATGTTTTCAAGTGTTTTTAAGATGACTACAATGTTTATAGGCTTATAATTGTGTTATTGTTAGTGTTTTTTTTACATTCTAAGTGTTTGTATGGTTTAAAGCATAAATTCAATCTTAATTTTATGTTTCATGAGGTTTTTGATGTGTTTGTGAGTGTTAGGAATCAGGAAATTGACGAATGAAAAAGATGGAGGGAGCTTGAGGGAAGGCACGATAGTGCACAAGGAGCACGATCGTCATAAATGGGTATGGAGCTACATGCCTCTCTGTCATGATCCTTATAAGGGAGTACGATCGTGATAGAGAGGCATGCAGCTCCATGCACACCTATCACGATAGTGAACACTCGTGATAGAGAGGTTAAATAAACGGAGCATGATCTTGACTCTAAGGTTACGAGAGGTTTTTCTGGGTGCGAGATTTTTCATGTTTTTAAGGTTCAAGGTTATTTTTTGAACCGAACAAAGTGAAAAAAGCCTAGACACAAGCCTAAAAATTTGATGCACTATATAATAACACAAAAAAGCATAAGGAAAAAGGTAGTTGCCACAAATTAAAGTAGATCGAAAGTGGAAAGATCAAAGAAGAGCTTTAAGAAATTCTAGCATTCGAAATCAAGGAGTCAAACTAGTTTTAATTCTTTTCCTTTTACTATCTTCTTTATACTTAATGGGTAATTGGATTTCTGTGATGTTTAAAATGTTTATGGATTTCTAATCTAAATTAGGAATTATTTTGTGAACTTTAATTATTGTTGATTTCAATATACTTTAGATGTTTGTGATAATTGTCGTGCTTATACTTGATAATAAATCAAAAGAGTGAATCAAAGTAATTAATGTTAGGTTTTACGATGAGAATTAGCAATTTAATAAACCCATAATTATCAAAATAATGATCAATTAAAGAGGGATCTTGATTGTGAAATTAATTATCTAATAAATTGTTTCAGATCTAATTAAATAACTTAGGAATATTTTTGTCATTTGAGAGATTTCAAATCTATAATTATCAAATTCAATTAGGGTTAACTAATTAGATTTTGAAAGAGAGTAATCAAAACCTTAGGAAATCTAGGATCAAACACAAATTGAATCAACAAAATTAAGGGAGTCAAAATAAGGAAATAATAGTTCCTAAGTATTCAACTTTGATTAAACCCTAATTTTATTGGCAGCTCTCTTGTTATTTGATTATTTGTTTCAATTTCTTTTATTTAAATTTAATTCAAATCAATTTCATATTACATTGGACAAAGTTATATTTAAATCATTTAGGCGTTTATAAATCCTCGTGGGAATGATAACCTTAATACTACATGATATGATCTGTATACTTGCAACTATTAAGAGTTTTGTCATATATAAAACTTGCTCAACAAGTTTTTGGTGTCATTGTTGGGGATGTTAGCATTAGGATGACTTTAATCCTTTGATTAAGGAAAATTTTCCATTCTTGTGTGCTCGCGATTGCATGAACACAAGAATCACTCAGAGTTTATGCAAGGTCAAAGAAACTCCAACTCTTGACATCACAAGGCAAAAAAGAGAAATTCAAAGAGCAAAACACTAAGAAGAGATAGAAAGAACAATGGTGCAAGAATTAAATCATAGAGATTAACAGAGAACCCTTATGGACTTCATGATGCCAGGGTTCATTGCAGTATAATAAGGAATTACTCAACCACCAGTGCAAGCAACTTCAATCGAGATCAAACTACCATTGCTAAATATGTTGCAAACTAATGTGCAATACTATAAGTTGGCTAATGAAGATTCCAATGCTCATCTAATGAACTTCTTAGAAATAAGTGACATTTTTCGATATAATAATATTTCAAAAAATATTGTTAGGATTAGGCTCTTTCCCTTTACACTCAAGGATAGAGTCAAGGCGTGGTATCATTCACTTAACCCAACAAACTTCACAACATGGTGTTGGATCGCGTATGGTCCGAGTATTCACAATATGTTGTAGAAAAGACCATACCACAACACGATGTATAACCGAAAACATATAGGATTTGCGAAAAATACCTTTTGACACGGATTGATCATTTCTTTTTCATATTCGTAGACACTGCAACACGTGAATGTTCTCTACCGATATCCACACGAGGATGTACGATCCGAGCTGCAGCTATCGTGTGCTAGCACGCCCTGAAAACTTTTTCCGAACGCCGTACGGTTTTTCCCTCAGAAGGTGGCTAGGGTTTCGTCTCACTTCTCCTCACTTCTAATGAGACCTAAGTTTTTCTATTTATAAAGAAAACCTAATCCCATTGAAGCCCAATAAGTTTCAGCCTATACTATATCTCATATAATAAAATCCCGATAACTTAATTCAATCTAGCCTAATAAATATATCCACATATATTTATCAATACCTAACAAATTAGGCCTAAGAGAATAAGCCCATATCACATCACTCTTTGTGTGCGACCTTGTAGGCTCATTTGATGTTGGTAATGGGCTTGATCACACTTTAAGGCCCATAAGTCATAAGCGACCTCTGGCAAGACATTATGACTACCCAAATCAAATGAGGATCGCTAATCCGATTTAACCTATAACCATGGTTATAAGCTCAATCCTTTTGTAACACGATATCAAGATTAATCATATGACATGGTATATATCAACCTTTGATTAATCATAGTTTCTTGATCCCCAAGTTGACTGATTATAACAAATGACATTAATGACTCCTCATCAATTCATTTGAGCACGGCCATGCATTTCTTCAGTCACAATTGTCAAGAGGCCCAAATGATATCTCTCTCATTTAAGAGAAGTACAAATCCCATCTACGTCATTCACATACCTCCACATGATTCATTTAATGTCCAACATAAGACTACTTATTATTCAGTTAAAAATAACTTAGTCTAATATCAAAACACCAAATTCCTCATGTAGGGAACCGTGATGACTTTAGGTCAAAGGACTAAAGTCAAACCATATTGAGAATCACTAATGACATGAAACCACGTAGTATTCTCTATGTGGGTCGGTCCAATATATGTTCTCTAACGTATATCTATGTTTCTGATTTGATATCTCATATCCATTATCAGTAAAACGTGATCATCAATTAGAACACATACTAGCCTTAATTCATTATTGTTCTACCAATAATGATCGACCAGGGATAGTTTAGAATAGTGTTATAATGCTTATGGTTTTACTATCAAGTCACGTACTTGATGACATAAATCTAATACCATTCATGGCACATAAATCACATTACATAAACGACATACATGCATATATGAAAGGAATACCTTATAATATATTATTAACAAGTCATAATGTTAATACATGAATCACATACATCCATTGACCTAGGTCAAACTACTAACAGGCAGTGCATTACTATTATAGATTTGACAAGAACTTTATGGGCCAATCTAGAGATGAAAGCAAGCAAGAAAGGCCAGGTAATTTCGACTACAATGCTTATATTACTTCCCCTAACACTGTCAAAGATGAAGATTGATATTTTGATAGTGGTGCCAGTAACCATGTCATACACGGTCCTTGGAGATTCTTGATTGAGGATAGTGCCCATTCTAAGTGTGGGGGTGAGGCAAATGTGAAATTTCTGCACACTTAGATTGTTGTGAGTCTGATGGTGATGATGAGAATGTAGTAACTTGAATGATTTCGGTCTTTAGTTAATAGTTAATTGTGGTACAGAAATGATGTTGATGCTTTTGATTTGAGGAACCTTTATTGACTCTTGAAATGATGCTAACTTCAAAGTTTTTCGTTTTTCTTTTTCCTTTTTGTGCCTTGCATGTGTTTGGTGACTCTTGTGTATGATGACTGATATTTAAGTGCATTTTGTATAGCTTGTCATATGAATATGGAATGGGATGCTTAGAATGCAATGTCGAAAAAAAAAGCAAAAAGAAGAAGAGATAACAATCTTTGTTTTTACGTTGTTGATCAAAAGTGTCTTTGTCTTGTGTTACTAAATAAGAAGCATCGTTGATATTTTAATTTTGAGATATTTTTGTTATACTTATATTGTTTCTTTTCATCTATATTTGTGTCGTACTGAGCATCCTTCACCTGTTTATGTGATAACGAACGCCAAATGGCTTAAATGCTAAATCTTATGTATCTTAAGTGACTATTTTACTATGTGCTTGCATGTGAGTAACTCATTTTTTATCATGATAGAGTTGAAATAAGTGAATTGGATTGAAAGCATTGATGGATTTCTGTGTGCTTGATTAACTATTAACTCTTAACCGGAATTGTTTGAGTGAAACATTTGATTTATTGCTTAAGGATAAATAATGGTTTAGGTGTTCTAGCTACAAGAAGTCAGGTTTCAACAGTTGCACCTAGTAGTCACCAACCTTCCTAAACCAATTTGGATGACCGCCTCAGTCACCTCGAACACCAAATGCACCGCATGGAGCATAATTTGAGGGCTTATTGAGAGCATCAAGGATTCCAACCTCCGTACCCACCAATACCATGATTTCAGCATTCATAAATAGAGAAGCATTCTTTCCTCTTTTCTTTTATATTTTTTATTCTTTGATCTTATATCCTAATGTTGAGGATAATGTTGGTCTAGGTGTGGGGGAAGGATATGGAGTTCATGTGTGTGACTGTGTGATTTTTTTTGTTCTTTGATTCTCTTTTCGATTTTGGTATGCTTATGTTGTGTGGTAAACTATGAAACTTTATGATATTAGTTTGGATGAGATTGAGTGTGTGCATTAAATTAAATTGAGCTATGCGAGTCTAAAGTGAATCAAGTGGATTGATTGCAATAATCGATCTTGTACACTTAATCAAAATTTTGACATTTGAGTGATTAGGTAATATGTAGAATTAAGTTGAATTCTTGAATTAAACCTGTGAGTGAATTTGAGCTTTAATGACATCATCTTTATGTCATTCTATTTCTTTGTATTGTGCGATGCTCCTCTAATCATGTTTGCCTTCAGAACTTGCACTAATCCGGATTGAATTTGTTTGATTACATTGTTTATAGAAATGATTAAGGCCTTCTTTATTTTTACACTCTTTAGCTTAAAAATGACCCATTTAATTATTTTCCCTTTGCAAATATTTTTGGGCCTTTAACCTTGTTTTTCAATCAATCAACATACATTGAAACCTAAAAATCCCATTAGCCTTACCCTATCACAAGTTGAATGAAGCACTGACTAATTTGGGACTTTTGTTATGTATTGTGTTTTGAGATATTTTTATAAGTACCTCTACTCATATGTTTATTAAATTATGCTGCTATTAATTTCTCTTGTCTTTATTGTTCTCCTTTATTCTTAAAAAAATAAAAATGAAAGAAAAGAAAAGGGAAAAAGAAAAAAAGAAAGAAAGAATAAAAATCAGAAAAAGAAAAAAGAAAAGAAAAGAAAAAGAAAAAGAATAAAGCTTGGTAACATTAGTTGGTAATTAGCAGTTTTAGTCCTTTGTATTCATCTGTTATCTCAGAATTTTAATTTGAGTTTCCCTTTTACTTAATACTTTACGAATGTTTGTGATTAACCCTTTGCCATCTTTACCTTACCTTTAAACCTAACCCCATTACAACCTATAATAAAGTCCTTATGATCTATGAACTCATGTAATTTGAATGAATGATAACTGATAAATTTGCAAGCCTATGATAGTGCAATCTATTATAGGGAGATTTGATAGAAATAGTTTGACCTTAAATACTTGAGCATAAGAGAGAAATCGGTGAGAAGAATTCACTTTAGTTTCATGCTTGCCTTTTGAACAAAGATGTCTTATTTTGACTTTGTTTATTTGTATCGGTGAAAAGTGATTGTGATATATGTTGCAACCTAAGTTTTACTGGCTCAAGTTAATGGATTGTGTGCACTTAATCTTATGAAGGATGACTTGATAGAGTGTAGTGGTTTGGCATGTTTGCTCGAGGGTGAGGAAAGGTTTGGTGTGGAAGAATTTGTGTAGTTGTCATTTTGCATTTATTTGGTATATAAATATCTCTCATGTGTTGAAATTATTATTCAAAATTGATGGATTTATTTCTTAATTGTTTTCAGATGATTTTCAATACTTAAGAGATGAAATTGAATCAAAAAATGCAAAGGAAACAAAGATAATCCGAAAATTCCAAATTGACAGCAAATTCAGTGACTAAGCATGGGCACGTATAAAGACAAAATCTATCTGGAAGATCTGTTTTTAAAATGTAGATCCAATCCACTTCAAATTTTTATGATTTGAAGAATCAGATTGCATCCTTATTGATGGGGATCAACCACCTGAACCTGGGGGAAGATTATCTGCAAAATATCATGGAAAAAATAGGAGATCGAAGGAGATAAACAAGGATTCGTGTTACTGTTCACGCAAACCACTTTAGGGGATAGTTTTACATTCTTCTGCAGAATTTTTCTGCAGTTTTTCTTCTTTTTTTGGTCATCCATATCTAGGTCTTTCAATTTCTGCAGTAATTCTCTAGGGATTTTTAGATTTTCTAAGAAAGATCAGAGATAGAGACTTTACATTTGGCTATTTCTTTGTTGATTTCACTTTGTTATGAGTAACTAAATTCCTTTTCTTGGTTGAGGGAAACCATGTTATCATTTATTATGTGTAAGATGTTCAAATAAGGTTTATTTTATTGATGAATATTGACTACCTTTTGAATTGCTTTTACGATTAAATTGATTGATTTCTAAGATGTGCAACTAGGAGTTGATTCATTTAATAGCCAAATTAGTAAAATATGATGTTTAGTTTTGCTAATCACAAGTGGTAATTAAGATTGTCATCTTTACGTTATAGTTGGAAATTCTAATAAGAAACTCATCTTGATTAAATGCATGTTGTACATGTGTTGTCTTGTTCATTGGTTTCTTAGTTATTAAAGCTATTAATTGAACTTATGATCATATCTAAGTTGTTGATTAATAAGAATGCTTAGAATACATGCTTCTATTAATTTAAACTTAAGAGAAAACATCACCTAATGAATGTTTATTGATAAACTGAATTTTATGTCAATGATCCATATTAGTGTAATAACGTCGGTGACCCGAAACCAAGATTTAATTACTAAATTTCCAGATCTAAATATTTTCATTTAATTTTAGTTTTGTTATTTCTAATTTATTAAATTTCGTGGACCAAATCTTCCCCCCATTTGTTTTAGTTTTAAACTTGTATAACCTTTGTCGTTAAAAATTCCTCCTGTGAACGATCCCTATTTTCCACTACTACATTAATTTGTATTGCAAGAAGTTATTTTTTTTAATTTGGTTGCAGACGACACCACAACTATTGCACAAATTCACAGTATCCCTATTCCAAGATTTTTGAAGCCAAAGGACTTTTTGATCTAGAGCAAAAGTGTTACTGAGACTTATTCTTCTCGTTTGGCATTTAAAGCTTTGCAGGACTCAGATTCGACTCTTTCGAATGGTGATTGGAGGAGATTATTTAAGATTCCATGTTTACCTAAGCTTCATCATTTCTTGTGGCTAGTATTACATGGGAAACTTATGACTAATATGTTGAGACATCATAGGTTCCTCGGTGTGAAGGAGGAGTCGAAACTATCATGCATGTACTACGTAATTGTTCTTATGCAAGAGAGATTTGGCAAATGTTTCATGGGTTTGGCAACCCAAACTTCAATATCATGAACCTGCAGGAATGAGTTAGGGGAAATCTAATATGGTCTTCCTTGGATGATCATTTTTGTGAGTTCTTTATGAATTATTTGGAAGACAAGACTCTCCCTTATATTTCAAAATGTGATTATTCCCCCATTGGTGCAGTGCAAAAAAATTCACAAGTTGGCCATGAAAATCATGTTTCTTCATGACAATAGGCCATACCATAATGATGCCCATCATTTGGTCTCTTAGGAGCATCATGCATTTGGTTGAATTAAAATCAACACTAATGGGAGCTATTGTGGTGATCCAGGGGAGGCTGCTGTAGGGGGATTCTGCGGAATCATAAAGGTATTTGATTGTTGGCTTTTTCCTTTAAAGTGGGATGATGTTCTATCCTTAATGTGGAACTTCAAACAATTCGACAAGGGCTTCAATTTGCGTGGGATGCAGGGTATCGTCGAATGGGGTTAGAGTCTGATTCATAGTTTGCCATTCATCTTATTTACTCATCTACCTTAAGTCACCACCCACTTGGAGCTCTGATTGAGGATTGTCAGCCTCTAATTAAGCACGATTGGGAGTATCGTATTAGACAAATCTATTTTGAGGCAAATTTTTGTACATATTCTTGGCTAAACAGGGATTTAATCGGGACCTTGAATGTTCAATATAAGATTCTCGTCCTGGGGAGCTATCTGCCCTTCTTGAGTCGGACTTGATCAGGGTTGGATTTAGTCCTTAGCTTGTTTATTTCTTTTTTGTTGTATAAAAAAAAGTATGGATTTACTTTTAGCCTTTATTTGGATTGAAGGAAAGCAAGAGAAAAGAAAGGAAGAAAGTTACACTTCTTTTGGTTTCCATTGTTTGGACAAAAATAAGGAAAAAGAAAGTGAGAGAATGGAGAGGAATAGGAAAAAAAATTTGGACCAAATGTATTTCCCACCAAATTGGTGGGAAAGGAAGAGAAATTCAAGACAAGATAACTCTAATAAAAGCAAATTACCTTGTATCCTTATTTAACAAAAGATAAACAAGTTCTATAATCAAGGGCATAAAGTTCTCAAAAAATTCTTTTGTCTAATATAAGTTCCATTTCCCTCCTTTGATAAATTAGGAAAATAAACAGGAAAAGGAAGTCTCATTTTTCTTCCATTCTTTTCTCATCTTTTTCTTTTAATATTTTCTTTCCTTTTTCTTGTATAAGTAAGGTCCAAACAAAGGCTTAAAGTCTTTGTAAAAATTCAAATAAAATCTAATTATTTTACACAGTAAATTTTATGGACAAAATGTATTAATGATATCATAATTACAATATTAAATGGAGAACAATTTAATCATATAATGTAAAAATAATAATAAAAGAAGCTATTATTAATTCCATATAAATAAGGACTGTTAGATAAATGAGACCCTGAAGATGGAAGGAAATAGAGCTAATTATCTGCTGTGAATCAGTCCACGAGAGAGACAAAAAGAGAGAAAGGATGTCGCCGTCGGCGGTGATTCGGTGGTGCGCAGCGGTATCGGTTATTCTGCTTGCTCACATCATCTCGCCATCATCGGCCATATACTGCGAACAAGACGATTGTTATGATCTACTGGGGTCAGTTCCAGTTATATGCTTCTGTCTTCTTTCTACTCGTAGATTTCGTCGTCTGATTGATTACTCAATTGGGCAAATTTTTTTCTTTTACTTCAGGGTTTCTCAAAACGCTAATGCCTCGGAGATCAAGAAGGCTTACTACAAGCTCTCTTTGAAATAGTACGTCGTTTTGTTTTTTTTTGCGAAATTTTCTCGTTTATTTTGAATGTATTTCTAAATTTGAATCGTGGGATTTTTGTTTTTTAGTCACCCTGACAAGAACCCCGATCCCGAATCGAAGAAGTTGTTTGTGAAAATTGCTAATGCTTACGAGGTACTAAACAATTCCTAGTCTTTACATACGATAATGTTGGAAATTTTGCTTGTAACTAAAAACTGATTTGCATATTGTGTGCTTTAGGAAAATAAGGAATTTTTAGTATGTGGCAATCAGTATGTTGGATCATGTTGTTCGCGGGGGACATAGTGTTTTCCACATCTGCTATTGCAGTTACAATAACATCTCTAAAATTAATGGAGTGGAAGGAAAGAGAAAGAAGGGGGATTGGGGTTGTTTGTCCTGTTAGAGTTGATATCCTAGTTTGATCCATGTTAATCCTTGAACGACAGATTTTGAAAGATGAGGCTACTAGGGAGCAGTATGATTATGCAATTGCACACCCCGAGGAGGTGAGATTGATATTCTGTTAGCTTGAATTAATTGGTACTTCCTATGTTCTCGTGGACATCTGTGTTTCTGGTTACTTTAGATGTCACTTAATTAGTGTTCAAAGATTTATGGAGAACTTTTTGCATGCTCTTGAAGACTTTGGATGTTCTAACCAAAAATCACATGTGTCGAAAAATATGGATTTTTACAAACAGTTATATGCATGGGCAGATTTGTCAAATTTATGTATTATTACCTAATTTTCATTCTTTTCCATATATATATCCAAACAATGGAAATTCTATTTCCTCTCACTTATTTTAAGAAACTCTAATCCAAACGAAGGAAATTAAATTTCGCTTCTTTTCCTTTCCTTTCATTTCCTCATTTAAATTTACTCTCGTTTCCTTTACATCTTAGATTCCCATACACAGTGTTAATGCAGCACTTATACTTCCACTTGATATCAGGAGAAAGCTCCTGCCATATCAATACTTAGGGATTGTGGAGGTTAAATGAATTTAATCAAAGCTGTGAAATCATTAGATCATTCTTACCTTCACAGAAGACTTTTCCAATCAGAATTTCAATAAGCTTAATTTCTACATAACTTTTGAACTTTCATATTTTTTCTTTACTACTGAGAATAATCCAATTTCACTTGTTTGTAGGTATTCTACAATACAGCACGGTACTATCATGCATATTATGCTCACAAGACAGTAAGCATTTTTTTTTTCATGCCAGTAGTTAGATGTTGCATTTATATTGAGTATTCCTTTTGTCTAGTAGCATAATTTAAACATTGAAAATTTTGGCTCCTAATGATGATATTAATGCATTCTAGGATCCCCGTTCTGTCCTGGTTGGAGTTCTTCTGATTCTCTCGGCTTTTCAATATCTAAATCAGTGGACAAGGTATAATCAGGTATTGTGTTACATAGTGCTTCAAGTTAATTGCATTTGAAACTTGATTGACATTTTTGATGGGTGTGTGGTTGGGCTGCCTTTGGCTTGTTCACCTTTGCACCAACTTAACCTTTGATGGATCATCAGTCATTATTGCTGATATTGCTCCGGCATCAACTGCTTTAGTTATATTTTTCCTTGTACTTGGTATTAAGTTTGCGATAATGACTCAAGTAGTGTTAAGCGTCAGATAATGAAATTGTGTAAAGGTTGTGTTGCGACTTTACTCATGCAAATCATTTTTGTTTTGTCTTTTGCTTCAGTGCATAGTAGAAGAACCTTCTTTAGGATATTTTTAATGGATCTTTTTATTTTTCCAGGTTGTGGAAATGGTCCGGAAGACACCTGCTTATAAAAATAGACTGCGGGCACTGGAACTTGAAAGAACTGGAGGTGTTGCAACAAAGAAGAAAAATAGCAAGCAGATGGACAAGTATGGATTTGTATGATCTTTAACAAGAAATATCTGTCTAATTCATAAGATTTGATTCTGTTAATGATAGATCTGATCAATTTGAATGGTTATGCTATCAAACACTCCATGCTATCATATATCTTAAGCGTGTTTAGGTTAAACCACTCTCTGATAACCATCTTCAATTTATGACATGACAAGCCATATTTCTAATGGCAGGAAAGTGGAAGATCTTAGCAAAGAACTTGAATTGGACATAAAAGGTGCTCAGAAACCCTCTTTCTGGGATCTCATTGGTGTCCGATTTGTACTTCTACCCTACAGTATTGGCAAGGTAAAGTAGGACATCACATCTATTTAAATGGTTTACCCAATGAAGCAACAAAAAGTACAGAATCTGCAGTTTTCAGCATTGATGAAATAAGGTTCTAAGTGGCAAAGTTCTTTTAATATTAAATCCTTTACCCAGTTCAAGGCTCCAGCGGGCAAGTATTCAGTGGATGAAATAGTGAGAGTTGTTGTATGCAAACACTGCTTACATGACTTCTGCTCGTTAGAGTTGGAAAAATATTTTATTGATTACCATGTTGCGTCTATCCAGTTGCTATTGTGGACTGGAAGTTGGCTCTGGAGATACAAGGTAAAGAAAGCTCCTTACACTTGGGAAGATGCTTCCTACCTAACACGGAGGTCCCTGAGAGTGCCACTTGAGACATGGCAAGGCATTGGTAACTACAGTCTTACTCCCGGCTTTCTCCTGAAAGGACCATATGAATCCATTAAATGATTAAGTGGGGACTTATATTTGCAATCATATTAATTACTATAAGTTTGGTCTTCATAAGCAATATGTTTCTGCGTTCACAAACTTAGGAAAACTTGTTCGACTGATGCCTTTAATTTGAGAGGATTCATTAGCTAGGAGGGGATTTGGATATCTTAGTTTTGAGTTGGCATTTCCATAGTTCTTTATAAAATCATAATTACCATGACAGAATATGGCTTATTCTTACTGTACATGGATGTTTTTATGTTCTTGTTAGATGAATCAACACGGGAAGACCTTGTTCAGAAGCGTTTGTGGGAGAAGGCTAACTTGGACAGTTACCTGGCAGAAGTTCGCAAAGAATCTAAGCGCAGAAGATAGCTAACTTTTTCAGTTTCTTTTTTTCCACATTATGATGCTCATACTGGACAACAAATCGTCCACATGAATTGTATAATAGGCGATTTGCTGAGCTAATTATTACCGAAAGATTCCATCTAGTCAAGTGCATACCTTCAACATCGACATCGAGGAGGGGGTTGGATAGGTTGGATAGATGGTTTAATTGAATGAGTTGGGTGAAGATTAGTCGTATAGGTTTAATTGAATAAGGTTTGTGATTATGAACATGAGATGGTAAGCTGTAGCTTGATTTGGATACGTATGGCGAGTTATTCTATTCACGGCATCATTGTTGGGGAGTGGTCCATTTTTTTTTGCCATCAATTACGTTGACAATAGTTAGTGTCTAATCATTTAATTTTACATAAAGTGATAAATGCGGTTAATAAAGTTTTTTTTTTAACAAAAAGAATTCTATTAATTAAAGAAGAGATACAGGAATTAAGGTACAGCAGTTGAGTTGATCACCCATCATAAGGTTTAAAAGCATAATAGCAACTTGAGAAAGTAGTTGGAAAATTAACTTTTATGTTTGCAAAGATAAATTCTTAAGAGAATAAGAGTTGAGTTATCTTGAATCTCACTTGCTAGTGATTAGTTAGCCTTGTCAGCTATTTCACTATTACAAGGTGAATGAATATTGTGGGTTATAAGCTACTCTTTGATCAAGCGTATAAGTTTTTGTATGATTTGTTAGCTCTGAAACTGTTTGCCTTGAAAAATTCTCTAGTAGAATAGGAATTGCGAGACTCTATGTATTGGTAGAGAAAATAATTGTTACTTGATTAATTACCAACTATGAGGCTAGGTGAGGAAGACACCTTGATTAAGGACACTATAAAGGTTATCCTACCAGTGGAATCCCATCTCTAAAGTGGCAAGGGATGACTTGGAAAGCCATAAGAAAGACGTTTTAGGGAGGGGATTACTAGGAACTAATGGGAATTGATAACATAGTGTAGCAAATATTGATATTCACAAAACTCAAGGTATCATTTCATCTATAATTATTCGTACCCCTATAATACACAACTTTCTAAAGCCATGAAGGTCCATAATGTTATTTTTCATGTTAACAAGGGCACTAACTTGAACTAAAAGAAATTGACACCTAAAGAGCCTTCTTTAAGATCCAAACTTCCTATCACAATTCCTAAGGTTGCTCATTCTGTTAATACTTTAGAAACTCCTAAGAATAAATTTAAAATGGTAGAGAAATTGAACTTTAGAAACTCCTAATAATAAATTTAAAATGGTAGAGAAATTGAGCTCAAGTCGTAAACCTAAAGCTAAGAATTCTAATTCTACACATTCATCTCCATGTTCATAGTTGTATGGAATATTAGGTGCCTTAATAGCCATTAAAAAAATTAGTTCATGAATACTTAAAAACAATAAAGCCACTCATTGGTGGCCTTTTGGAAACTAAGCTCAAGGAAAAGAAATGCAAGCAACTTGGATTTTTCAATAAAAAAATGAAACCCAACATTAGTTATGAGTCACACTTCTACATCAAAATCAATATAGGATATGACCTTCATAAAATTTCTTCCTCAGCTTAACCATAACTAACTATTGTATTCATCTTCTTGTAAAGTTAAAGGATCTAGGAACCATATGATATTCGTTGTATATGTTTCCAAGTTTTCCATCTAAATATCCAATTTTAAGAAAAACTTAAGGCACTACTCTAATATAATCAAAGAGCCTTTGATATTATTAGGGGACTTTAATAGCACCTGATTGACCTATTTCGTGAGTTTGAACAATTATATAATAACCGCAAGTGCATGATGTTGTTGTAGCTAGTATCGACAAATACAGGTCGATCCCACGAGGACGGTGAATACTAGTAATTGTTATTGTTCTATTATCTAGCCTAAGGGTTGTTTGTGGTTGAATTAAGAAAAATAGAATGAATCAAATAAAGTAAATAAGTAACACAATTTAAGCAAAGAATTGTGGATTCACTAAGTTAATTTCCAATATCAAATAATTAGTATTTAGGCATCGAATCTCCCTAAACCCTTAACTGATTGATTATTTATTGTGCACTTGTGTGGTTGATTAATTGGACTGTGGAAATTCCTAAGGTATGTTAGTAGTTGACCTTGAGTCTACTAAAAACTAATTCTAAGGTCTTTAACCGAATTACTCAGGTTAAATCTTAGAAGATTGCTTTACCATGTTATGACTTACTCTATAAGTTTGACCCTAATCCAGAAGATTTATGTCATCTTATCTCTAGGATTGCAATAAACTCATTCCAATTATCAAAGATCTATTCAAACCTAGGATTTCTCAATCGCTAAGTATGAAATCAAATTTAAGTTTAATAAATCAGATTAAAAGACAATAATAAAATAGATAATTGGATGGCAATAATCAACTAACTCAATTGCATTCACAAAATAATCAAAACATGTTTCGTTATCAACTAGGGTTCATTTAGCATAAATACTAATAGAAAATTTAGCTATACATTAAGGAACATGAAATCATATCCATATATATAGAAAACAATAGAATCATAATTCTATATCTCCCTGATTGTTCTCTATCGTATACTATGACAATGTAGACATCTGATCTTACGTTCTGATGGATCTGTCGATAAAAAACTCCGCATCTCTAGCTCCTTAAGCTCCAAATCACCTCTGGACTTTTAAAAATGATGCTTACTGCTTCCTCCCCTCATTTGCCCAAGAAACGTCAATTTTACATAAAAATCTAGATTTTTGGGTTATGCACGATCTCTTGCATGACCGTGAATCAGACCATGCATAATCAGAATTGATCGAGTATTGCAAAAATGTACGATCATGCACTTCTTCTAGATTGTTGATTCTCTATTTTATGTCGCAATTTTGTCTGACTTCTTCTCCTTTAAGTTTGTGAAGGCAATCGCACTATGGAAACACACTTGAAACAAATTAAGTACCAAATATATACTAAAAGTATAAGATATCTAGCAAGAATACATTAAATATGGAGTAAAAACGTAGTCAAATAACCATATATCAAATATCCTCACACTTAAGCTTTTGAGTGTCCTTAAGCAAACTATAATCAAAATAATAAATTTACAGCATCAGTCCATCATCAATTTCAACTTTTCCATTTATACTGTACATCATCATATCCTATCGAATAGAATCAATATATAAGCATAATCAAGTTAACATAAAACTAACTTCCTAATTAATATTAATATTAACCGTATTAACAATCGCATTGAAATCAAAAGCATACCTCTTTACACCCTTACTAAGATTTCACTCAATGTATTCAAGTGTTTAGGGTGAAAAGTCAATCAAACTCTCAATCAATGCATAGTAGAATCCTTACCATATGCTTGTAGTAAAATCACATCTCCACCACTTATACAAATTAGAAACAAAAATCAAAAGGTCTTTGTGTAAGTTGTAATGGGGCTTAGGTACGATATGGTTGGGATAATAAAAGAGGTTAAGTGAAGGAAATTTACTCAAATGAAAATTACATGAAACTTATTCACAATGTACATAGTTCCTTTCACTATGAAACTACTAGTATTATATACTTATTCTTTTCTTTTTTATATATATGCTCGGATTTTAATGCTTGATTTTTTCTTTTTTTAAACAATTTCAATCGGTTTCATTATATAACATAATTTAAGAATTATTAGACCATTAAAAAATTCAAATTTTAGACAAGAAAATAATGTAAATAATCTTCAAGGTTCAAGACAATAAATACGTCTTCAAAGAAAATTAGGATAAAGGTTTATAATTTGAGTTTAAACAATGAAAAATGCTAAGGCTCAACTTGGTTATTCCTAAAAGTAAATTTGAGGGTATGATAATTTAAAAAAAAAAGACTAAAGCAAGTCATTGAATCAAAAGTGCCTTCATCATATCAATGCTTCTAATTTAACAAATATGGTCTTAACATGTATAATAAAAGCAAGTTGTAGAATTGTCTTACTATACACGATATCACACACATCAAAGGATAGAGAAAGCCAATTTTTTTTGGAAATTTGCTTTTCAAGCTCAAAAGCTCACAAAAAATTGGGTATATTTTTGTGTAAATAATATGCAATTTCATTCAACTTGACTATTTCAATGATTACAAAAAATATGACTTAAAAAACTAGTTAATTCTAACCATCATCCTTTTGCACACCAATTCAAATCAATAGTCAACAATGAAAGATAGTATTCATGGTCAGATCTCAACCAATTCAAGATATTAGTTAATAAAATTTATAATCAAGATTATAATAAACTTAAAGAAATCATGTTAAAAGTTCATTAAACCCATCCTTACACATAAAGTCGTACATTGTACTCAATGTACATAATACAAGTAAATATGTAAGTGATAGGGTTGTTTGATACTTTCCTGATTATGACAATTTTCTGATTTAGATCCATCTAATATGAGACTAACATCTTTGCAAAATATGAAAGAAAAGGATAAAAAGAAACAAAAGAACTATCATAATATAAAAATAAAATCCTATACTAACATTGAAGCAAAAACAAGATCTTATCAACATTGAAATAAAATTAAAACTAACTCTTAGGTTGCCCCCTTTGCAGTACTTTTTTAATGTGGGTAGCTAGTGAAGTAAATCACGCGTTAATATAAACTTTACGTTCAATATGCAAAATACACAAGAAAGGGGGTTAAATTTTGTATCCTTTTTTTTTGTGAATACAATCCCCTTTTATATTTCTTTAAAAACTTGCTTATTCAAAGCTATTAAGCAAAAATCACAATGTATTGGAATTAACTTCTAAATATTTGTATAAAATAGTAGAAATTAAAAGTTGAGAGTTAAAGAGTAGATATAACGTTAGAGAGTAAACACAACGATTTTATCTTGTTCACCCCCAACCGTGGGGTACGTCCAGTCCTCAGAATCCTTTATGAGATTTCAATATTCTTCTCAAATGTACAAGTATTCTTTTTCACAGAGCCTCTTCAGGTCTGTTACACCAAGTATTATTTTTCTCACTTAGCCTCTTTAGGCTCTCAGCTTTTCTTCTTTCTTACAGAAAGATATTGCAGGCTTTGTTACAAAAATGATAGCTCTAGTGTTTCGCACAACGAATACAGTGTTTCACTAAATTCTCTAACTCAAAATCATTAACTTTCTCAGTCCTCGACTCCAACTAGCATTTATAGCCTTCGTCTTCAACTACTTCTTGATAACCGCTTCTTTTTTTTTTCTTGATTCTTTTAGAAACCGTTATTCAGTTGAGTTCTGTAACTAACTCAAGCTAATTAACCATTCGACATAGCATCGGGTCTTCGTCTTAGTTTTTCTTCCATCTTAGTTGGCTCTGTCTTACTTTTGCTTCCGCTTCATCTTAGTTTCTTCCGCTTCGTCTTAGTTTTGCTTCCGCTTCTGTCTTATATTCTTTCATCTCACTTTTGCTTCCGCTTCGTCTTAGTTTCTTCCGCTTCTTCTTAGTTTTCCTTCTGCTTCCGTCTTACTTTATTTCATCTCACTTTTTCTTCCACTTTATCTTAGTTTTGCTTTCGCTTCGTCTTAGTTTTGCTTCCGCTTCGTCCTAGTTTTGCTTCCACTTCTGTCTGCTCAAAACAGTTCATCACTTTCTAATATTATTATTGTTTAATTTTCACCAAAATTATTAGACGTGAAGTCATTTTGACTTAAAAATCTCCCCCTTTTTGATGATAAAAAATAACCATAATTTTAGAAACATAGTTGAGTATTCTTTATAAGACGATATACAATTGAGAAACAATTGTAAGCTATACTATTTCTTCACTTCTCTTCTTTTCTTCTTCTCTTCTCCCTTTCTTTCTCTTCTTCTCATCTCCCCTATACTATCTCTTCATTTCTCATTTCTTCTTCTTTTCTCCCCCTATTTTTTATTAATAAAAAATCATGACCGAAGATGCTTCATAATTTCAGAGAACATTGTTTGCATTTCAGTACGGAGTGACTTAAATTGTTCTTCCATAGACACTCGTAAATGAGCTACTTCCTCATGTAGGTCACCTACTGAATCATGTAGATCATCAACCTTGTCATTAATTTCTTCAATTCCTTCGACTAAGGCTTCATAACTCTTTGGTTGTTCTTCTTCTAAACCAATAGTAGTACTAATTGATTCTGAAGGTAAGACATCTGGTTCAATGATTGTAATAATAGGAGGTTTGAAAAATAAGTTTATGTCAGGGAGATCAAGGTCATCAGGTCGAGGTAGCTTTGGAACTTGTTTGCCAAGAAGGTCAATTGAAGATATAGAGCTCAAGGGTCTAAGGTGCATAATTAGGTGCATAAAGGTCTCTATGTTAAAATTAATACCTTCAACTCTAGCAATTCTGTACTGCCCTTCTGTAATTCTTCCAACTACCTGAACAGTTTTATTAGTGATAAGGCGACCACAATGACTTCCTGATGCCTTTGAGATATGGTGGGAAACATAGATTCCTTTCGGTTGAGCTGCATAACACGCCACATCTATGTTCCTCACTTCAGCTTCTATCTAATCCTCTGTCAGATCAGTTGTAATCATTTCTAGATACATCTTCTTCTTCCCCTTTTCTTTACTACAAACAATGTAAGGTCTTGGTTGAATGTCAGGTACAATCTTTATCACCGTCCTTTTTGTGAGTGGGAGAATAGTGTACTTCTGCTTGGTCATCTATGCTGGGTATGGTTCTGATTTCTCCTCTCACAGAACACTGTACAACCTTTTCTCTCCATGTTTCAACAGATGTATTGAGCAACTATTCACCAAGATTGGTTCGAATTGTACCTTGACCAACCTTCTCAAGGGTTCTCTTATGATTATAGAGCTGCTACTCCTTACAGGTTCAACTTCTTCAATGATCTTCATTTTCAAATCCTCTTTTCTCATTGGTTGAGAAGGATTAACCTGTGCTAGACTATGTTCAACTGACCTTTTCTTTTGTTGAACAACAATTGGAGTGCTCTTTTTCTGATTGATTTTCTGCTTCTTATTTTCTTCAATCAAGTTAGGAGGTTGTTATTGAGGTTGAGGTTGAGGTTTCTTTCTTTCAAACTCCAACTTCCTCTTATTCTCAGTCTCTTTAGTTAATTTTGCTAAATCTTCTTGCAAAATTGAGACTAAAGATCTGGTTGCCTGCGATGCTTTCTCTCCAGAGTCTCCACTATGAGTCAACTCTTTACCTTTCTTTTGCTCTTTTTAACGCAAGGTTCATAGTCTAGGCTACCTTTTTACTTGTTGTTTTTACGAAAGAAGCGTCTCCCCCTTTCTCTTCAAGGTCACTTGTTTCTCCGCCTGTCGTACCTGACTTCCTTCTTTTTGAACAATTGTCTTAACTTTCATTGGATCATCTGACGATTTCTTCAATCCTTTTGTAGACAATCTTCTAGTGGATTGAGATTTTGATTTCCTTATAGGAGTTACTTTTTCACTCAAACTTTGTTTGTTAGCACGCTCCCCCTCAATCCTTTCTTTCATCATAGAATTTGTATCTTCTTTTTCCTGATTCTTCAAGCCCATTCTATTGATAGTTGTAGAGTTAATGACGCTTTTGATGTTCATCTTCATTCTATTTCCTCTCTCAAGAATAATTCTAGAATCTCTAAAGATTCTTGTCAGTATCACACCATAAGGTAGGGCAATCAAGTCTTTCTTCGATTTTATTATGTAATTGAAGATTAGGTATGGAAGACTATAGGCTGGCGATTTAGTAGATGAAATCAACATTCCTTATCTAACGTTGTTACTAGATTCCTCGATCCTATTCTTGGTAGAACACAATGGAAGAGTAGCGAATGTAGAACCCTAACCTTCGGCACAAGACTTGAGGCCTTCTTCTCCTTTGGGTCATTACATCCATATAGTTGTCGATTGATCTTAACCTTCTCTACACTGACTTGAGTCATCCATCTTTCTTTATGAGCGAGCTTTACTCTAACACATGGACACTCAGTAGCCTTCTCAATTGACTTCAGCATTACTATAAACGACAATCTATCCACCACTGATACTAAAGTATCTTCAACTACTTCTACATTCTTCCAGAAGTCATATACTTCATTCAGGTAAACTGTCCCATCAACCTAAAAGAATTTCTTCCATTTAGCTGCCACAATATCCGGTTCGATATCCATCTGGTCTTTTTTCAGGGAATCGAAAGCAACATGTCTTCCAGAAGCCATTGACTGCTCCATTTGTATCTGTAGTCAACAAAGAACTAAATGCACAAATGTATTTATTAAAGAGGTGATGTTAGTTTCTGAAGTTGAGAGTGTGAGTAAAGAGAGTTTGATATGAAAATAGAGTAATGAAATGTTTTGTTGAGAGTTCTTCAAAAGCCGATATCTGGGTATTTTAAGAGTGTTCTAGAGTAGGTGGTATTCTCAACGCATTGAGAAGCTTTCCCTCCAAAACTTTCTCATGATAGAAGTTACCATTTGTAACTTGCTGTTACTATTACCTTGAACTTTTACCACTTTTTATCTTCTTAACTAAGAAGATCATCTGGGTCATGACGTGTCAGACGATTGATCACTCAACATTACCATATTCAGGTTTCGTCTGATTTCTTTGAATCTTTC
>JAOTAZ010000008.1:19074840-19090632 GCA_025629785.1 Erythroxylum oxycarpum | reverse complement strand
ATAGCTAAGTACATACATGAAAGCTGTGAATTTGTACGATGATTCAGGTTGGAAAATCTCATATAGAAACCATCTTTTTGGTCGAAAAATCTCAACATCATCACCTTGAAGATGTGTTGGGAAAAAACTCGATATTATTAAGTTCTGCGGCAGTGTAAACATGATACCAAAACTTCTCAAACCTATTTGAGTAATAGGAGTAAGTAAATACTAGCAACAATTCGTCAACAATAACAACAAATCAAACACAAGTAACAACACAAAAATTTTTAACATAGAAAACCCCTTCAAATCAAGGGACCTCCTGTCTGAAAAATAGCTTCAATAAATTAAAATGTGTACAAATATCCTCTTCTCAAAGGTATAAACTCAGCATCAACAAGAGGAATAAGCAATTACACAAGATCACATTGTTAGGAACATAAAAGGAGAGAAATTGTTGGACTCCGTTTCTGGAGCCCAACATCGGACACGAAAGCATAAAACTTGAGTGTGGTGGAAAGACTTGGACATTGAAAATTTAAAAGAAAAAGTCCTTCGGAAACAAAAAGGGGCGTCGTCGCGGCGAAACATCTCGGAAGCTCACGTTGCGACGAACGAATTAACTAACATCGCGGTGAGAACCCGCGATTTTGTCTTCGCCGCGACGAGCAAACAATCTCGTCGCGGCGAAGGCCTCTTCCACAGAACCCATAACTTAAAGTTTTCATCCATTTTCCTCAACAAGCCAATACAAAACAAACTTGAACATAAACACAACCTTCCGAAATCTTACTCTCATGGTATAACAAATCAATGTAATAGTTTGAAGTTAAAACAATATCAACCATATCTCATTGATAATCAAAAGAAGAGTTTTACAAAGCTTTAATAGCATTTCAAGCTATAATACATCAGTTGTTTTCAAGAGTCAAAATACAAAATACATGTGAACAATTAAAGCTTGAAATGCGGCTAAAACCTTGAATTCCAAAAATGTAGCTTGAAAATACAATATGCAAATTCGGAGTGATGCCATAACTCCTGTCCAACTCGATCTCCTACTCATCACCTGCTTAGGGGGAGGATAAAGGGGGTGAGCTATAAAGCTCGTGGGTAACAATCTTATAACCAGTAACAAGCAAAATCATTGAAAACTTATTCCCATTATACAAAAGTTCACATTGCAATCACAAAGTATAAATTTCTCAATTCAATTTTTCAATCATGCAAATCAAGCATGCATAAATCTTGTCAATATATCATGAACACTTATGCACATTAAAATGGTCTGGAAGGTCCATAGACAGAACAAACTAGCACAATTTTCCCAAAAAGGGTCATGTGTAGTCGTGAACAGAACGAGCTAACATAAGCCAATGTAATGGTCTTGTGTAGTCGTGAACATGAGGGAGTCTTTGGAGGAGCTCCATGCCATTAGCGGGCAGGCAGGAGAAGCCTTAAGTTAAAGTGTACTTGACAACAGAATGGACCAGACCAAACCCACATAACATGTATTTCATATTCTTGTAAGCTTGTTGCCCAAGATGGCAAATTTTCGAAACTTGATCCTTTTCAAAACATAGTATCCTTTCAGAAATCATTTTCATGTTCTTTTCATAAATCATCAACACAATAAACTCATGTCAAACACATAACACTTTCTCAAAGCATTCAAAAAGCTATAAAGCATGTTCATGAAGTAGTTAAAATCGTTTATTTCCATCATTTGAAAGAAAACATTAGTGGCCTATTATTTAATCATAAAATTGTAACCCACCTGAAAATCCTTGCTTGTTACTGCTCAAACATGTCTTTCCTCTTGCTCCTCTTGCCCCACTTGCCTCACTTGATTTCCTTAAACAACAACTAAAATCTCATTTAATTTGGTGTAGAAATCGGGAAGTTATAGTTGAACAATTTGAACTATAACTTATGTTGAAACAAAAATTCTATGCTCAACTTCCATCCAAATTTTGATATTCTTAGAAACAAAATTTAGACTCCATTTCTTCATCAAACTTATAGCCCTATGTCTCTAGTTTATAGGGAAACAAAAATCACCTCAATCTTACATCTACAGCAAAATTTATGCCCAAAATATCGAAGGATGCCAGTGCTAGAAAATGGGTGTCTCGCCGCGAGTGCGCCGCGGCGAGCAAATTGTTGCACGTCGCGACGTGCAAACCCAAAATCCACCCAAAAACCCCTTTTCTTCTTATTTTTCAGTTATACACTTCCCATCTTTCAATTTTAACCCATAACAACCCTAAAACCCCTCTTATACTTCATTTCTAAGCTCATTCCAAACCAAAGACATTCATAAACACAACATGATTATCAACCCTACCCTTTTCCACCATCTTACTACTCATGTTCAACCATGCTTTCACTTCTAATTAACCCTAACTATGTTTCATCCAATAACCAAGAAGGGTTTATGCAAATACTTACTTGTTTGATGCTTCAAATGCTTCAAATCTTCAAACCTAGCTTTCCTCTTTTCTCTTCTTCTTTCTTTATCTCTCACGACCCTCTCCCTCTTTCTCTTCTCACTTTCAATATTTCTTTTTCTAATTCCACTCTTAACAATTATACAAAGTCCATTATACCCTTCCATGCAAGCCTTATACCCTTAATCCTTAAGTAATCTTCCCATTTTACCCTTACACATTCTTACTTCTAAATTTTCACTTACACCATATTATACTTCTAACTTAATTTTAATTTCCTTCAATCTAAGCAATAATCCTCCAACATTAATAAATAAATTGATCAAAACAAATAATCAATCAAAACCTCAAAAATTAATAGAAATCATACTTAATCAATAAAAAGAATTTGGGGGCCAACACCTTTGATTAACATGCTTGACGGCCGAAAAAGTGTTTTCTTTTAGCTATACTCTACTACTTGACTTCTCTAGCGATCAAAGGTCACAAAAGGTAATCATGATGTGTATTCAAAGCACCATAGATCTGTTTTTGGTTACGATGGTGATTTTGGTCGTCCTCGTGCTAGGTCGCTTTCGTTAGTTAGCGAACATATAATTCAAATGCAAAATACCGCTAATTTAGGAGAAAATTTGGCAACACCCGTGCACGCAGCATCTTAGGCAAATGCCATTTCTCGATTTGGAGGATTTTGCCCGCATGCTGGTCAATCAAGCATCACAAAACTCTCCCGAGAAAAAAATCCAGATCTGATGTAAATGGAAAAGAATTTTTTGTTCTGCATTGCAAGAGCAATGAGGTGCATGTTTTCTGATACGTGATACAAGAAGCAAGAAAGATATACAAAAAACAGATAACAAATCTATTATAAATTCTGATGTGCGTTTGAGTAACAATGCTAAGTGATGGTAATAAAACAATATTGAAAAATTGGATCAAAATTTGGTTCCATGTGTGAAATAATCACAAAATTTGTTTGTATTTTAATTTTTCAAAAATAAAATTACTTTAAATTATATAAAATAATTGATACGTAAATCATAGTAAAGTGTGAATTATAATTCATAACTTATTCCGAAGCTTAATCATTTTTTTTTTCTATCCCTTCAACTATTTTCGAAACTGGTTCATCTAAATCCCTGTAGCTGCATAAGTATAAAGGATTTAATGGTAACCACATAACAAGTTGAAAAAATTCTATAACTATTAGAGAAAGGGTTAAGCAATGAGTGCTAACTCTCTTAGAACTTAAGCTTATTTATAATAGATTTTGGACATTTTAGTAATTTAACTAAAATTAAAATTTAATTTTAATTAAAACTTAATTAGAATTATAGAATTAAACATGAATTATATCGTAATAATATCCAATATCTAATACTGATTCTTATTTATTAAATATATCATATTTAATCATATTGTCTCTCAAAGTTTACAATCAAGTCCAATTTAATTAAAATATCTTTTCTCTCTTCATTGTTCTTTATGTTTAACCCACTAAATTTCTAAATATGTTGGCAATGGATATAAATTACAATCTTAAATCATATTTAAGATTAAATAAATTAAATTCGCTTTGTTTATCTTTAATTCTCTAATTATACAATTTATAATCATGTATCAATATTTGTTTCTAGCAACATATCATGGCAACCCAAATATTTGAGGATGTTAAAGTGGTTTTGACTAACCTTCCTATATATGATTTTTTTCTGTATAACTCAATCCTTTTATCATAGAGTATTTCGATTAGACATAGAGTATGAAATTAATATCTACTCTATTTTAAGTCTAATCATATTAGTTTCTATCATTATTTATCGATTCAATTAATGACATCTGTAAACTATTTTACAAAGCGTTCCACCTTGGCCTAGTATTTTTTGAATCAATACTAATCAAGAATAATAAAACATTATCCCTAATTACTTTAGGGTGATGAATCATATATTGATTACTCAACTATGTCCATATAGTTCATGCCACATTCAGTGACTCCCAATTGATCTACCCATGATTAGAATAGGTCATAAGTATTATCAAAACATATCAATTCTTATACAAGATAACTTTGGAGATCTAAATTTAAAGGATTACTTATACAATAATCACAATAAGAATTCCATAGACATACAAGTAATGTTCCAAATGGATTTCTTGTATTGTCAATTTAGTGAACATATTTTTTTAACAAACACTTATACATTTGTTGAAGTATCTCCATACTGTAGCTTATGAGATTGACTACTTCCTTCATAAGAAAAAAACATAATATGTGCTATTTTTTTAATGTTCTTTTTATCTTTTATGGAAAATAAAAGGGGAAAAAAGGTTATGCCTACTATTAATATTTCAAAATATTTCCTTGTTTCTCTGTACTTAATTGATCATGAAATCTGTGACAAATGGGAGAAAGAAAACACTCTTCGATTGATTTTTTCCTGTTTGCCTGTGATGTTTGCATTTTCCTCTCGAGAAAACGGGAGGAAGAAAATAAATATTTTACCATTGTTTCTGTGATAAAGTTGTGATTTTTATCCTTCTTGGGTAGATCTGGAGGTTTTTTGTGTAGATCTGTACATAAGGTATGTTTTATGATCATAAAGTTGATTTCTTTGAGTTTTGTATTTGTTGTTTGATTTCTTTGTGTTATGTTATTTAAACATTGTCGTTGGTTAGTTTGGATTTTGCTTTAAGGAAGCTAGTTTTCGGAGTCGAAACGGTTTAGCTGACCTCACTATTACTGAATCATCTCAAGTTGTTTATGAAAATTTGCCTACTGAGGCACTTGTCTGAATGCATCTTACTTGGCATTTGTGAATTTGGGCTTTCCTCTAGTCCTGTGAAGCACACGAGTATTTCCTTAGATAACTCAAAATAGATAGACTGTGTCTCTTTTGTGTGTTTATGTTTGGATTTTGGGGGCTTGTTGTCAGAAAAGTTGCATCATTGAGTACTTCTACCTTATGTGCGTTAATGCTTTGGCTGTGTTACTAAAGTTGAGATTTTTATGAAGTGAAACAAATTTGAGTAAGGTGTCCCATAGAGGCATCATTACCAAAGGTCTCTGCATATGGGTTTTGTAAAGCTTTTGGAAAGCTGCCCAAGAATCATCAGAAAAGAGGCGTTCAAGGTAGATCACGATAACTTTTTTGAAGTGTCTTCCCTGATCTATGTGGACCCATTATTATATCTACAAACAATTGTGAGTATCATGATCACGCTTCTTATATCACTCTTAGTTTTTAATAAACATGTTTTATCCTTGAGATCTGGCCACTCTCACAATCTCAGACCTTCTCTCACCTCCTCTCTCAAGTACGTTTGCTTTCTTCGTTTGGAATAAGTGATCGGTGTTTTTTTTATATTTTGATTCTTAGATCTGTGATTCTTTAATATTGTTGATGTATTATATTGATCTGATGGACTTTTAGATATGTCCTCTGTTGTGTTGCATTGTTTTGTTCATGATTTCTTTCCATATTTTGTGTTAACCTTTTTTTGTTTCTGCCACTGCCTTAATTGCCAACCCTCCAAAATTTTAAGTCCAAATTTTTTTATTTTTTATTTTTGTATTACTTTATTCACAAAACTTTTTTTTATTTTTATTTTTATTATTTTTTTATTAAGCTATTTTCTTCAGTGTCCGATATTACTATTTTGCATGTCACATCTGCATATGGGTCTACTGGAAATAGTCTCTCTACTATATAGGGATAAGGTTGCGTACTATATGACCTCTCCAGACCCTGCTCTATTGCGAGATTTCAGACTGGGTGCAATGATGATGATTAATGTACAATCTTAATAGAACAATGACTACGAAGAATTTAAGGATAATATATAAATACAATATGAATCTTATAATTATAATCTCATCATAATTTCATTTGCAACATATAATTATTGCATGGACTTTATTATATACATCTAAATATGTATAAGACAAAGAATGCCTTTAAATTAGTTTGTCACTAAGCTACAACCCCCCATTTGTTGTAGGGCATAAACCAACATTCTCCTACTTGTACTAAGCCAATCATTTAGGTATGATATACCATATCAAAATATGACGAACATGTTACTATTGGAACAATGGTTTAGTGAGAGAATTCTACAAGATTCTGTATAGTGAACACTTACTTAAATCTTACAAATTTCACCTTAATTATCATTATAATAGCTACCTAAATACTTAATTAAATCTTTAATGAGACCTTAGCTCCTTTTGCATGCTTAAAGGCTCTAATGTTCTACAGTACATTATTGTCCTAAATAATGCATGAAACTATATCAAGTTCATTAAAGAACTTAGTGATCCAATTAATCATTTCCACTAAATGAAAAAATATTATGGCTTAATTAACATCTATTACTCAATTGGAACCTTTCCAATGTTAAAATTATATCGTTCTAAGTAATATAAACCTTAACTAAGATTTGCTTCTAAAGTTAATATCTATATTACCTTGAACTCAAATATCAACTCATACATAGAATAATGGATATCTCTAATACTTCGCAAGTGGCTGATATCTTAAATATTAAACATCTTTAGTATATTATCTAAATACTTGACTTAGAATAGGTAAAAACTCCAAGTTGATTGTTCTCTCAAGTTTCCTAACCAATTCACGAACATCTAAATTGTTTTTATTTAGCTTTTTAAACATACCTTTTTATTTTTAAATTATTAGTCATGTCCTTTCTTCAACAATCAATTTAAGTGACAAGATAGATGATGATGGAGTTATAGTTGGAATATATCTCTTTAACTGTGAGATATGGAAAAAAATTATTTATAAGGGAACAAGAGAAATTTTCACCTTTTAAGCTACTTGTCCAATCTTATATGTTATTTTGCAATTTTCTTAAAACAAGAGAATTTATTATCAATTCTTCCAACTATAAATTCATATCAATAAGGCTATAAGTTAACCAAAACCATAGCTCAAATTTGAAATCCCATGCCACTTCTCTTCTTGTTTATCTATTACTATAGCCTCCACTAGTATCTTTGCAAATAAAATTGAATTATTTGAGTAATTACTTCTTTATCTTGTAGAATTTGATCAGCTTGTTTCATTAGTTACAAATTTTCTGTAAAATTGGTACATATAAAGGAAGGGTGTATTCGTATAGAACTTGAAAAGTTGATGTATTAATCATTGTGTAATTTATGGTGTTATGTTCTATTCAACTAGTGATAACTGTTAGACCCCTAAGTCTAGACTGTGGGATCGTGCGAGCGTTGACGAGCATTAGTCAATGCTTGGCATGCAGGTCGACACGAGAAAGGCGTGTTAACGAGGGAATTAGGCGAAGTCTTGTGAGTTGGCGAGCAAAACCCTAGGGACTTGCAAAGTAGGCGAGGGATACGGGAAGTATCGACAAAGATCTCAAGAGTAGGCGAGATCTGATATGCATGGGCACACGTAGGCGCACATTGGTAGAAATCTTTGATGAGACATAAGATTCTGATGTGAGGCTACGCGAAGTTGGCGATCTAAGTCATGTGAGACGCAAGCATGTCTTCGCGCGAGGCAAGTCGAAGGTATGCGAGGTTTTATACTAACTTGGATTGTGACTTGTACTTAGTTATAGAGCAACGAGACTGCATTATGAGTGAGCTTAATTATGGAAGATGTACTTGTCCATGGATGTGCATTGATGGACCTATGTGCAGATAGGTTGTTGTGACTTGGAAAACACATCAACAGTAACATGGTAACTGTGGATGATGTGGCACATGGTGACGTGACAGATAAGATCATAGTGGATGAACATCAACTTTAAGAGATAAAGATTATGTCGAAGCATCATCTGAAGATAGAAGAGATCTTTGTGGATAAGGATAATCATTCCTAAATAAGGTAATCTTCTATCTTGTTAATGTGATGTAACTTAATACTATTAAATAGAGACCTAATTGGATGGGGTGTCATCTATTGGTTAGTTTGATGTAATTTGATAAAGATAAGATAGGATAAGATTGTGATCTTAGCTAATAGAGTTCTATTAGGATTCTAACTTAGTCATCTAGAGATGTCTATAAATAGCTCATTAACGTTGAGAGTTATTCATTCAATCATTGAGTCATTCACTCATTGACAGAAATCACTTAGAGGAGAGAGCTTTAAGAGTTGAGAGCTTTTTTTTGGGGGGATAGGGGAGGGTTCTCCTTGTAAGGGCTTCGAGTAGGTAGTTCTTTGTAAGTGATTCGAGAAAGAGGTACTTGTATCTTTTGTTAAGATTTTGTTAAGAGTTAATAAAAGATTAGCTTCAGCTATATATCTCTTGTTGCTTTCTTTACTCTGTCATACATTTGTGTTATTCTATGTGTGAGAGAAACACCTTAAACATTTGTTTGCGCCTGAGGTGTTTTAGGGCTAATAGAATTGTTCGATGACATTCACGTAAGAAGGCTGAATCTTTTGCTTAAGTAGACTAAAGCAGGATTGTTGTGTGAAGGTGGGCGAGACTTGTGGTAAAAGTTCGAGTCCAAAGTAGACTTTTATGACAGATGGTATTAGAGCCAATTTAGAGTGATGGTTGGGGGAAGTAATTTGACGGAAAGGGTTACCAAAATAGATGCACTTTTTGATTCTCTAGCCTCGATGGATGAGGGAGTAGTTCCTTTTTTGGAATGCATTGCAGCCTTGGAGAGGGAGCTTCAAGCAACTATGAGAGCGGTCGAGGAACAGATGAAGGCTTGTGAGGAGATGAGCTATGATCTATTAGTGCTCAACCATACGATGGCAAGGCATGAGATTGGTGTCCGAGTGGAAAGCACTATGGTGAAGGTGCGAGAGCCACAAATTTTTGATGGCAAACGGAGTGCCAAGGAGCTAGAAAATTTTCTATGGAACATAAAGCAGTACTTTGTAACGGCAAAGTTGGCGGAATTAGAGAAGGTGTTAATCACAACAATGTACATGGTAGGTGATGCCAAACTGTGGTAGAGGACGAGGACCCCTATTTGACATTAGTACGGGCAGACCTCCTATTGATATGTGGGCAAGCTGAAGAAGGAGCTAACGGACTAGTTCCTACCTAACAACACTTCATGGCTAGCGAGCAAAGCTTTGAAGGGGTTGAAGTAAGATGGCTCAGTGAGGGAGTATGTGAGGAAGTTCACATCGGTAATGTTAAACGTGTGGAATGTTGGACCTAGAACATTTCTCATGTTTGGCTTTGGTGTTTTGGTGGATTAGATATTATGAAATGGAAAGAATTAAGGTGAAAGTTAGAAGTTAAATGAAAGAAAAAATGAAGTTGAATATGTGTAGTAAGTTGATGAAGGATATGTATATAAGTATATGTCTATTATTGGTGTTCATGATTAATCATGGACTATAATTTCTTTATAGATGATATTGATTTGAAATGGAGTTGCGCATGAGGACTAAATAAAGTAGAAAAGGTGATCTTGGTATGAGTTGTGTTAAGGAAAGATTTTTGAAACAAAAAGGGTAGTTCATCTGGAAAAATGTTAACTGAGTATGCTTTAATCTTTTAGCCACAATTTTTTCTCTAGTTATCTAGACAAGATGATTCTTGGATTGGATTAAACTAAAAACATATGGCTACATTTTTTATGAAGACATCAATTTTAAATTCTGTCTTTAAGAATTTCAAAATATGTCATGAAGTTGAGAACTGGGTATAGTACATGGGTGGACGAATGTAAAGTTTGTGTTCTGATTTCAGGGGAAATTCTGGATTGATCTAGATAAAATTAGGCAAAGTTATCTTCTAGAAAGTTATAGTTCTTTCTTTGAACTTTCCAATGGTATAAAGTATGTAATTTTGGACATTGGAGTTGAAAGTTATGGTCCTTGTAAAGGGAGATGCTCAGGAGCATAGATGCATCATCTATTTTTGTAAGAATGTATTGTTTATAAAGACGTATCATTTGTGAAGACGTCATATCATCGAAGATGACATTATATCATCTATAAGGATGTATCATCTGTGATGGCATCATATCGTCTGTGATGATGTCATGTTGTCTTAAGAGTTGCATCATCTTAAGTTGACTTTGCTTCGTCTTAAGTTGACTCTGTTTCTTCTTAAGAGTTGCATCGTCTTAAGTTGACTTTTCTTCGTCTTAAGTTGACTTTGTTTCATCTGCTTATTGCTTTGTCTGCTTTTTGCTATCATCTGCTTTCTGCTTCGTCTGTTTTTTGGTTCGTCTGCCTTTTGCTTCGTCTGCCTCTTTGCTTCGTCTACTTTTCGATTTGTTTGCTTTCTAATTTGTTTGCCTCTTTACTTCGTTTGCCTTTTTTCTTAGTTTACTTTTACTTCGTCTACTTTCTAATTCGTTTGCCTTTTACTTCATCTGCCTCTTTACTTCGTTTGCCTTTTGCTTCATCTGCTTTTTGCTTCGTTTGCTTTCTGATTCGTCTGCCTTTGCTTCTTCTGCCTCTTTGCTTCGTTTGCTTCTTGCTATTGTTTGTTTTTTACTTCCCCTACTTTCTGCCCTGCTTTCTGATTTGTCTGCCTTTCACTTTGTCTGCTTCTTGCTATCGTCTCCTTTTTGCTTATGTGACCGAAACTTCTTATTATATACACTATTCATTTGATGCTATCGTCTGGTCCATTTTAACCCTTCAGACGATAGAAGTTGTCTTCAAGTTGTTCACAAAAGTTGTAGATCTTAAAGTCCATAGAGAGAGTTATGCCATTTTGACCCTTCAGACGATAGAATTGGTCTTCTAGGTGTTCATAAAATTTATAGATCTTAAAGTCCATAGAGGGAGTTATGCCATTTGTCTCAAGAAAGGTTCTGTATGATTGAGGATGAAAACCATGTTTGATTTTTTCGGCCATAGCTTTGTTATCCGACCTCCAAATGAAGTGATTCTTAAACCCATATATTCTTAACACATTTTTCTATCCCTCTATAGAATTTGATAGCATTTGGTATTGATTCGAAAAAGGATTGATTGAATCAAAGTAAGGGTATCGATTGGAAGAGTGTGAATTGGATGTTTTACTAAATGTACTTTAGTATTTTGATTATATCTAGATCTATAGAGCTCCAAATGTGATGAGTTCTAATTTGTGATAAATTAGAGACATAGGGCTACAAATTATCTAAAGGAATTAAATTGTAAGTCAGTCCCTAAGGCTTTCAAAGTCTAGATGGAAGTTGGGTATAGTGTACTATTTTAGTCTAACAACAATCTGAAACGTTTGGGATACAACTTTCAGATTTCTAAACCAAATTGAATGATTTTGGTGTCTTTAGAAACTTAAGACAACGGGAAACATTTTACAGAAGAAAGTGTTAAGTTTATAGGAATGTTAAAGGGTATTTTTGGCAAGACACTTAAGTACAAAAGACATAAGGCATAAATGGAAGGGCAAATTGGACAATTCTCAATCATTAAGGGCATAATTGGAAGAAAAAGTTCTTTCTTGCTTATAAATGAAGAAGAAAAACGTGAATGGAGGGATAAAAAGAAGAGAATAATGAAAATGAGAAAGAAAGAGAAACAGAGTTTGGTGGTTTGAGAGAAAAGAAGAGAGTTGAGCTAGGGTTTAATTCTTCTTAGTCTTCATGAAAGATTTTGAAGTTGTTCATGAAGAGAAAAAGGAAGAGGAAGAAAGGAGCTTCCATTTGAGCCAAAGATCCCTTGATTTGGTGAAGAATGGAGGGAACCAAGAGAATCCTACCGAAGAGCAAGGGAAGAGACAACCTTGACTTTGATTTTGCAAGCAAATTAGGGGGTAATATAATTATGGTTATTGTGTAAATGGGCAATGTGCCTAAGTGTGTGCATATGCTTGAATTGTTAAATTGTAAATTCTGTAATGTGGAAAATGGATTATGATATGTTTTATATTATGCATTAAAAGATGTATGAAATTTTGACATAATTGAATTATGACTTTGATCATGTTATGCGTTGAAATATGTCACGACATTTTATATAAATGAAAAGAAAGGAAATAGCATGAAAAGTATGATGAAATAATTTGAGCTTTTGATGAAATGATTTTGAGCATGAGTATGTGTTTCTGTTTAGGCGAGAGTGGAACTATTCTGTTCATCATTTATACGTTGACAAGAGCCTTCTCTCGGCTGCCAACTTGTGGCATATAAGCTCTGAAATTGGACTCATTCTATTCATAGAATAAACTTCGGTTTCTCTATTCTATTTCCATGGAACTCTCGAGTCATTTGTTTGTGCATTTGCATTATTTTGATTTGTTGAGTATAATGCATATTTGAGTGTTATGTTTTGATGGATGCATCTTCATGATATGTTCTACGTGATGACATTCAAATTATGACATTTTGAGCTTGAATTGTGGATGATAAAATTGCTAGATTAAATGAGATATATGTATATACTTTGTCATATTATATATATGTGTGTGCACCTGAAGTGTATGGCTCGTTGCCAATGGCTATAAATATATAAGCCACTGAGCTTTACATCTCACCCCATTACCTTCCACTCCACAGGTGAAGAGAAAGCAAAATAGCATCGATCCTTGCAAAGTTTGGCAAACACAAAAAATAGAGACTTTTGTAATTAATTTAATTCAGAAACTTTTGGTATTTAGAAATCATATTAAGTATAAGCATTCAATTGTATTTTGTATTTTGTATCTTATAATAAGCCAAAGGGGTGGTTTTTGTTTTTTTGAAATGTAAAGATATTATGAAAACAAACATTTTGCTTTGTAACGGGTCTAAGTGATTACTGAAATTCTGATGTGTTCAATAATGTTTGCATCTTTTGTGATTGAATTTTTTTTCAATAAATCGGGCTGTTTTGATTATCGATTTTCCACATATGAATTTATTTTTTTTAATTTCAATGAGATTTGACCGTTTACTGGCTCTAAATGTTGGGCTCCGGAAGTGGGGCCAACATTGTTTGGTATCAGAGCTAAAGAAATTTGTTTGTTCATGTACCTAATTTTGAATGTTAGGCTCCGAAAGCAAAGTCTAGCACAGAACATGTCGGAGGAAGACAAGTTGTTCAGCTTCATTAACAACTTGCAAGGTTGGGCACAAACGGAGCTTCAGAGGCAGAACGTGAAGGACCGCCCTAGTGTTATAGTGGCAGCAGATGCCTTGGTGAATCTCCAATTGCGAACACTAACTCATTAAAGAGTGCAAGAAAAATGGTGGAACCCGAAATGGCAAAGAGAAGGTGGGAGAATCTTCTCAACATAAGAAGAAGTAATCGAAGGGGAAGGTTGCATGCTTCATCTGTAAGGAGCCACATTATTCTTAAGAATACCCAAAGAGGAAGAAGGGTGAGGAGCAGATGAACTCCATAGTCGCGAAGGACAAAGAAGGGAGCGATGAACATGAATTGGGGGAAGGATCCATCAATAACATCGCCTATTTGAATGTTATGAGCCTTGTGGAGGAGGACTCATACAAAAACAAACTCGACGGAAAGAGGAGGTGGTACGTGGGAAAGGTGCCAATGGAAGTGAATGCTTGCTCCAGTCTTTGAAAGTTAGCGAAGGAGTCTTCGAGGGAATCGCTAGTGGAGGAGTGCCCACAGATTATTTCAAAGAGGGCGTCGCATTCTTCTAGTGGGGGTGATCAACCCCTAAGTGTTGACTATGAGATCGTGCGAGTGTTGGCGAGCCTTAGCTAATGCTTGGCACACAGGTCAAAACGCAGAAGGCATGTTGATGAGGGAACAAGGCGAAGTCTTACGAATTGGCAAGCAAAACCTGAGGAACATATAAAGTAGGCAAGGGATGCAAAAAGTATTGGAAAAGATCTCGAGAGTAGGTGAGATTCTATCAGAGCATGGTTTGGCATCTGTTGGGACATATAGAATGTTAAGCATGAAATATTGTGAGAAATGCAGATAGTGATTGAAGTTGTTATTTGTTATAAGTCATCCTGGTGGGCCCCAGTTCCGAAGCCCAACGATCGCTCCAAATATCATAACATAAGATGTGCTCATAGCACCCTAAATGGTTACTTCAATTAACCCTCATCATTTCATCTTCATTCTTGTAACACCCCCAAAATTCCTTACAATATTCTCAAAAGCGTGCCCATATCAAACAGTCAACATGTTTAAACTCCTTTCTCCTATTTGTGAACAGAATTTGGAAATCTTCGAACTCGAAGTTCACTTTAACTTCTTCAAAGAAATCGTAACTCCAAGTCTCTAGTTTTTTTTGAATCAAGAATCACTTCAATTGGAGCTCTATAGCTCAAGATATGCTTAAAAATCCAAAATATGTTCATAGCCTGATTAAGCTCTCCAACCCGACCACTCACTTCCATTCCATCAAACTTCTTTAATTTAACTCCAAAGGCTATAAATTTTTATTTCATTGTAGAAAAACATGTTAGAAATCTAACGCCTCAAGAATCACCTCAATCAGAGGTCGGACGAAGGAGTTATAGCCAAACGAATCCAACATGTTCATATCCTAATTCCTATTGAACATACTTTGGCGCAAACGCCATAACTCTCACTATAGGTATCTGATTGACTTCGTTTTTAGACGGTTAGAAAGTAGACATCTAGGGCTAAAACTTTCATGAAGACCACAAATTAAAATTATGTCGTTAAGAGGGTCAAAATATACGAACCATGTGAAATCACAAGGTCAGGCCGTGTAACCTTCGGGTGAAATAGTGTCCCTGCGCCCAGAAAAACATGGCCCGTGTAAATTCACACGGGCAGGCCATGTAACCTTCGGGTGTAACAAATTTTTATCCTCCAAGCCCCCTCCAAAGGGTCCTAAATCCATCCTAACTTCTCCTACACTCATAATCTTACCAAAATCCACTCTTTTGAGTCCGAGATCACTTTATAAACTCAAATGGATCGAGAATTTCGTCCACTACTACATCCTAACTTGCAATGAGCATAACTCTCAACTTCGATATCGAAAGATCTCAAACTTAGTATCGTTGGAAAGCTAAAAGGACAAGCTACAACTTCTATGGAGACAAATTGGTCCAATTCAATCTAAATCAATACAGTTTTTCCTTGGAAATCAATATACGCAAATTGCCCTCATGAAGAACTTAACATTCCAATTTCAATTCCTTTATTACAACATCATTTATAACAACTCAACCACTAATTGGAATTCATCCAACTCTCAACCTCAATTCATTGACTCCTCATAATCAATAACATTTCATCATTCACCAAAATCCTATCTTGCTTTTCCATAATTCACTTATATGCATGCATATATATATATACATATACCAACCATTCATGCTCAACATCCATCATAGTCATCCATATACCAATGCATAATTCAAAGCTATACACAATTCCATATTTCATTAACATCATAAAATAAGAGTTTTACAAGCTCCAATGGCACTTCCAAGCCATATTAC
>JAOTAZ010000008.1:19061899-19073873 GCA_025629785.1 Erythroxylum oxycarpum | reverse complement strand
CTTCCATTCGATTTAGCATTTGTTTCAATTCGTATCGAATTCGATTTGCTTCCGATTTGTTTCGCCTTCGTGTCGTTTTCGATTTCGTCTTCGTTTTTCGGTTGGGATACGGAAACGGGATCCAACACAATTGGTAGTAAATTCTACTACCATTTATTAATTGGTCTGCCACTTGACATTTTTTCTAGTCCAAAATTTATCCCCAAAAATTTTAGAAAAATTTCCTAACATTCTCCAAAAATTCTAAAACAACAAATTCACTCCCCAAATAATTTTTCAAATACAAATAAACCAAAATTCGCAATAACAATCACATTTATTCACAATTATACTTGGCATGTCAATAAATGCATGTACAATTATTGTTATATGCAAATATTCACTATTCATGTGCATGTACAGCTTATGTAATGCATGAGCATGAGATGTGTTTTCCTAATTTCTCTTATTAATCTCTCATATACCAAATTTCTAGGGTTCTAACCCTTTGTATAGAAACAGGGTGTTACAAGTGGCCCACGATCGTGGCTTGCATTTGGCAAACATGCAAACACATAGAAAAGTCAAGTTTTAAGGGATTTTTTGAACCTTTTTAACCCCAAAAAAACCATAGGGCTGCCCAAAACACATCAAGTATATAAAGAATGAGACAAAAGTGATGAGGGGTTTTTTCTTCTAGCATCAGCCACCATCACTATTTGTATACACCATCTTGTTATCCTTTTTGTTGAGATTAATTGCTTATGTTCATGCTTTCTAAATTTGTTCAAAAAAGAATTGAATCATTGTGATGTTTTTATACCATATTATTTGTCTTCATTAAATTGAGGTCATAATAAAGTGTTTTTACAATTTTAATATACTTCTTGTTTCTTGTTTCTTTTTCTTTTTTTTAGGAAGGTGAAAGTTAAGAGTAGACAAGGAGGTACTTGGTGAAGGATTTTAGAATGCTTATACATATTGGTTTTCTTTAGTATTTAGATTAATTCACTCATATTCCATATGAAATGGAGGAACATTTGTAGGTGAATATTTTAGCTAGTGAATTTTTGCTTTTGTATTTTTAATATGTTAAATATTGAATTTTACAAGTCCTTATGGACTATATAGCATATATAAATGAAGCTTTTTGATTGCCTACTTAATGACAAACGTTTGCTTTTTTCATTAACATATTATAGGTAACAAAAGAATAAATTGCTGCTTTTATTGTTATAAATTATTCTATAAAAAAAAAGTCACTGTATTGTCTTATAAAGACGTAAATTGTTGCAATATATATTCAACATTGTTGCTATAGATTGGAAATATTTAGTTGCCTTAGTCAAAACTTGAAGCAACATTATTCAAACTATTGTTATATCTATTCAACTTTGTTGCTATAATTTGAAATTGTTTTATTACCTTAGTCAAAATTTTAAGCAATATTATTCATTTTGTTGCTAAAAAAAATTCTTTCGTGACACCTATTGTAGTGTCACTTTATTTAATGGTATAAATTATATTACCTTAATAAAAAGGTAACAATAATTATGCTTTTGTCTATTGTTTAAAGCTCTTTTTGTTATAGTGTATAACATTAAATAATACAATAGATACCAACATATGCTAATAGCCGTAAGTACCCATGCCAAAATAAACAACATACAACTCGATTGTTTATTGGTGACAAAATGAAGCTTAAGTAGGCTGATTTGGATAAGGTGTTATGATTGCCTAATGGTGGCAAAATGAGCCTCACGTGGAGAAGTTTAGTAGAGGTACCATAAAGAGAGTAATCATAGATTTTACATAGAGATTTAAGAGAGATTTGAGTACTTTTTTTTTTAGATTTTCTAATAGAGAAATCAAAATTGAATATGACAAAGATAATTAAGATTCCACAAAAAATGTTTTAGGATTCTCAAACAAATTTTGTAAATACAAATTTACTCATTTACTCGTTACATTAAAAAATTATACAACTATCTACGAAAATTTGTTGAACTGATAGCCATTGGCCATTGGAAGTGCTTATTTGGCTCCTTTCAAAGATATTATCTTATTTTAAGATATAAAAAAGTTTTTTAATGCTACTGCTGTATGCTAACAAATTTTTTGGGATCAGATTACCTGTTTCCATAATTCTGTACCTATTTTATTCTATAAAAATATATCTATTCAATAAATGATACCCACAAAAATTTAACTATTAAATTGACTTAAAAATAGGGGAACAAAGTATGCAACATGTAGCACGTGAGGCTCATTTACTATACTTGTGTAAGGCTTCCGGTTACTATATATCTTTAATTAGCTTATCTGCTTCTTATAAGCAGTAGTCCCACCAAAAGACCGCAGATGGGGCTCCAAATCCTTTGTCCCATTTATCTAGGACTTACTCTGTTCTACTCATGCACAGTCATAAATTTAAGTAGACCACAGCAAAATCATAGTTGTGTATGAGTGGGATAGAGTAGATCCTGAATAAATGAGACAGATGATTTGGTTCTAGATGGAACTTGTGTCCATAGTATGTGACATCCGAAAGAAACTAGAGACTGGGTTGGCCTTGGCATCTATAGGTCATCACTCATGATCACAAGTATTTCTTTCTAAATTTAGCAGAGTTTAGTCAACTATTGCGAAGATAAGAATCTTGTTTCTTTAATTATATTCAAAAAAAGCAATGCATCATCAACGCTTTAAACTAAATAGCATTGACATTGATCTGCAGATAAAATAAAATATTAAGGAAAGCTCATTACTACCTACTTATTGACCTCATCAAAACCATAACTTCTACTTCTAGCTCTGGGACCATCACAATTTCCCATCTCCGGCCTTCAGCTAAGAATATGTCGTCACTAAACAGCAGGTCCTCACCATTGCCATACCTGTTCAAGAGGAGATCAAGTGGGGATGTGGCCAAGAACTTGGCCTCAGTTTCCAGCAGTCTTTTGCCAGCTTTCGGAACCGTCATCGATGAAGGCCACTTGCAGCTCCGGAAGTATGTAATTGCCCCCTATGATCGCAGATACCGGTAATATACAACTACCACACCTTAGTTTTCTCTGCACATGAAGTTTGCTACGTGTATAGTTAATTTCTTTTAATTTGTATACGCGCCAAATGGATTATAGCTCTACCATCTCATTGAAATTGTACCTATAGGTAGTATATATACCTATTATATACAAAAGCAAGTTCTACCACTGAGTATATGATTCGTTAAATGAGAATAAAATCCGTAGCCCAAGTCTAATTTCCTGAGTAGCTATAGCACCTTGTCAGGCCAAGCCTGTGTTTATTAACTATCGAGTGTAAAATGTGATGTAGGTTGTGGCAGACATTCCTGGTAGTGTTGGTGGTGTACTCGGCTTGGGCATCTCCATTTGAGCTAGCTTTCAAAAGAGCAGCTTCGGGACTGCTAATACCCGATTTGGTCGTCGATGCCTTTTTCGCCGTTGATATCATACTAACGTTCTTTGTCGCCTACTTGGACAGAGCGACTTATCTTCTCGTGGATGATCACAAGAAAATTGCTGTGAGGTAGGTACACAATAAATTCTTCTTATTCCTTTTAATTATTCAAAATAATATGAAAATTAAAGTTTTTCTGGACCTGTTTTACTCCAATGGGACAAGAAACTTATTCAATATCACATTAATTCTTGTAATTTACAGCAAAATCCAATTTTTCATTTAGCTTGCCAGATTTTAAGTTCTTCCTCTTGCTCTATTTTTTTACCTTACGTGCTTATTTTCAGTCGTGTCAATTAAATTATTTACTTTTAACAATATTAAAAATCAGTGTGCTAATCAGTTTTATCAGTAAGCTCTTTGTGTAAGATAATATGAGTTGGGACACAATATTAAAATCAATCAATAATAAGGGATAACTATAGGATTTTTCATGGGAATTTGAGCAGAAACATAGCCTATAAAATTCTTAGTAGTAGAAGTCTTAAGTAGGACTATAGCATTGATATGGTTATGATATACAATTTCAGAAGCTGCGAATGCCAACTCGAGTTTCTTTTCTGCTAATTGAACGGATTACTTGGGAATAGTAGTACAATCACTGTCTTCTATGGCATATATCTTTTTCAGGTACCTAACAAGGTTATGGTTCCCGATGGACTTGGCCTCAACTATGCCATTTCAAGTCATATACCGAACCTTCACAGGCAAATTGAACCAAGGGGAGGCCTTCGGCTTCCTCAACCTGCTAAGACTCTGGCGAGTTAGGCGCGTCAGTGATCTCTTCAAAAGGTTACAGTCAAACATTGCTAACCAGAGTACCTCCAGGAAGAAATCCCTTCTCGGAGAATAGTTTGTCCAACATATTTAAAACTAATTGCTTAGTTTGTGCAGGCTAGAGAAAGACGTACGTTTCGGTTACTTTTGGACCAGATTATCTAAACTCATCAGCGTGAGTAGTAACTTGAATACACTGGGAACTTGCTCCCCAGAGAGATTTCACCTTTAGACATTTTCTTTTCCACAGGTTACGCTGTTCGCAGTGCACTCAGCAGGGTGTTTTTACTTCTGGCTGGCTGCTCATCATACAGCATCTGAAAATACCTGGATTGGGGTTCAGGTCCAAGATTTCAAACATAGAAGCATCTGGTTAGGCTACACCTATTCCATGTATTGGTCAGTTGTCACCCTAACTACGGTTGGCTATGGGGACTTGCATGCAGTGAATACATCAGAGAAGACCTTTAATATGTTTTACATGCTTTTCAACATAGGCCTTACAGCTTATATAATCGGTAACATGACAAATCTTATCGTCCGCAGTGCTGTTCGGACTTTTGCGTTGGTAATTTCTTCTACCATTGAAGAGTCTAAATGAATTAGTTAATACTCTTAACACCTTCACAAGCTAAGACGATATAATTCAAGTCTATCAACATTTTCAACCAGCAACCATATCACTAGAAACTATTTTGCAACTTGTTTGACCTTTCAATCATGTTGACTGTGCAGAGGGATTCCATTGACCAGGTTCTGCAATATGCAAGTAAGAATAGGCTCCCAGAAGGTCTAAAGGAGCAAATGCTGGCCCATGTTCAACTCAAGTTTCAGACAGCCAAATTAAAGCAAGAAGAAGTGTTGGAACACCTACCTAAGGCTATAAGAAGTAGCATTGCACATTATCTTTTCCATCACACCGTTGAAAATACCTATTTGTTCAAAGGAGCCTCTCAAGATCTTATCACCCAATTGGTAAAACATGTCTACAAAATGGCATTATAACAATAATAAGAAGTTATGATTGATTCCATGGTTGACATGGATAGCCATAATATCCTTGCATTAAGAATGTTCGGGTTCTGCTTCCAGGTTTCAGAGATGAAGGCAGAATACTTTCCACCTAAGGTTGATATCATTTTACAGAATGAAATTCCAACAGATTTCTACATCTTGGTATCTGGAGCAGTTGTACGTCACCTTTTTATTACTCTCAGATACATCTATCACATTCTTAGACATAATATTGTGCTTTACTTTGAGTTGCAGGAGATGGTAACATACAAGAATGGAACAGAGCAGGTACTTAAAACTTTTTCACCTAAAACTTCTACATGACAGAAACTTCATTTACATAAGACAATCTTCCACGAAATTAAAACCTTAAGACTGTTCATCTTTGACAAGATAGAGTACTTATTGCCCTCTACGGTGAGAATGTTGGAGTAAAATGGAAGTTTTTCTAGATAAAGAAAGATGATTTTTGTACGTACACATAGTAAGATTCATCCAATATCAGCTTAGAATGGAAAAGGTAATACAAAGAAAATTATCTCCAAATTGATCACGAAAGCATGAATCGTTGAAGGGCCTTATCAATCTGGCATCTGCATAGAATTTCATTCCATGTGGCAACGAAATTAGTAGCGTCATACCCATGGTTGCAATCAACCAGTAAATTCACTGCATCTATTAAACACCACTGAATTCTGAACCTTACTGCAACGTTTAACTGTTTTTAACTTGTAAGACTTTGTCTGCACCAGAGGATCTGTTTGCATTTTAACTTTTTTTTCCTGGGACTCACGAAAATCAACTAATAAAAGGTAAATTTCCACTTCATCTAATGAGAGACTAATGAAACACAGTCCTTATTTGTGCTGATAATTTTGATCTCATCACCACAATGAGATGTCACTGAAATTAACTCACTTATCTTTTAATATTAGATTGCTTTTTTCTTCTTCCTCCAATTTCATGGCGAGGCAAAAAACAGTAACCAAATTTATCATGTTCTTTATGGACAATCCAAGCAAAAGACTACTGGGAACAATTTTTTTTTTGCTCACATTGAGGCACCTCTTGGTGCAAATCAGAAGTGAATGTACTACTTACTGGAAGTAATACAACTTAAAATGGAGAGTGGAAAAAAACAAATGCAATAAATTGAAATGGTATGAAGATAGATCAGAAAATCGATTTCAAGTTGATAAACGGATACAATCTTGCACGATTTTCGTTCATGTACTGAAAAATCTAAAGATTCATGCACATAAGAAAAATTATTAATTTTTCAGTTTGTATCGAGCATGTTCTCATCAGAGTTCTTCAGATCTTGTCGAAACTAGGACCAGGAGAAATGGCAGGAGAAATTGGTGTTGTATTCAATGTGCCACAGCCGGTTACAGTACGAACTAAGAGACTTTCCCAAGTTATCCGGATCAGTCATCATCTTTTCAAGCAAATGGTGCAGCCATATAGTGATGATGGAAAGATAATGATGTCCAATTTCATTCAGGTTTTGAAACAAAACTTGTTTTGCAGCATTACCTGATCTGATCCATTATGCATATACCAGCAGACACAGAAGCTGCTATGCTCATTCTAAATCATCTATTTCTGTTAATTCGTTTGCTTCAGTATATTAAGGGCTTGAGAAAGGAGGTGCTTGAAGAACTGCCCTTTGTAGTTGACATACTTGGAGAGATGAATACTGAGGTATGCCTATAATTCCATTTCGTTATATGAACAAATATCTAATGAGAAGCACAATGCCTTCAAACAACAGAAAACCATCTAAAGCTAGGAATCTAAAATGGTTTTTGAAGGATGCAAGACAAAGAAATGTTGCCCTTTTTCACTTGGTCAAAGTTAATACGTACTATTCCACTTAACATCAGTTTCTTCTTTGTTACTAACAAGAAGCTATTCAGTCTGGTTTGTTGTAAAATTCTGAAAGATTTACTTGAAAACTGGTAGATAGAAGCAGAGATAGGCTTCGTACAAAGAAAAAGTAAAGTCCAAAGGCGTACTATCTTCACAACAAATTTGGTTTAGAACTAGGAACTTCTTATGTTAAAATATGGGAAATTGGACTGAAGAAACATTTTTCCCGCATTTATGGAAGAGAAAGAATAAACTAGAACCAGAAAGACCATAAGCCAGTATGTTTGATATATTAAATATGATATCTAGAAGTTAGTGTTCCGTACATCAACAACTTTGATATTTTAAAAATACAAGTACCCAGTTGAAGGATTAGAAATATTTGATTTTAGTTTTGTTAGTGGTGTCAGCTAATGGTCATAATCTTCTACTTTGCAGCCAATAATTACAGATGAACAAATTCAAAGTTCAGAAGCATCTGGCTCTCATGGAGATGCAAAAACCGAAGGTGATTTTTTTTTTCTCATTTTATCTGGTAATTAGCTAATAGTACATAATATGGGAGCAAAGCTTACGAAGAAATAACAAATCCAAAATGTGATAATCATTTATGCACTTGCTCAACCCCACACAAAAGCTGATATTCAAACCCGAATCTAATTTTGAGGCCTTCTTTAGAAGAAAATTGCAACAAATGTGAACTTGTACACAAAAATAACTATTACACTTATAACTAAGTGAAGTCAGTTCACAGTTCCCGTCCATACTGTTAAAAAGTGGAGTCAAGTTGGATGGCTTGATGCGTGAAAAATCACTATCTTTAAGGAAATATTTGCCCTCATTAGTTACTGCAGGGTTTTGACAAATTTTCTTCTAGGATACAACAAGCCTAATGTTCTCTAAGACAACAAAATCAATAGAAATCCAAAAATGAACTGCAATTAAGAATGAATATAATAAAGATGAAGAAGAAAAGATTTAATTGTGTATTAATTATGAATTGGATGTTAAACCAGCCTTATATAGACTTAAAAACACCCATTTATAATGCAAATGATTGTTCATGGCACCTATTCATAATGTACATGATTGTTCATTGCACCTCTTGGAAAACATGTGGCCATTCATTTATAATGTACATGATTGTTCATGGCACCTCTTGGAAAAACATGTGACCATTCATGGCATTTGAACTGAAAAGACATGTCTTTTCATTTATATTTCTTCATTCAATTCCTTGCATTTCAACTATTTTCCAACAATTCCCCACTTAGTTTGTAATGCAAGATTAAAGACATTTCATGCATTTAAGAGGTATCTTTCGATTTGAACCTCTTATTAGTATAAGCACTTCAATGTTCTAACGAAATTTAGGTGGCATGGAAGCTTTGAACCTAGATTCCTATGTGTTAGAACCAGAAACGCTATACATATGAAACCTTCATTCTTCTTCAATGTTCATTTAATAACCACACTTTATGGCCTTGTGCTACCTCCTAGAATTCATGGACATTTACAAGATCTATTCCTTGTTGAAGCGACACCACTTCCATGTTCATATAGGTGAAGACCGTTAAGAATTTATTCCCTTTTAACGCTTCATTAAGAGTACTTAACACTCACCCTCCTCTAGTACTAATCGTTTGACTCTTTTAGGATCAAACTTAGTACTTAGTCCCTTGCTTATAACTTGTTGTTACCCGTTGAACTTTTGACTAGTGATGTGCTAAAAAAAGATGGGTTTTTGTTACAAGCAAATTTAATTCATATGTCTTAATTCCAAACCTGTTGATGTGCTCTTTGTCAAATCTTTTGAGAAACCCTTTATGAATGGATACGCCAGGTTATCACAGCATTTGACATATACGATTGCAATAATACCATCGGAAATCAGTTGTCTTAAATATTCATGTCTAAGGCTTATATGTCTAGATTTTCCATATAAATTTTACTATATGCTCTAGACATAGTTGCTTGGCTGTCGCAATGTAAAGATATGGCATGCATCGGTTGTGGCCACAACTTGATATCCAATAATAAATTTCTCAGCCAGTCCGCTTCCTTACCCGCAACCCCTAATGTTATAAATTTGGATTCTATTGTTGAATGCGTTATACAAGTTTGTTTCTTTGATTCCTAAGAAACTACACCTCCTCCCATGATGAACACCCAACCCGATGTTGACTTGTTATCACTCACACTAGTTATCCAACTAACATCTGTGTAACCTTCCAACACGGGTGGAAACATGTTATAAAACAATCTGTAGTTTATAGTTTTCTTCAAGTACCCAAGTAATCTCCCAATTGCCTTCCAATGTTCCACACTAGGATTACTAGTGTACCTTGATAATTTACAAATCGCGAAGGAAATATCTGGTCTAGTGCAATGTGTGGCATACATTAAACTACCAATAGCACTAGCATATTCCAATTTAGCCATCGCTCTACCTGTATTTCCTGTTACTTTGCATGAGGCATCATATGGAGTATTTGCTTCTATGATGTCCAAGTGTTTGAATTTGTTCAACACATTTCCAATATAATGAGAATGGAAAAGAGCAAAACCCCCACTATGTTCAGATACCTTAATTCGCCAGATAGTATCTAGCTCATTTAAGTCTTTCATTTTGAATTGTGAGGTTAGATACTTCTTTGTTTCATTCATACCCAACATATTAGTGCCAATAATCAACATATCATCTACATATAAACATATGATGATACCATATTCTTGTGTAAACTTAGAATATATACACTTATCGACACTATTATGCTTCAAAACCATTTTTTAAGATAATGAAATCAAATTTCTCATGCCATTGCTTAGGTGCTTCTTTTAATCCATACAAAGACCTTATTAACTTACACACTTTTTTTTCATTACCCGGTAGAACAAAACCCTCCGGTTGCTCCATATATCCTTCTTCATCCAAGTCACCATTTAAAAATGCAGTTTTAACATCCATTTGATGTATATACAAATTATAAATAGAAGCTAAAGCTAATAGTACCCTAATGGATGTTATCCTTGCAACTGGTGCATAAGTATCAAAGTAATCTATTCCCTCTTTTTGCCTAAAACCTTTAGCAACCAATCTAGCTTTGAATGTTTGTATTGAACCATCTGTATTATATTTCCTTCTAAACACCCACTTACATCCAATAGCCTTTGAACTAGGAGGCAAATCAGTGATGACCCAAGTATTATTTGATAATAAAGAGTCCATTTCATCATTAATTGCTTCCTTCCAAAACGATGCATCTCTCGATTGCATTGCTTCCTTATAGGTCTTTGGATCATCCTCAACATGTAAAACAATTGGTATCTTATTTAGTACCGTTGTCCTATTCCCTTCAACTAAGAAGACAATAGATTGTGAGGATATAAAATCCGGATGTAAGTCCTTTTCTTTTCTAGCACGTTGACTCCTTCTAACTTCGGTTGAAGGACTTGAATCATGTTCAATGCTAGATCTTGGTTTAGAATGTTTTTTAACTTGTGGTTCAACCAAGTGCTCATTAGTGGAGTCTTGATTTGAGCTTGACTTATTATGAAACTTGTTTTCAACAAACTCAACATCCCTTGACTCTACAATTACATTGGATTCTAGGTCTAATATCTTATATGCCTTAGAATTTTCTGCATAGCCAATAAAGACACCTTTGAGTGCTCTAGGCCCCAATTTAGTCCTTTTCGGATTCGGAACTCTATAGTATGCTAGGCATCCCCAAACTCTAAGATAACTTATATTTGGCTTTCTTTTCTTCCATACTTCATATGGAGAAACTTTAAATTTCTTTTAGGGAATTCTATTATGAATGTGACAAGCTGTTAGCAAGGCCTCTCCCCACAAATTCGTTGGCAAACTCGAATTTACTAGCATTGCATTAAGCATGTCAACCAAAATTCGATTCTTTCTTTCCACCAAACCATTTTGTTGGGGTGTATATGGAGCACTTGTTTGATGTATGATTCTATTTTCCTCACAAAAATTTAAAAACTCTTGAGGAAGGTACTCACCACCTCTATCACTTCTTAAAACTTTTAATTTCATTCCCTTTTGGTTTTCAACTTCCATCTTATAAACTTTAAACACATGAAATGCTTCATCTTTATGCTTTAACAAATACATATAGGTATATCTAGATGCATCATCAATGAAAGTTATAAAGTATCGATTCCCACCTCTTGTTAGCATACAAATTAATTCCCAAATGTCGGAATGACCAAGTTCCAAAATTTCAGATTTTCTTTTAACTTGTGGAAATGGTTTCTTAACCATTTTAGCTTGAATGCACACTTCACAAGTTTTATCATTATCGTGCTTGTAAGATATTAAATCATGTTTGGACGTAAATTTAAGTGTTGTATTGCTAACATGTGCAAGTCTATCATGCCATAATGATAATGATAAGTCAACCATATAAACCAATACATTTGTATTATTATTAATGCTTAACTTAAACATTTCATCACAAGCATATCCTTTTCCTACAAACAATCCATTCTTAGACAAAATAACTTTGTCCCCCTCTAATACAGCCTTAAACCCTTTTTACAAACCAAATTGGCCGAAACAAGATTCTTAGTAATCTCTGGTACACGTAAAATATTAATCGATAACAACTTCTTTCCCGAAGTAAAATCCAGTTCGGCACTACCCTTTCCCAAAACCTTTGCAGCATTGTTGTTTCCCATAAGAACTTATTGGCCTTCATCAACATGTTCATAAGTCTTAAATAATTCTTTATTTGTGCAAACATGTATCATGGCTCCCGAGTCGAACCACCAATCATTAGTAACTTTGTTAGAAGCCATGTGAAGTTCAGTGATCATACCAATATGC
>JAOTAZ010000008.1:18982639-18996667 GCA_025629785.1 Erythroxylum oxycarpum | reverse complement strand
TTGATAACTTCTTCTTGATCTTTAAAGAATCAGTTATTCAGTTGAGTTCTGTAACTAACTCAAGCTGAATTGAAAACCGTCGCATTATCGGTTCTTCCATCTCACTTCTTCCCGTCTGATGTTTTTTGTTTACACTTCCGTCTGATTTCTTTCGTCTGTCTTTTCATCATTGCGCTTCCGTCTCATATGTTTCTGCTTCTGTCTTACTTTCTTCTTTTATTATTATTTGTTCTTCATCAAAATCATTTACTTAAAGTCATTTGACTTAACAGTTGACATATTTTGAGTAATTGATGCTTAAGGTTAAGTTCATTCTATATGATTTGATGCCATTGTACTATTATTATATTGTTGCATGATTGCGTGTTTATGTATTCATGTGTTCTTTATGTTTCTAGTTTTTAGTTTTGCTTGAGCACAAGTAAAGGTTTAAGTGTGGGGATGTTGATTAAGGATGTTTTGCTAGATGTTTAAGTGTGTTTTTATATGTTTCTTAGATGATTTTCATGTGTATATGTTTAGAATTGTGTTATTGTTGATGCTTGTATGTAATTTAAGCGTTTGTTTGGTTCAGAACAAGAATTGGATCTTAATGTTATGTTTCAAGAGGTGTTTGATTTGCTTGTGAGTGTTGAAAATCAAGAAATTGAAGAATGAAGAAGATGGAGGAAACTTGAAGGTGAGGGAAACAACAGAAGCACGGTCGTGACTCAAAAAGTCATGATAGTGAAGAGGCATTTCCAAGCACGAGTTTCTTTTAGTTTTGAAGATTTTTGTAGTTAAACAAAGTGAAAAAAAAAACCCAGACACAACTCTAGAACCTTAATACACTGTTTAAAAACATGAAAAGCACAAAAAAGAAGCAACAGCCACTACATCAAAGAAGATTAAAAGGAGATATCAAGAAGAGCTTCAAAGTCCAGCTCAAGACATAAACTAATATTTCTTTCTTTTCCCTTGATTTCTTTCATTATTTTGGATGTTTATTTGGATTTCTAAGATGTTTAACATGATTATAGGTTTCTAGTTCCCTATTAGGGATTGTTTGTGAATTATGTTATAAACCTTATTTCTTATTGAAGTCAATACATTGATGAATGTTTGTGATAATTGTCATCCATATACTTGGTAATAAATCAAAAGAGTGAATCAAGTTATTAGTGTTAAGGTTCACAATGAGATTTGGTAATTTAATAGACCAACAAGTATCATATTAATGGACAATTGAAGATCTTGGTTGTGAAATTAATTATCTATAAGATTTCTTGAAATCTAATTGAAGACGTTATGAGTAATTTTATGAATCGAGAGATTATAAAATTTTGTAAATTGAGAGATTGCAACTCTATGAATATCAAATTCAATTAGGGTTACTTGATTAGATTTTGAGAGAGAGTAATCAAAACCTTGGGATATCTTGGATCAAACATGAATTGAATCAACAAAAGAAAGGAAAACAAAACAAGGATATAATAGTTCCTAAGTCTTCAACTTTAATAAATCTCAATTTCATTGGTATCCAACTATTTTAATGTTTACTTGTTTTGTTTTATTTGTTTATTTTAATTAAATCCTTAGTACCTTAGACAAAGTTCTTATTCAAACAATTTAAGTGTTTATAGTCCTTGTGGGAATGATAACCTTAGTACTACAAGATACGATTCATATACGTGCGGGTATTGAGAGTTTTTATTATATATAAAACTTGCTCTCAACATTTTCATATTATATAATGTGGTTGTCATACTAAATCTAAAAAGCATATTCTAGGTTGTCTTAAAGCTGGACCTAATTAAAGAGCTTGTTTTAGTTAGATACAACCTAAAAGAAAACGAGGTTTAACAGAGCTTGTTGTTAATCTACAGTTGATAGTTCAAGGAGAGGTTCGAGAACAATATAACGATTGATTGTGTATAGTCTACCCCACCCCCCCCAAAAATTTTTTTTTCCTAAACAATGATTTGTTTATTGCAAAACTTAGACACACACTTCACTACTATAAATTTAGTTATATAAAGTTAAGTTATATTTTTTGATGTGATCAACACACATCAAAAAATTTTACATCGTTGTCTTGGAATGAAGTGATTTAGTTTTTTAATATTAATTGGTGTTTTGCATATATTTAGTTGTTTATAATTAGTTTTTACATTTATTTTTTGATATTTTTATGTTTGTTAGTGTTTGTGTATAGTAGCGATGAGATCTCCTTATTAAAAACGTATACAATTTGACCTCGAGATTGAAAGGATGCTACAGAGGTTACGAAGGAAAGTCAGAACAACTATAAGGATACATAAAGGATTGAATTTGAAGAAGCCATAGCCCATTTAAGGACTCTAAAAGAGATGGTTAAGCCAGACTTAACTCAAAGACCCTTATGCATTATCTTTTTAAATTTTGCTAAGCATATAACCTTTGAGCTTAAGTCGTAGTCTTGCAGATGAGGATGCTCACAAGCATCTTAAGGAGCTCGATGTGGTCTGTCTTAGTATGAAATATCTAGGGGTGACGGACGAGTAGATTATGTGAAGAGCTTTTCCATTTTCACCGAAGGATGCAGTAAAAGAATGGCATTTTGATTTGCCTATAAGAAGTGTGAGCACATAGATCGATATGAATAAGTTGTTTTTGGAGTACTTTCTAACATCAAAGATAACTAGTATAAGGAGAGAGATTTGTGAGATAAAGCAACATCATGGAGAATCCCTTTAAAAGTATTAAGAGCGCTTCAAAAAGTTATGTGTTAGCTGCCCTCACCATAATATCGTGGAACATCTCCTTATCCAATACTTCCACGAAAGATTATGTAGATAGGAGTTTGGTATATATAGCAAGTGGCGGAGCACTGTATGGATAGGAATTTTAATTGAGTGCATGGTAGCGAACAGTAAACAATTTGGCATGCACAATCATATTCAGAGGGTAAATAAGGTAAATAGTTCATCCATAGAATATCATTTAAATGAGCTAACATCTTTTGTTAGACAATTTGTAGTCGAGCAGGTACAGGTGAAAGCTTGTGGTATATATGAAAATTTGAACCATCCAAAAGATGGGTGTCCAACCTTGCAAGATGGAAATATGGAATATTTAAATGTTGCAGGGGAATTTTTTTACCATATTTCCCATATCTATAACCCATGTTGGAGAGATCACTAAAACCTGAGTTATGGAGGGAATATGTAGTAGAACTACTTCGCTAGGTCATAGGGAGCGCATCAATTCCAACCTAGGCCATAAGCCTCTTCTTCCAACTTAGGTATATCTTTCGAAGATATAATTAAGTTTGCAATTTTGCAAGATGTAAAGCAATATCAAGAAGAGGCAAGACCTAAATTTCAAGATACAAAGTCTGGCATCTAGAATTTGAATAACAGTTCAGATGGTAATATCCATTAATTGCTTAGAAAATTGTCATCTTTAGATAAATTCAAAGAATGTTAACGTAATGACTTTGAGGAGTGATAGGGAGCTGGAGGACCCCAGCAAGGATAGCCAATAAAGATGAGATTGAGAAAGAATTAGGAGAAGAAGGAAATCCCTCGTCTAGCCCAAAGGTAAATTCTGAATGTGCTAATATGGTTAAGCCTAACCCTCCACCTTTTTCCTAGTAGGTTGGTGAAATCGAATAAGGAGGAAAACGTAAAGGAAATATTGGAGATTTTTTTAAAGATATAAGTAAATATACCTTTGCTAGAAGCAATCAAACAAGTGCCTAGGCATGCAAAATTCCTTAAGGAATTGTGAATACATAAGAGAAAGCCAAGAGGTGATAACAAGGTTATGATAGGTGACAATGTTTCTGCAATTTTAAAAAAGAAAATGCCTCTGAAACATAGAGATCCAAGTATATATATCATTCCCTATAAGATTGATAACATTGTAATTAAGGAAGTTATGCTAGATTTATGAGCATCAAATGGTGATAATTATGTGCATTTGTTTGTAAATTGTGAAGTCTGATAATTTCAAGACGAGATAAAACATAACGATTAATTGTGTACATTTGTTTGCAGGTTGAGATTAAGCCACGAAGTGATTAATTTTATTGCAGGTTGAGATTGAGCCACAAAGTGATTAATTTTATCACTTTTATATTGTTTGATTTGATTTACCTTTAATAGTTGTTAATCAAATTCCACCAACCCCTCCTATTTATTTATTACAAAAATTAGACATATATTGTTTGTAAATACAATCATTGTACAACATTAAATTTTATTTTTAGTATATTTGAGAAGCGTTGCTCTTTCCAAAAGTCATTCAAATTATAACAAATAATGATAAATTAAAAGATAAAAATTTTCTTAAAAAATCTTTAATTTTTAAGCATAATTATATTTGTATTTGATAGATTTGTTTATTTAGTCTCTACATTGGTATAGAAAAAGGATAAGCTATCTCTATTTATCTTTAGTTATTATATGAATTCCAACATATCCTGATTAAAAACAAGTCTAATAGCTTTTATAATTCAAATGACATACATGTTTACCTTAAAAATTTAAGATTAAATTAAATAAAGTTTGAAACCATTTTCATTCCATTTTTAGTCAAATCATATCAAACTAGAGGCGATATGCCCAATTTTGGGCCAAACGTTTTCGAATTTGATCAATTTGGAGCCAAACATTTTAATATACTCAACAAATATTCGAATATTATCGATTCCGCTTAATGTTAGACTATTTTGGATGAAAATCTAACAGTGTCATACATGCACCGTTAAGTCTAAATGAGGTGTCCTATATGACATTTTCATTACGACTGATATTGAATTTGTGAATTTTCAAATTATCTAATTTCTTTTTTTATTATTTAACAAATTGCCTTTTACCTTGCTCACTATTCTCATTTTTTAACTGAAATCCTTCTCTCTTCTCTCTTCTCTAAATTAGTCTGTGTGTTCTTCCCAAAGGCTATTTCTCCGTCTGCAATTTGTACTACGTTTTGGAAGACATCAACTAGGAGTACTTGAGAATGAGTAGTAGTTTTCAAGATAACGAGGTTGATTAGAGGATTTATCTCTTGCTTGTAATGAAGGGTTTACTGGAAATTTTCATCTTTCACTGATGGTTATGGAAGAGAACATCCAATATGGTAGTTTAATCCATGGCCAAAATCTCAAAGATGTTGTAATAATAGGTCACTCAGCACGTTTGGGAGCTCTTCAAGTAAGAAAATGAATGGTACGATGTACTAATTTTGTTGGTCTTTTGGATGGTGATTATTTGGATATGAATAACCTTGAGAATAGTATTGGTCTTAAGTTGGTCCTAGTCCAAACATATGCTTTAGACCTAGTTTATGGCCTAACTATTACATGAGTCTGAAAATTATATTCTAGACCTCCTATTTATTTGGTGGAAACAATGCATAAAGACTAGAGATGGAAAAATTGAGTGAGAAATCATGAAGACGATTCAGAATATGTTCCTAAGTAGATAAGAGAAGTGGTTCAAATCAATCAGAAGAATGTGAAATGTTAACTTGCTAATAAAAGGAAACTGCAAATAGCTCTCCCCTGTGACACCAATTGTTGAGACCTACTAGGCCATTTTCGTGCACTTAGTATTGGTATGCCACTGTCAGTTTCTAACACTAGGTTTAACATATTCGATGCGTATTAGAGAATTGTATTATCTTTATGTCCATTACAGTTCATTAACATTGAAAAAATATCCAAGAAAATTTCTGTGAGCGACTTTCAGGCCCCTATTAAACAAGTGTCAGAAGTAGTCTTCCAATGAATAATTATGTAGTAAGAAGATTATTTAGTAGTTTATTGATCACATATGGGAGCATTGCGTATATGGGTTTGGAACTAGCTTCAACTTCCTTTTTAGCCATCTAGTCAACTTGGACACTTCACCCATATGATTGCAAGAATATTACTATTAGGAATGTCACAATACTGGAAGCCCCAAATAATGACGGAATCGATCCTAGTAAGTATTTTGTACGACTGGAACAATCTTCCTAAACATTTAGTATGCACTAAATGATTCTTTAGTTTGAGGTCACCCATTAGATGGTTATAGGACTGAACCTCGTGTATAAGATGGTCAGCAACTGAACCACCTTTCAGTTAAAGTATCTGCATTCAACATTTTGGAAGAGCAAAATGTGAAAGAGGTACAGAAAAGAGCATAATAATAATATGATCTGACCAAATTCTCAGGAGTTGGTTTAGTGTAGATTTTTTGTGATTTGTTTTTTTATTCCAAACTTGAGTCAATAACTGTCGGAGAAAGTAATTTCTAGTACCACGAGGATTAAGGGACAACTTGTTGATAGACTTTGCAAGTGCAAAAGAGAACACAGACTGATTCGAAGAAGAAAAAGAAAAAGAGAAACAGAAAGATTTCAGTAAACAAAAAAGAGAGCAGTAAGAAAAATATCACATAAAACATCTGAGTCTCAAATAACCTAGCACTCCGAATTTATTAACTATCGGATCTGCTTCCTGCCCGTTTCCTTTTAACACGTACCAAATCCGTAGCCATCAGCATAATGCACAATTAGCCCTTACTTTGTTTGCATCATATCAAAGCCTGTTCTATAAACTTGTTCCTCTAAAACACTAATGCGTTCAGAATAGAGCTTTAAAGTCAAAAGGCATTTATTATTCGAAACAACTTTTGACCTTGACGCAATACTTTCCTCCCACCCCAAGGAAAAAAAAAAAAAACACTTCCCCGACTTCTTGCTGCATGAAGCTGCCAAACGCGCGCCACTCGGCTCATGACAACATAAGTCCATCCATCCATCCAATTTATTTGCCTAAGCATATCTTGCTTGAGTTCATGATTGCTCCACTAAGGACTTCACGTTTCTAGTGCGAGAAGATTTTACTGCACATCTCAGCCCCTAGTTTGACGAGTTTTGTATGACTTGCAATGATCTACACGTTTGTAGTGAACCCATTGCAGAAGAGATTTTATCTCACATCTCAGCCCCTAGTTTGACGAGTGTTGTATGACTTGCAATTCAAACACTTCTGAGCCACAACATGGAATTGGACTTCACTTGTCTTTCCACAATCATTGCAAAGAATCCAAACCTGAGACGGTTGTGTAACAAAATCACATCAGATTTAACGGCAAAAGAATGTCATATCCTTGTAGCAAAGAACATAATACCTTAAAAAGAGGGAGATAATCTTATACCATCTTACTCTGGTAAGATTCTGGCATTGGTAGAGCTGCAATCTCCGTGTCCAATTTTTCCCACACCTTAGACATATCACAGACTGACTTTGAACAGAGAGGGCAAGCATACCTATTTAAGTAATCAAAATAGAAACTTTATCCACTCAAAATTATATCTATCTGTAGATAAGTAATCAAAATAGAAACTTTATCCCCTCAAAATTATATCTGCAGATAGAAATAGTAATAGTTACACGAGTGCTTACTGATAATGTTCCCTCATCTCTTTTAAGCAGTTCTTGTGAATTGTGTGCCCACAAGGCATGACTGTTACATCATGTCTGGACTCGAATAAAAACTACCAGAGCATCATCCCAACAACGGTTAGTCACAAACTAAATTAGTTCAATAAAACGGAATACTCGTCAACAGAGGAGCATTAAGTTGCAACCTCAAAACAAACCGGACAATCATGATGCATGGCTCCCTCAACACAGGGGTGGCTGTTTTTGAGAAGAATCGAGTAACAGCAGCCTTCAAAAGAACATCAAAATAGCAGGGACAGATCCGATGTTAGTCGGAATTTATAATCACATGACTAGATTGGTCAAAAAACCCATAAATTTTTCACCCAAAAAGGGGAGAGACGGAGGGAGGGAATGGAACAAAAGACACTTGGAATGAACACAAAACATAAATGACTCACCACACTTGTCACAGTGGAAGAAATTCTCACGCCCTCCAATTCTGCAAAAGAACATTCACACATTCCAGGTAATGTGTTAATGAAAGATGGGGATAAACATATTTGGAAGTAAGAGATAAATCCTTTAGTTTCTACTCAAAATGGTAAACCAGAAATCAACGACATATGTGTGTACTATCAATCCTTGCCTAATAAAACAATCACGATCTTTTCTATCATTTATAGGTATACAGCAAATTCGGGTCAATTTTTGTGAAAAGATGGGACTTTCCTTAACAATAGGATAGAATAGTGTTAGCCTCCTATAGACAAATAAAGGTACATTCTAGGATCCTTGTTTTACCATCAATCATTTTCAAGACGAACAAAACAGGGCTTCAATAAGCATACCTGCAAATGCCACAGCCATCACAATGAAACTGTCGCTTTGAGGTCTGCAAAAAAGTTGACCCACAAAAACTAAATTGTTATATTGATCCAAATAACCAAAAATATAAGAAAATACACTCCATCTAACAGAAACTAGTATCACATTGCATGTGGGGCAGATCCTCAAGAAGACGTCCTAGTTAAAACTAAACATATTAAGAAATGAAACTAATAAACCACATACGTCGTCATCATACAGCTTGCAAATTTTGCAGAAGTACATCCCCATACAAACACCACAGTTAATGCAGACTTGCCAAGCCTGGCCAGAAAAACAATAGACATTAGACTTGTACAACACATAACCTCAACAGTAATCTTTAGAACAAGAAATGTACTGGGAATCAAAGTTCAGGAACACAAGCTTATATATTGGTCATGACTACAAGCCACTTGACGACATTAAATCCCAAAGTTTCATCACCAAAAACAAAAACCCAAAACAGTAGCAATACAAAAAATCAACACACCTCTTGCTCTGTGCCACAGATTGAACATATAACCTGGAGAAACCAAAGAATTATTCCATTTTAGCACTAATGAATATCGGTCATGAAGACACATCTACATATAGAAAAAGGAACAAGCACAACTTACTTGACTGACTTGGTGTCGTGGCATGTCATGTCTATGTTTTTGGTCAACATTAATATTGTTCTGAGCATCACAAGAAAGATGCTTAGGAGAATCATCAAATTGATAATGAACAAAAAGGATTATAGGTGGTTCTACGCCACTTCCATTAATTAGGGTGTTACGAGGTAATCATAACCAGGGGTAAAATTTGTGCAACTTGGAGAAAAATTACGTTTAAAACCACATGAAAAGAACAAACCTTTTCCTCATTGTGGCAGCGACGACAATCAAAGATCTCATTGCAACAAGGAGCTCTAATGCGACATCTTCGACGGTAATGTGCACATCTTCAAGGAAATGTAATACTAATTAACATTTACTTCCAAAATCTCTAATAAAGTATAAGCATCAGGTAAGAACTTTACCCGTGAACCATACATCCTTCATCTGGCATCTTAATTGTTTGTGTATGGGTTGATCCTTTTCTAAAGATATGTTCTTCATTTGGAGATGAATGCCAGCCCATACCATTTGTTTTTTCGGCCATGTAGGCCATATCTTGAGACGTTTTGTAACCAGCTTCACAAACCTCTACCCTGTTTAATTCTACTTCTCCCATTTGAGTGGTATGGAGAGAATCCTTGTAACTATCTGGAATTACCTGCATAAATGAAAACATTTAGAAAAGATTTAGAACCTTCAAGTGGCATAGTAGTAGCCAGACCAAGCTAAGCAAACACCCCATCAGATAGTTGCTTTCTCCTATACTGCCACGAGACCAATTGAAATCAGCAACAATAAAATCGAAGAACTCTGAACAGCTCCATATTCCAATCAGCAATACATCAAGAGCAGACCATCAAAACAGTAACTATCCCAAAGGTAGTTGTATCCAGAACTGAGAACTCCAGATACTTCAGCTGTTGATAGAAAGAATAGCATTACATGATCGCTTGATTCTTTGAAGTTTCTGGAACCAAAGTCCAAGAATTCGATACATGAACAATAGATGTCCGAACCTATGGTAGAATCAACACATCACATGACCAAATGAAATCTGAAAGCAGCAAACATATGAAAGAATTTTAACTGATAGCAGAAATGAGTATTTCAGTTGTCCATCAAGGACAAGCCTACCTCATTATAAAACTCTGAACCAGTTCACCTCTCCGTAATCTGAGTTAGAAATTGAGACGTTCTAAATCAGAATTGATGGGTCGGATGAAACTTAATTCAATCTCCAAATATCTACCTTGGTTTAATACGATTAAGAAATTTCATAACGTTACAATCCCTGCCACCAAAGGGAACCACTCTTCACCCATTTCCAACTTCCTCAAAAGGGCTGCTCTCTGTATGTAACAGAGGAGGATTTTGACTTCATCAGATTTGAGCACCAATAAAGTTTAGAAAACCAATAACTGAAAATTGTGAAAACCTATTCTTCTCCATCCAACCAATAATTAAATCTCCAGTTTTGAAAAGTAAATAAGCTTGAATGTGGGCGTTCATAAGGCCGAGAAGGGAAATACATGGCGAGATCAGGCTCAAACAGTGGGGAGAAATGAATTCGTTCTCTTTAAGTAGTTATTAAATCCTCATGGTTGCATGACAAAATTATCATTGCAGAAGACAGAAACGATCACATGATTTGGAGTCCTGGTGATGGAAGACATCTGTGAAGCGTAGTGCATTAACATTGTAAGGCACTGAACCACCTAGAACGTCCTGCACAACAATGGTATAGGTGCAACCATGCAACAGATAAAATGGATGTATCTCACATGCAAAACCCCTAAGCCAGAAGCTACAGGGATACCCTCCCTGCAAAAGCTAACAAAGTCTCTGGACAGTCCATTGTTGCCATCGTCCATTCTCCACACATATGAGAGAAGAATCTTTGTGCCTAAGTAATCACTGCCCAATAGAATATTGGTTAAAAGGAAGAGAGTTCCCCTCATCCCTGAACCGACCGTTTGGAACGTGATCAGCCATTTAGCTGCCCGGGTTCAACTGTGAGATACGAGTTCAACCTACCAGACTTCTCAAAACTAATCAAATCAACCAAAGGAACCTTTTTTCACATGCTCAGAGAACTCCAATTAAACAAACAACAAACTCTACGGTCATCGCCAAGATAAATAATGTCTAAAATTCGTCAAGATTCCTACACTCCGTGGCTGTTGAAGCAATTAGGGAACACATACACGAGTCATTCATCCCCAAAAAAGGCATTTCAAGCTAAGAGAGAGTCTATTACGAATCTCATTAACTTCATAGCAAGTACAATCAGACAAATGAACACCAGAACCACAACAAGATGAAATCAATCATATATGACCACTAAGATTAATCACAAATCACGTCCACATAACAAAGGAAGTTATGATCACAAATTCCTAATTATGTCCCTTTTCCAGACATCTAAACTAAGGATAAAAAAAATCGTGCAAAACTTCCATCATAGTTCCTAAGAAAACCAAAACTAGGCTAAAAAAGTTATTTAAAATCAAAATTCCAGTTTTCTCAGCAACTATGCAAGAACACAATTAACAAAAGAAAAATAAAAACGGCATTCAATGGGTGACATTACCTAACAATGCGTGTAAGCTACAGAGAATCAAAGATTTTAAGTACAAAAAAAGGCAGTACCAACCAAATAGAGAGAGAGAGAGAGAGGGATTCCTAGAAAAGTTAGTCACAGTAAGGAAGAATTTTAACGCGATAACGAACTTTCTTCAATCTGCAGATGCAGAGACGAGGGGGAATACGAATCGCAAGAACAAATCCTCTGGGCTTGAATCAGTTTATGTCTTCGATTAAAACCCGCGCTCTTCATAAGGCCAGCCGGTTCGGTATTTATAGGGCAGGTGAGAAGTTGGTCATTCCAGATACTTCGATAACTTATTGCGACGGACTGCCTTTGATGTTGACAGGTTTCTTTCTGTAATGCCTAAGGAATTAGATTAGGAAAATTTAATAAATATCTAGTAGATAAGCGATGGAGGTTATGGGTGGCATCCAGTTGTAAGAGGATGACACGTGTAATGGTCGGCTATTGAGATTGAGATGGGTATTCCATTTTTGTTACATCTTAATCTTATGATAGTCCCGCTCGTCCCTATCCTTTCCTTACGACTAAGACTAACAAATGGCAAATTCAAATTCAAAGGCTTGCTTTTCAAAATTATATTATATTACAGACTTAGTGATCTTTTTGTACTTTTAGTTCACAGTCATCATGATAACGTGTACATTTCTTGTAAGATGAATAAATGACGGGGCAACATAAATATGATAGCAATCGTAACGAGTGATTTGAATTTTGAACCCTTAATTTTAACATCAATTACTAACGTCTTCCAGTCAAGTTTAACGTATGACTTTTCAACTGTGCATTGTCCCGGATGATCTGGAGACAAATACTAGAGCATTATCAACGTGACCAACCTCGAAAATATTGTCTGGAGTTTATGGAATGGCTGAGCTCCCCGAGGAATACACCAAAAGGGGATATGGCAGTATATGTTGTGGCCTTTCGTTCTTGTATATATAATATACGGAAACATAGAAATGAAAAATGTTTAAAGTGGTAGAGAGGAGAAGGATTCAAAAATAGGTGCTAGTTCAACTCGAACAATGAATAAGAGAGAGGCCTGGAGGATTAATGTAAATACTGGCAGCCAGATAATAGAACCAAAAAGGGTATCTTGGCAGCAGAATACGCTTGGGTGGAGTTTTAATGTTATTTATGCTGCGTTTGGTTAGCATCTCTGGTAGCTGAAGTTGGAACGGAACAGAACGGAACGGAACAGAAATTGGGGACAAAAAGATGTTTGGTTTATGGTGGACAGAACAGAGAATCTTGTTTCCATCTTCATGGCAGATGTGTTTGGTTGTAGGGAACAGAGACAGAAAATAGTGCAAATGACGAATATACCCCTAGTCTTTAATATGATTAGGAAGATGTAATTCAATGATAATTTTATTATGAATGGTTTGTAATTCAATAGTTTGTATTATGATTATCATTATGTCTAATTAATGATATTTTTATTATATAATTTGTATTTATTATTATGTCTAATATATTATTATTAATATTATTACATAATTTGTAATAATAATTATTATGTCTAAATATTAATGTTATCGTTATTATTATTATTATGATGATTATTATTATTATTATATAATTTGTATTTATTAATATTCAATATTTATTATGATTATTATTATTATTATTATTATTATTATTATTATTATTATTACCTATCATGACTAGTATTTGTTGATGGTCTTATTTTTAATATGATATTTGTTATACAAAATGAATCATGTTATTATAATTATAATTATTTGTTGATGGTCTTAATTTCTTTTGAGAAATCATTTGGCTGGTAAAACAAGTTTTCTCAACAAGTGTTACCAGACGTCCAGAACAAGCACTTCGACATTTATCATCACCATGTGAAGTTGAAACTGCTCTGGGATCAAAGCTCTTTCAATTATACAATCATAACCCCTTCTATACAATATGATTCAAACTGAGTCATGTTCTGTTGGATAAAAAGCTAACACTAGACAATGAATTTGTCATGCCTCCAAAGAAATCCAGTAATATGTTTCCAATGCTGAAGCCATCTGTGCTCTTTCTCAATGACATCAACGACGAATCAATACTGACCTGGGGAATATACTTGATTGCAGTCATAAAAACTTGAATTCAACTGCATGAAAATTGAACAAAGATAGATCAATAAGGGAATTTCAAGGAGACCTACAAATTCATTTCAAAGCAGTATAAGTGATGTTGTTGGAGAAGTAGATAATCATCATTGGGAAACCACTTCTAAAATTTTTTACTACTGATAACTGGACCAGAATACAGATGATCCGAAAAGGATTGTTAGGACACAAAAAGGCCAAAATAAGCAACTTACTTGAAAATGGAGACAACCCATAGCCACGAGTGGGAAGGCAAAGCTATGAAAAAGCAAACTGCAGCTACTAGCCCGTCAGCACAAACAATTGCTATAGAAACTTTTGAGAACTTTTGACTTCCACGCTGTTAATAATGAAGGAGCAATAGAGTAAGGCATCAACACTGAACACAAACTGGGAATGTACAACACTCCAGAAAAGGAAAACATTACTTCATAA
>JAOTAZ010000008.1:18930701-18942622 GCA_025629785.1 Erythroxylum oxycarpum | reverse complement strand
TAAAAGTGTCAATAAAAAATAATTATTAAAAATTAATATAAAAAGACGATTTTGATGATAATATATGAGAATAATAATTTGATAATATCCTAATAATAATACTTTTTATCTCTTATTTTTTATTTTATCTATTATCGATAACTAAACAATTAAAATAAAGATTGCATTATCATTCCCGTCTGTTTATTACTAATATCTTAAACCATATGTTTTAATGGTAGTTTAGAGTAAATCATATCCTATTTAACGTATATCATAAACTAGACTCAATTTTTTTAAAAAAAATAGACCCAATTTTGTAGGTTATAATCTTTGACTTTTTAAAAATGTGTTATACCTTTTAAAAATATAATAATAACTAATACTGAAAGAATTTGAATTAGTAATTTTATTAAATCTGATCCCAATTTCATTACTAGTCATAGTTTTAAGTAACAGTATTAAGAAGCAAGCAAAACAAATTAAAAAGCGCACTTTGACATAAAAGCATTTCAGACGCGGGTACAGTGGCGTTGTTTAACGAGTGAGATAGAATAGAACCGTTTTTGGTCTCTCTCTCTTTAGTCTTTACACTTTTCGCTGTCCCGAAAATCGTGTGAGAAGAGAAGCTATGAAGACCAATGTTGTGGTGATGAAGAAATGGCCACACTGATAATGGCACGCCAAAACAATAACAGCAGTAATGATGTTAACTTCACAACAACCCAACTACAAGAACAACAAGTAATAAAGTCTGCTCCTTTCCATGACTTCTTGGGCATGAGGGCTTGCAACGATTCCCCTCTCCTGCTGCCTCCCAAAAGCGCCGATGCTACGCCGTCCGTCTCCATCGGAGTCTCTTCTGCCGGTGGTCGTGGCCCTCTCTCCGCCACCTCTGATCTGGCCTCGGGTCAGTCTTTGCTTTCTGTTTTTTTTTGGGTACTTTCTGACCCGTTCTTTTACAGTCTTTTGTCAGTTCTTTTTATTTACGGCTCTGTTGGATGCTGAAGCTCTTATCTTGAGCTCTTGTTGTCTGTAGTTTTGATTGATCTTGTCCTTTTGTTGCTTTTGAGAATTCTGTACATTGTTATGATTACTTTAAATACTGAAAACACTCGAGAGGTCATTTGACAATATGTTTTGCAAGTTTTCCCTCCTGATTCTTAAGTTGCCAATTTGATTTTGTTTCTTGGTAACTATGCTTCTGGTAGTGGGTTTGGTGCCCTTTGTTATGGATAAGTTTTGGTGGGGTCAATAATGAGGTTAGTAGCTTTTGTAGGCTTTCAGTCTTTCACACTTTCTCCCTTGTCTTATTTTCTTATTTTATGTTTTGAAAGTGTGAGCTCAATCTGTAATGGCTTGCCATTTGTTTTTTTTTTTTTTTTAAATTTAATGGCTTGCCATTTGTTTGTGGTGGTTATCTTTATTACCGCACTAAATTGACAGATATATTGATGTGGTGTTCTTCCCTCGGAATTTTTTTCAAAATCTTGAAGCGATTACTTTTAATTGTTGCTGAGAAACTACGCAGTCAAATTGAACATATTTTATTCAATTGGGACTTTTGGCATTTGGTATTAAATTTGAGGTGTTATTTACTTCATCAGAAAGACCAGTTGGAAATCATCTTGAGGGAATTCCATTCTATACTCCAAGAAGTGAAATTTCAGGTCCTGATATAATCAACAGAGGGGCTGGAAGTAAGCAGAGTAATTCAGATTCCACTTTTATGGGCTCCACCAGACACGGGATATTGCAGAAGGGTCGTGACTCCCTGGAGAACCTGCATGTAATGAAAGTAAGCTTTAGCATGATGCAGCATGCAATTCTTCTATATGGAAAACCATAATAACTCTTAGTGGATTGTTCTGATCACATTTATGGAATCATGTTTAAATCAGATTCTAAAAGGTGGAGGAGTAGACCGGCCTAGGAGTTCCAATGATGATGAGGTTTTCCATGGTGTACAGCCAATGAGGCCAACCTCTACATCTCTCATATTGCAACCATCTGCTAGCACCAAATTGGAAAGGCCCATTCCCACATGTTCTGCACTACAGTATCCTTCTCGAGGGGGACAATTTGTTCCTTTCACACACCAAGGCCCTGCAAATAGATTCAGGGATACTAATGCCGGTTCATCAATCATCTCACAATTAGCTGCTGATGAAGGATCTAGAACTGGAATTAAAGTCTCGGGAACTTTGACTTCCATTAATGCTGGTGGTGGTACCTCTGATAAGAATTCGTGTGCGGTATTGCCAAGTGTTAGCAATCCCAAGTCTGGAACTTTTATTCCAGATCCAGAATCTTCAACTCCATTGAGGTGAATTTCATATGATGGGTCATTCGTTTGAGTCATTTGTTTCAATGCTTTTCAAATCCAAAGGCTTTTCTTTCTAAATCCATGACACATCATTTGCTCTTTGTTGCAGTAGACCAGGGTTAGCATCTGCTACCCGTCAGATGACCATTTTTTATGGCGGTCAAGCTCATGTTTTTGATGATGTACATCCAAATAAGGTCTGGCTTCTGTTTAGGCATCACTATTCATCTCCTCTATATGGTTTTGGAAAGTGCGCTCAAAGCGGGGGGGAGAGGAAATGACTGATATAGTATTGGATAGCCCATTTAATATGAATTTTAACCTTTAATATTGTGTTATTTATAAAAAAAAAGAGCTCTGGTATTAATTGTCTCTCAGTGGTGCTTTTATTATTCTTCCTGAAAATTTACATGATGTTTATTTGTAAAGAATCGCTAATACCAATCAAACATATGTATCTGTACATTGGTCCTTTCTTTCGTTTCTTTTGTTCAGGTTCTTGAGTTGTCCAATTTAAGTTCTTGTCCATTTTTGAGTATAGAAATGCAGCAATTTTAGAAATAGGGACCTATTGTGTGATCTTGTTATTGCCAATGTATCATTGTTAGCATTAATAGCTGTTTGCTGCATAGTAGTGTATGTTGTCTTCAGTGCTTCTGATATGGCAGAATTGTGCTTGTGTTGCATCATCCACCCTAACTTTAGATACCCGATAGCTCATATGACAGAGTCTTTGCTCATTAGTTACTCTGCTTGCTGGCGCTTTTGTATCCACATAGCATGAGGGATTATGTAGAGAAAGAGGCAAAATTGGCTGTTGCCTAGGTCCAGTAAGGCTAAACCATAGAAGCTGAAAGAATCTGAGGTTGACAAGAGACAAAGATCTGAGAATGCAGGGACTCAAGAGTTAACTCTTTCTATGTCTTAACTTTCCTCTCTTCTTGCCTTCCTTTCTGTTTTGTTTCTGCCATAAGTTCCGAAAAATGCTTTTCCCAGTTCTTTTTCTGACTACTGCTGCATCCTATCTTTTGTTAGGGAGAAATGTATCGCCCTCGACTAAATTTGAAATATCATAAGAGAAGAAAAACAATGTTATTCCTAAAATTCCCATGTCTTTCTTGGTTGGTAAACTCAACCAGTGATTTCCATGAAATCTTTCTTTGTTTTCTGAGGAAACAGACTTTTCACAATGGGAAAATGAAATATCTTTGGGGAACAACTATTCTTTCTTTTTAAGCAAGTTATATCCACCACAATTAATGAGCAATCGATAGATTATCTAACCTCGAGCAATCTTAGATATTGGTGAGGTTTGGTTTGTTAGTTGGTAATTTGTTTAGTTATTTAGCTAGTGGCATATTTTTTTTGGCTACGCATCACACCTCTCAATGTGGATCTAGCTTTCAACAGCGCTTAACATGTTATGAGAGATGTTGAAGGGTGATGATTGCTCCATTATATGCATGCTAATGGGCCAAGTATGTTTCTCACTATGGTTCATCTTCCTATATTTCATGGTCTATTGTAACAGTCATGATGTCTTGGAGTTGTACTGTTCTGATTAATGATTGTGGTGGTGGGGAGGGGTGAGACCACCACAGCTTCTCTCTTCTTGAGAAAAAGGATCCAGTTGCTAGGTATGCCACTAGCAGAAAATAGCAAGGAAGAGCTTCTTTAGGCTTTCCTGAATTTGATTTAAGTATCCATTGATACCAATGGGGTCACTATTGGAATGCAGATGCTCTTTGAACATTATTGATGGTCAATGTGAGGAAACCCGTTATGGTGTATGAAATAAAAAGGTTCTTGTATTCAGGTGTTGCTTTTTGTCAATCATGTAAACTACAAGAGTGTTTTGCTAAAACTGCTTCTAAGATATGGTGCTCCTGCTTCTAAGATATGGTGCTCTGTATGTTAACATAGCAATAATATTCTGGTTTAGTTACATTATTTCCATTTTGCATTTACCTTTTATGGTATTTATTACCTGTTAATCATGGAACACTCAAGTACCTCTGCGCTTTTTACTTTTTGCAATAGTTGACAGAACAGCCTTTAATTGTTGAGCGCTTTAGGTGTCCTGTGCTGTTGGAATACCTTCAAGCTATTGTTTGAAGCAACATTATAGAAAACGCGTAGATCAACGCTTGTCTTTTCAGTTTTTTTTGTGGCTTTCTGTGGTGTTTTTTGATCAAAGAGCTTTACATTATTAGTTTCACAGATTTCTTGGTTTCTTTTGCAAGTGATATCTTTTCATTGTCTTTAATGCATCTTTTTTCCTCAATAACATCTTCTATTAATAGGCTCCATAAGCACATACCTTGACCTTTTTTCTTATTCATCTTTGTTTGTCTTCTAACTGTACCTCAAGGTCCCAACCGCTAACTAAGGGAGAGAACACTTTATTATTTAATCTTACCATTTTCCAAGAACATCTTTGTGCTATACTGTTTACTTTTGTTCATTGCCAATGTCAGTCATAAGTGAACAGTCCAGCATATTGTTCTCCACCTTCCTCTAACTAAGGGGAGAACATTTCTTTTAACCTTACCATTTTTCAAGATCTTCATACTGAACTGCTTTCTTTATTTCATTGCCAATGTCAACCATAACTGAATATTTCAGCATCTTGTTCTTCACTTTTCACTGAAGTTACTGTAAACATGAGAAAAACATTCACATCCACTACGTTGAGTTGATTATGAAATAAGTGTTAGACATGACAGGTGCAAATGAAGAGAGTAACGGCCTAAGAAATTAAGAAAAGACAGTTCTTTTAGGTATTTTAATGTAAAAAGTGGGCTGTGTTATAACTAATTCATGCTTTAATATCTCAAAAAGGCAGCACCTAAACTGACAATGTTAATTTTGATGATTTGTTTCTTACCAGAAGATGGACATAATAGACACCACCCTTAAGCAGGGCTTTCTGCAGAAAATGAATTTTGTACCTTGAGACGGAGAACTTAAAAGTCATTGAAATAAGGCCTCAGTTATGTAAATATTGTTAGTCACTTCAGTTGCTAGTAGTCGATTGGTATAGCTTTTATTTATTCTGTTTCTTCTCTATTTTCTTGCTTTGTGGAGGTAAATTTACAGTTTGGCTGTCAAAACTTTTTAGAAATTTCTTTATTTTAGAAACACCCCCAGGTTGCCCTTTTTTGTTTTAATATAGGGTTTTTATCTGTTGAAAAGGTGTTGGCTGAATTTTATTAAACATGCGTACCAGTTATGTTGCTAATCTATGATCCCTAATCTATTTCAGGCACATGTTATAATGGCCTTAGCTGGATCAAATGGAGGATCATGGTCAACAACCTACTCACCGAAACTTGCAGCCAGGCTAAACAATAATGAAAGTCAGACAATCAGGAGTGGATGTGAAGCAGAAAGAGCGGGCAATACGGCATTTCAACATGAATTTTGTGGGATACCATCTGCGACTGGCCAGAATATTCAGCGGTTTGGTTCAACTGATCGATCTTCTATGCCCACTGGTGAAAATCATCTTTCCACGTTTTGCATTTTGCATTTTGAGCTGGAAACTGTGCAAGTTATGTTAAGTTGGCACGTTGTTTGTAGGGGGTCATCATGGCAACATCCAAATTGCTATAGAGACAAGAAACGCGGTTCAGGCAGGAGAACCCCACAATGAAGATAAGAGAGGCGCGTGATAATGTATGTTGGATAAAAGAGCACTCATCAAAGGAAGAATGAGCTCTCTCTTTCAGGAATTTGTAATGCCCTTGCTGTCCTCTTGACTTTTTGCTTGCTTAATTTCTTTCATCTTTGAGAAAACGGAAAGCGGGGGTAGTCAGGGGTTATCTTGTTTTTGGAGGCTAAATATGAAGGAACATTGGACTTGGAAACTTTTGCTGGCATGGTAGGAATACAATTTAATCATGTTATGGACTTTAAGTCTTAGGCGCTCCCTACTCGATAATTTTTTTCTGGCTCATCAAGAAGTATAAAGGGTTACCAGAACACTTGGAACTGTGGAGGAAGATGTTACTAATGTACACCCCCACAAGTGCTAGTTTAGTTGATTTTATAAGAGAAACGATAGCTTATTCAAATTGAAATGCATGCATGTATGTATATACACATGCATGCATGTATGTCTATCAGAAACTACTCTTTATTACATAGGAATAAGGTTGTGTATTATTTTATATTTTTAAACCTCGCATCTTAGCAAAATTTTAATTAAGTGTGGTTGATGATGATGATGCAAATGTTGTACGGTATTAATTATGTTATAAAGAAAAGTGGAGACCACATTCAAGTAGAAGATTTTTATTTTAATACCATAAACTTCCAAAAGCAGGAAAGACTTGAATTTTTTAAATATTTTTCATTTTTTAAAGTAGTTTAGGCATTTCAAAATATTATTGAAATGACTAATTATAGTTTAAGTTCTTAATATATTTAATAAAAATAATTGTAACACATGCCAAACAATTGAAATAAGTTGGAGCAAAATTTGTTATACATTGAGTTTTCAAACCAAAAATTAAATATAGTAAGTGTATAAGATTATGACACTTAAATTTATATATAAAAAAAAGATTATGACACTTAAATCTTACGTAATGTTCAAGAATACTCGACTTATTGGGCCATTTATTAGGCTTTGGCTGTAAAAATTGAATCCATATTCTATCATTTGACCTTTAAATTTCAACAATAAGTTTGTGATAGATGCATAATTAATTATTATTTATACTCCATATTTGATGTATTTTTTTCATATTTTATACTTTTATTATATATTCGGTACTTAATTTGCTTCAAGTGTGTTTAAAGAGTATAATTGCTTTTATGGATTTAAAGGAGCAAATTTTGGATAAAAATACGGCATAAAATGAAGAGTCGAAGTACATAAGGGGTGCACGGACATGTAACAACTCATGCACTTATCTCAGATCGTGCAGATTTGTGAAATCTGGGTATTTTGATTTATGTACAGTTTGATGCACGTTCATGCATCTCCCCAAAACACTAAAATTTACTATAAAAGGACGTATTCAGAGGCAAATGAGGAGAGGACACGTACAGAGCTGTTTTGAAACTCTCATAGATGACTCAAAGGGTGATTTTAATCCAAAAAAGTAGAAAACACAGAATTCATCAAAAGATCCAAGAAAATACAAGATTAAACCTCTACTTGTAATAACATTCGATAGGAGATAATCAGGGAGATTTAGAATTATGAACCTATTATTTTCCATTCATCTTTCTTTCTATTATTGTTTGATTTGGTTTCCAATCATGTGTAACTAAATTCCTTTAGTGTCTAGGTTAGATGAACCATATGTTAATACTTTAACATATTTTGATTCGTTTATTAATGCAATTGATTTGATTGATAGATTGTGATCCGAATACATGTTTTACTTATGTTCTAATAAACATGGAATATTATATTGCAATATGATTTCAAAACATAAAGATCGAGAAATCCTTGTTTGAATAGATATATCGTAATTGGAAGAAGTTGATTGCAACTCTAGAGATAGAATGATATAAATCTTCCCAATTAGGGTCAAACCTAATAAAAGAATTCATAAATTGGGAAAGCAATCCTATAAACTTTCTGAGTAACTCAGCTAAAAACCTTAGGATTAGTTGTTATTAGACTCAAGGTCAGCTATTAACATATCATAGAAATCTCCACAATCCAATAAATCAATAAAACAATTACTTAATAAAAGATTAATATGTTAAATGTTTTAGGGGGGATTTGAAACCTTGATACTAATTTTCTGATATTGATAGTTTACAAAGTGCTTCCTTAATTCTTTGACTCAATCTTGCTGCCCATTTATTTACTTTCTTTACTTTATTTTTCTTTTAGATTAAAATTCAAAACCAATTCCCTAGACTAAATAATAGGACAACGGTAATTACTAGTGCTCATAGTCCTCTCCTCATGGGATTGACCCATACTAGCCGATACTAGCTACAAGTACATCGTGCACTTGCATTTATTTCAATATTCACATGTTTAAAAATAGTCAATTAAGTTTTTGGGGCAATTGTTGGAGACTAATATTAAGAATACTTGAATGCTATTATTCTATTCAATATTTTTATTTTATTTTATTCTATCTTTGGCTTGTTCATTTAATTATCTTTTGAAATTATTTACTTGACTTTGAGTTTGTGTTTTATTATAGGATTTAAGATTCATCATCATAGCCATAACTCGCAATGGAAGGACGAAGCAGACAATAATTTTTTTGGGAGTCAAAATATGTCTTCGCAATCTATAACATTACCATATGGCAGAGAGATGTTTCCTTACATGGTTTCAAACGCTCAATCGATGTCTATATCGTGTTACGACATTTGTGGAAGTACTTACTACAATCATGATTCTCGAGCATCGACCTATATGTGGGATCAACCGAACATATACAATCAACTTCAAGGTGCACTATACGAAATAGCTATAATTCATAGTGGAACAACTCTTATGCCTAAGGATGGAATGATTATGTTCTAGCTGAATATTTATAGCACCAAACACCTCCAGTTAACGAGCTAACTCTGGAAGATATGATGACTGATTTCATTTAAAAATCAATCATGAAGCATCAGAAAATAGAGGCTTGTATACAAAATTTGGTGAATTGGTTAGAACAAGAAGTGGAGATAATATCTGATGAGATGCAAGGGAGTTTGTCCAACATTATTGAAGCAAACGGTACCAAATTTGAAATGGAAATCATCTTTAACAGCGAAAAAGAGCTCCCAGTAGAAGAAGAAGAGGAAGAGGAAGAGGAAGAGAGTATTACAAAAAAAAATAGAACTCCAGGCTGAAATGAAAGCTAACTGATGAGAATTTTAGAGGGAAGAAAAGAAAAAAGTTGGCCTTATGAATGGAGGGACATTCCAAGAATAGCTTCCTGAAGAAGAAGATGAAGAAACCTCTATCCAAAAAGAGAAATTAAAGAACTGTTAGAAAATAATTGAAGAAGATAAGCCAGAAACCTCTGCCCAAAAAGAAGAAGAAGAGTGGACAAAGGTGATTGAGGAAGAATTGCTGGAGGAACCAAATATGGAAATTATTGGCGAAGTGTTAGTAATGACCTTAAGTACGGAGGGTTCGCACTTTCTCGTAGACAAACCATTTGATTTAACCAATGATTCAGGGAGTTTTGTTATTCGCTCTTTCATTAACAGTTTGTTATTAAAAAGGGCATTAATGCATGCAATTGGATTTATTAATTTGATAAATTATGTTCTTGTTATAATCTTCCAATAAGTGGCTTACTTATAAGCTACGAAACCCCCTTGTGGAGAAATAAGTGGAAACAAAACACTTATTATAGACTCAAGATAAGGGTCAAATTGCAAGTTACGTTGAGCTAATGACGTTAAACAAACATGACATGAGAAGCAACTCAGAATCAAGTTTAGGTTTATTTTAATTTTTAATTTATTTTATTATTATTTCCATGTTAGACTAGGATTTATTTAAGTTTTGATATGCTTTAGGTTTGAACATTAAGCATATTCATAAGATTGTGCATGATTACGATGTTAGGGTATGCATGTTAAAGGTTTATAACTCTATTTTGCAAAATTCTTGAGTTTATTCATATATTATTGAAGTTTCACACAATTACAGAGAGTTGGACATTCTCTAAACATACAAGTGTGAATTACACGGTTTGATACATTCCCATGTACCAAAATGTGAATGTCTATGAAAAAAGCTAAAATTATGTGACTTACACGGTTTGATATACAATTATGTGTCAAACTATGTAAGTTCGTGATTGTAGTTTAAAATGCCCTAATTCCTTTATTTTTTCACTTCTCTCTTCTCTCATTGTCACCATTGCCTCCAACTTTTCCCGATTTAATTCGTGCATTTTCAATCAAATTAGCGACACCTCAGTAAGTTTTCTTGTTGCTTTAACTTGTTTATGCATGATTCATTGGGTGTTTTGCATTATTTGCTGAATTTTCAGTCAAAAATTTTAATTTCGTGATTTCAAAATTTTTGAGTAATTTGTGTGATTTTATGCATAATTATGTTTTAATAGTTGAATAATAATTTTACCTAGTTGTTTTGATGGTTCAATTCAATTAATTGCATGTGAATTGGGTGAAAATTTAACTCGAATTATGTCATTACAGTTCACTAATTGTTAATTTGTGATTTTTTTGAAATTAATGTTAATAGGTTGTTTTTTATGTTAATTAAAGATTGAGTTTATATTTAATTACATGAATTTAGTGTTCAATTTCGTCAATTTTGCATACTTGCGAAGTTAGGGTTTTGAATTTAAACTTTAGGGTTAAATTTGTAATTAATCAAATATGTTAGCTTAATATGTTAATTACAATATTCTTAATTTAATTTCATTATTAATTAGGTTGTTAGTTAATTTTCTATAAGCATTAGATTACTTTACATTACAAACTAACTTCTTGTACAAAATGTCATATGAAACTTCTGGTGTACCATAAGCACAGAAGATGACTACGAGCCATGCAAGTCCAAGGCCTCGATCTTATGTCATCCAACACTTAGATACATTTATGGTATCTTGTGTCATACTCTTAACAGTTGGGGTGATAGCTAGGGAGTCGTCGGGAACATAAACATGTACTCCTTATGGAATACGAGAGAGAGGATGCCAATCCATTTGAGGCACGCACTTACCTAATTCATTAGGTGGCAGAGTAAGGTAAAGAAGGTCGATACAACCTGTGCTAAACCTTACATTACCAATCTTGCACGATGAGTGGGGTTATTTCATAAATTACCACTAATGCGACAGATGACTAACATGGAGGCATTAAACATAGTCGTGATGCAACACTTGTGCAAGGTTCGCAGAAGTTAAGGCCATAGGTGACATATACAGACTAATTGGGTACCTCGAAAAGCCAGTAACATTAGGAGGACCTATGGAGGAGTAACAGTAACCACAATCACCGCCATCTGAGGTTGGATGGACAGTACTAGATGAGCTTAATCCAAACCAGTTGACGATAGCTCAGTATGAAAGATAGTAGTCGGAGCTTGTGGAGCGGATGAGCAAGCTCGAGACCTCCATTGGATGTGTGGGAGAATAACTATTGTTGATGACAAACTATTAAGGAATTACTTTCCAGGTTCCATCATCTAGTGTGAGCTCTTCATCATTATCTCCTTCCCATCCTAAAGATCATCCATCCGAGGATCTTCCATCATCGAACAGGCCATAGTCACGACAGATAAAAATAGAGATGCTTAACTGTTGTATCTTTTCTTTTCCCTTTTGGTCGGGTCGGCTCTGCAAGGTCCAGACCCATCTTCACACATTCATCTCGGCCCGTCCGGCCCGTCAGGAGACAGAATCCCATGCAAACACAACGACTCACGTAAAGACCTAAACCTAGTGGTAACTCCACGTATATAAGGTACTATTCTCCCATGATTCAGGTATGAGAATTCAACCCTACTTTCCTTTGTTGACAGAAGCCTAAAAACCTTACAAAAATACTGACTTGAGCATCGGAGGGGCCTCCTGGGAAACAATTCCCGGCCCGCCATTATCTGTTTTGCAGGGATCTCGCAGTTGATATCGCACGGACCATGGACCAGAACAACGAA
>JAOTAZ010000008.1:18871917-18886255 GCA_025629785.1 Erythroxylum oxycarpum | reverse complement strand
TAATCATTAACATGTAACGTACAATGAATAAATTGAGATCCATTTCCAACTTTAAAGGAGAACTCATGATCTTCAAGAAAACTTTTGAATAAAATTTAAATGATTCTCTTATCATAAAGGTATGCTTTTAAAAAACTTGAAGTATTAGAAATTAATGTTTCAAAGTATTTTTTGAAAATTATTATATAAGGGTTCAATTAGAATAAGAAATTGGTTTGGCTAAGTTGACCTAAGTTAAACAAAGAAACAAAATGGATTATTTGCAACTAACTGGAGTCTTGACCGACAAAACAGTTGGATAGCTAAAGGAGTTAGGTTAGTTAGTCGATAAAACAATTTAAAGTTAATGATATTCAATTAGGATTTGATTAGCTGATACCCTAGCCAAATAAGAACCCACTAGCCTATAGTAGGAGATTGAATAACCGAATATGCCTCAAACTAGTTGTTACATATGTGTATAGCAATTATTCAAGTTGCTTTTGAGTATAAGTAGTTCACATGTGAGTTATGAGAATAACATTTAGTATTAGGGAGTATTTTGCGAGGTTTTTTGAGAGAGTCTTATTATATTGAAATGTGTGTGACCATTATATGAGTTTTTATTCCATTGTATGACTAAAAAGGAGTTCTTATATTGTATTTAAGCGATTGAAAGAGCAATTGAATTATTGGTATTCCTTTTCACCTGTTACTAAGGTGTATAAAGGATTACTCTTTTGAAAGGAAAATCTATAAGGATTCCTCTTCACCCATAGAAAAACATAAATATGGACTTCTTTTTACCTATTGAAAAAATGATAGTGAATTACTAATACTAAGTATATTATTATAATTATTTTATGATTTTCATAAATGAAATTGTCATAATCATTTATTAGAATAAAAAATTTATTAATTAGTTTCAAATAGTATAAAAATATACATACACAATTAACCATCCCTCTTATGTACAATATATGAACAACAATTAGTATTCAAGCGAGTCTCATTCATTATATATATATATTAATGAAATTTGAGTAAATATCATTGTGATTCTTTTCAATCAATAGAGTCAAGATATTATTATTATTCCTTTTTCAATGAAAATGATTACTTTTATTGCAAAAATATGATGAAATTTTTTCTTATAACCAAAAAATTTGATTTATAAGAGATTATAAAGAAAAGTGAGTGGGGTACCAATGATAAGAAATTGAATGCTTTCAATAATTTAGCACTGTATGTTCTTCTTAGTTTATTTGAGAAAAATGTGTTAAGTAAAATTTGTCATATGTTAAAACAATTATGAATTTGGCATACACATAAAATTGTAGTTAGTGACAATAATGAATCAATATGTATAGTGAAAAAGAAACAAAGTAGTGAAAAGAAAAAGGAGGACCACAAGATAAAGAAGTCATCAAAGACAATATTAGATAATATAAGCAGATTTAAATGTAAAGAATCCAAACCTTAGGTGAGAAGTATGAAGTACTAATAGGGTATCCTTTGATTTAAACTCTCTTGGTGATAATGATTATAATGATGAAAAATTATGATATTAAACTTTTATATGATGAGCTTGTTAAATGTTTGAAGGAAATGAGCATAAAAAAAAGTCTCTTCCAATTATAAAGAGACTCAAAAACTCTTATATGCATACCTAATTGTGAGTAAGAAATTGAATAGTAAAACTAGTGAAATTAGATTTTAAGAATGTGGTAGTTGATAATGAAAAGTGAATAATTTGTTGGATGAGAATAAAACATTGGAAAAGGAGATCAATGTTCTTAAAGAATTATCGTCTAAGTTCACTTTAGGGAATAAAAATTATATAGCATGCTTAGATTACTCAAGTTATAGGCGTATTATTTGGTACATACATGAAAATCTATGTCTAATCTAAGATAATTGTTTTTTTGGACAGGAAAACATATACATAATGATAAGTTGTTTCCTACGTCATCACAAGAGTATATAACATTTAATTTTAGACGGAAAAACTCTAATGTTTATACATTATCTTGCAAGTTCCAAGCTAAAAAGAAATTTTATACATATATGGATGGTTCATAATATATACTGATAAGTGTAAATTATATCATGTTTTAAGGCATAGTTTGATATGTGTTTACCTATTAATTCAATTATTTAGTATGTTTTTAGGTTAGAATTGTGTTAATTTATTAATTATTTATGTTTTAAGTGTTTTATGGGTTAAAACAAATCTTTGAGCTTAAATATTATGTTTTTGAGGTACCTTGATGTGTTTGCTAGTATTTCATGGTCAATATTGAAGAACAGAAGAGTTTCGGAGACATTCGGGTTAGAACAATAGACATGCCACGATCGTGACAGAAGCACCAGCGTTGGCTGCAAGGAACGACCCACGATCATGGCCTGTATGCCACGATCGTGATAGAAGGCTATGATGTGGCCCACGATTATGGCCTGTGTCGGGCAAATGTGCAGACACTCAAGAACATCAAGTTTCGAGGGATTTTTAAACCTCTCGGACCCTAGAAAAACCCTAGAGCTGCTCACAAGGGGATATTTAAAGAATAAGAAAAGAGGTAGAAAAGCTTTTGCATCAACCACCTTAAAAAACCTTAGACAGAAATCATCGAGAGATAGAGGAAGAGAAGAAGGAAGAGAGAAGAGGAGAAGAAGTTGACTCGAAGTACTTCCCAGTTCAAGAGTTTCCCAACGTCGCTGCCTCCCATCATCCATTTATATTGTATTTCCTGTTTAATTTTAGTTTTATTATTATACATAATTGAATTGAATAGTTGATGATAGGATCTAGAATGTTGAGGATGTTCTAAACTAACCTTCGGAATTTTACTCTTGAATTAACGAAATCTAATTGTTTATGTGTTTATTAGATTTGTTGTGGTTTAATTCTACGATTGCATAATTCGATAATAAGCTGAGAGGATGAATTGAATAAAAAATGATTAAATTGGACTAATGAGAGCTAGGTGATTTAATAAAACAAGAATTGAATTAGATCGAGAAATTGTGCAGAAAGAGATCTTGCATAGGTTTTCGATAGTTTATTAGAGAACTTCAAAGCTAATTAGGGTTTTAGATAGGCTATGAATTGAGAAATTGCAACTTCCATAATCTGATTAGGGTTTATGATTTAGGGTTAATGGTTATAACTTGAGAGAAAGTAATCAACCCTAGTTCATAATCAGTTAGGTTAGCATTAAGGATAGATAAAATTCCCTTTCTCTCACTTGGTAATTTCTTTTGGTTGATTCTTGGGTGTGTTGCAATTGCTTAGTAATTAATATTTTGTATTTGATTCTTAATTTGATTGATTGAATTAAGTTCTCGTATTAGTTTCGTACAATTTGAATTTCTGTTATTATTTTTGGTTTTAAATTTTAGGATTATATTAACTCCCTCCTCGTGGGATCGACATCTTTGGTATTATGCTAACGAACCGTGCGCTTGCAGATTATCGAGGGTTAATAACTAAAACTTACACACACAAAAAACACCGATCAATTTTTTGGCACCATTGCAGGGGAGGCGATTAGTTTAATAGTTTAATGCATTTTAGTTAGTTTTTATTTTCTATTCTTTCTTTGTATTTCTATTTTTGAATCCGTGCTTTTGCACGAACACAAGAGTCATGAGAAGTTCGAGTCATGCAACTGAAACCTTAAAGCTAGATATCTCTCGATTAGAATGATCACTTAGGAATGCTTGGCGTGAAAAAGAAGAAGAAATCGCAAAAGCAACAATGGCCGAGGAATTTCAACAAGATTTGGATCACGAAGCAAACCAAGGATGTTAACAAAGAATCTTTATGGATTTCATAAGACTAGGGTTTAATGCGACTAACCAAGGAGTAGTTAGGCCACCAATACAAGCAGCCTCTTTTGAAATTAAATCAACCTTCCTAAATATGCTTCAACAAAATGCGCAATTCTATGGACTAACAAATAAAGATCCTAATGCACATATAGTAAATTTCCTTTAAATTTGTGATACCTTTTGATACCATCAGATGTCGAAGGATGCGGTTAGAATTAGGCTTTTCCCTTTTACCCTAAGAGATAGAGCAAAGGCCTGGTACCACTCTCTCAACCTAGCCAATGTTACCACTTGGGATCAACTAGTTTGTGCCTTTTTAAGTATTTTCCCCTTACCAAGACCATAAAGATTATCAAGGAGATTACCAACTTCCAACAAAGTGACGGGGAATCGATCTATGAAATGTGGGAATGGTATAAGGACTTGCAATGAAAATGCCCATGCCATAATTTACCTAAGGAGTTCTTATTGCAAACATTCTATAATGGAGTGACTCCACATACGAGAGGCACGATTGATGCAGCTTCAGGAGGATCACTGATGAGAAAGATGGTAGATGAAGTAGAAGAGCTAATACAGGAGATGGCGAGTAAAGCTGCATGTGGACAAACAAGCGGAGTAGACAAACCACTACCTTTCGAGAACAAAAAGGATTTAGAGCTGTTGATCAAATGATGAAGATGTAGGAGAAAATTGACAACTTAACTCTACAGCTCAACAATATGAAGGCTTCGTCCTCAACTTTAGTAAAGTCGTGCAACTAAAATGTGAACTCTGTAGATAGATGAACCATGATATGGTGGACTGCTTCTTGATGAAGGATAATGATCTGAAGCAAGTTAATTAAATGGGAGCTAAATATGGACGAGGAGGGGGAAACAATCCCTACTCCAACACATATAACCCTGGGTGGAAGAATCACCCTAACTTCTCTTGGACAAACAATGTTGGAGGATAGTTCAGACCTCAAGTTCAACCAAGTTTCCAACAAGATAAACTAAGCTCAATGGAATCCAAGTTGGATAGGATATTTGGCAATGCGTGTAAAGGGCACTGCAAAATTTACCTAACTATACACACTAAGAATTGTAGTTATGGTGAGTCAGGATTGAATACACAAGGAATGTTCAGTTAATTTCTGTAACGAAATTAATTGATGCGAGGAAGATATACGGAGAAAGGGTTTGGATTTAAAGCAATTTAAAAATTAAAGTAAAAGTAAACTATTGAAAACAAATTAAAAAAACAATAAAAAATGAGAAAAGTGTCGAATATAAGTAAGGTCCGGTTCTAGGGTCAATCTCGGCCTAAACACGATCAAGCATATTCCACCATTGTAAAGTTTTTACAACTCTTTTCGGATTATTGATCTGAGACTAATAGAACGCTTTATAAATCTCGATTTTCCCTTAAGTTGTGTTTAATTAAGATACAATTATTAATTAAACCTAACTACTGAATAACCTAGGATACGATCTCTAGATTCAATTTGACAGTCGGATTATAAATTGGAAAACGATCAATATAAGCAGCAACCTCACACGTTCGGGTTATTTAACTTAAGTTATGTTGTTCCTAACAATTAACGATCATTAGATGCTACTCACACACATAAAAAATAACGATTATGGATTACATTCAATGTTTTAGCAATAGGTTAGAAATAAAACAATCAAAATAACATATTAAGATCATTCATCCCAAAACGATTCAAGTCAATACCAACAACACAATAATCCGAACAAAAAATTACAACCTTAAAATGATAAAAATAGTTTAACCGTGACTTGGAGTCAATATTCCCATTGAATCGGCGTCGAAAAACTAGCCTTCCATCTCTATTTTCATGCTCCCAGCGTGAGTCATATTCCCTATGTGCTTCGGTAGTGAAGAGGAAGAATAATATTCGTTATACTCCACGCCTTTTATCTTTCACAATATGGTCTCCTCCACTGTAGCCTCTCCATTATTTAATGATGTGACGAATTATATGAGGGTTTTTGGTTTAACTTACTGCACACGTCCCACGCTAGTTACTCTAACACCTAGTTGCACCGCAACTCCTCTCCAGCTTCTCTAACCACCAAGCCGCACACCAGCTCTCCCCCCCTTTCACTCCTGCGCCTCCCTATTTTATTGATGGGACAATTTAATATCAATGGCTGCCTCCTGTTCACACAAAACCTTCTTTGATGTTTCTGCCGTTACTCTGCGTTTTTGTTAAAATACACCACGCATGTACACCAACGTCTGCGTTTAACGTCCTAGTAGCTACCGTTTTGGTTGTGGCGTGTTATGGCCATGTTGCGTCGTTTCATGCTCTTTGAACATCTCTTTCAATTGTACATTGCATGCATGTCATTTGTGTCCATCTTGCCAGTAGTTATTTTGCGTTTTACTCTTCATGGCTATGCGTTCTTAGCGTGTTGGCATGGAATGCATTGCTTCTTATTGCTTCAATAACTATTAGAAAATTATTTCCTATATCTAGTTACATATCCTTTAAATCATCATCCGACCTAACACTTCTAAGTTAAGTTATATCATATTTCAAGTAATTGGCCTTAGCTTCTTACGATTAAACTTGATTTCAGTTTTAAGAGGACTATACAATAGATAACCCTGTTTCCAAACCTTACCTACTCTTCTGTAGAAATTTTTCTTTAATAATAATATGTTTAGATCATTCATTATAGTGTAAAATGTAGATAAATTGTTGAACTTAATACTAGTCCAATTTCTCAAAAGCTTCTCTTGGTGAAGAGCTATAAGACCTCTTCTTGTTATTTCAAAGTAGCTCTATGAGTGCATAGTATGTGAATCAATTCCTTTTTAAAGACAATATCCCTATCCTTCTCTTCAAAACTCGAAGTATCTATCCTCATCATTAGTATAACATCTTTGTTTTCCACCACTTTGATCATCATTTTCATTTAAAAGCCCGCAGGTAACCTCAATCACGTCAAAATTATCAACAATCTCCTTTTGGTGAATAATGGAATTAATCAAATCCTCTTCTTTTCTAAATTTTCTATTTATTATTTCTAAATTTTCTATTTCTTGTTTTCTAGTCTTGCTAGATAAGAATATGTTTACCATTTCAATGAGTTGGTTATGATCGAAATAGTCACACATGTCATCACTAAATAGCTTAGCTTATTATTGACATATTTTTTAACTTCTCATGAATCAGTGCGTTATTAATGTTTCGTAACAGCATCATTATTCATCAATACAGAGAAGGAGGCATAGTAGGAAACCAAAGAGGACCAGGACGGTGGCATCCCTGCATATAGTAGGATAATGACTATCATGATTGGTACATAGTTCTTAGAGTCTTGAAAATAAGAATAAACAATAATTACTCTTTTGGTCTCCTTTGTTCGAAGAACCAAATATCGAATTTTCCTACTGTATAACTACTACTAAAACCTCCTTGCCATATGAGACTTATTTATATGAAGCGATTCTTGGGAGGCAGATGAACTATAACAAAAAATTGATATATCAAGACCAATTATTAAGTAGATGATACATCTCACCATATGATATTGATATGTTAAGATGAACTATTAAACATATTTTTTTTGGAATTATCATTATATTGATCTTTATAATTATTATGGCTTATATAAAATAAGCTATTTATACATACTAACAAATAATTTATAATATATATGAATAATGTAGTTAATATGAATTACCATATCTATATATCAATTTCAAGTGCTATATAGATTGAATCTAATTTTAAGTGCTCAAGAGTTATGATGTCTTCGTGCTTTAAAGGTTAAAAAATTTTATCTTCTGAATATAAAACTGAAGAAAATAGAAAAAAAAAGTATGTGACAAAATACTTTCTTACATTGAATATAACACATTCGCCTTCTTTTCGCTCTTTTATCCACCATTCAAGTCAACAAAAGATTAAAAAAAACAATACCCTTTAACCTTACACTTTATCAAGGGAATATAAAGAACTAAAATTATGAAATTCATACTCAAAAAGAACTGAAATCATTTTTTCGAAGAATAGAAATTTCATCAAACACTTTATATGCATAAAAAATTCATCCCAACATTACAACAAAAATCACGTCTTGTCCCTTTTATCACTAACATTTATACCTTAAAATTGTTTTCCAATCACAAAATACACAAATAAACGAAAATAATCAAATAGACAATTTAACTTTCATCCAATATACGTAAAAAGACATGACACTAGCTACAAAATACCTCCATGGAAGGACACGATGATAGTGGTCGGAGAAGACAAACGTCGACGAGTAGAAGAGGAGTCCACGACAGGGAAACCAGAGAGAAGAAAATCACACGAGAGGAGAGACGAAGCAGACAAAGAAGAAGACATAGGTGGGGGGGGGGGAGAGGAGGACATTTCGCCCGAGTTTAATGTAAAAGAAAACGACGTCCTTTGGTGTTAAACCAAACGATGTCATTTTTGTTTACTTTAAAACGCTAAAGCTGAAGCAGACGAAGACATTTACCTTGAAAATTTATTGACAAAATTTACCGAAGCACAAATTTCTGTCGATAAACTCAAAACTTTTTTATTCCGCCAACAATTCCCGTCTTCTTTACCAACAGGCATTTTATACCGTCACTAAAGTCCGTTTCAAATTTTATCGGGATGATTTCCCTCTATATTTACCAATGGATATTACTATTGATGCTAAAAATTTTTTTCTTGTCAATGTTACCAACATAAATTAATTTTTCGTCGGTAATTTGCAACGACTTCGTTTCCGTTGGCAATTTTCCATTGCTAATTCTTACTTTTCTTGTAGTGATTGACTGAGAGTTTTGACGCCTTTCACCCTAAACACTTGAGAGTATTGAGTGAAATCCTGGTAAGACTGTAAAGAGGTATGCTTTTGATTTTAGTATGATTATTGATGCGATTATTATTAATATTAATTAGGAGGTTAATTTTATGACAACTTGATTCTGATTGCGCATTAATTTGATTCAATAAGATATGTCAATGTATAGTATGAACGGACAGGTTGAAATTGATGATGGATTAATGTTGTAAATTTATAATATTGATTTTGGTTTGTTTGAGGATAAGTAAAAACTTAAGTGTGGGGATATTTGATAGACGATTAATTGACTATGTTTTTACCCCATATTTAATGTATTCTTGCTTGATAGTTTATAATTTTGTTGTATATTTAGTACTTAATTTTTTCCAAATGTGTTTTTAGGTTATAATTGCTTGCATGGACTTAAAAGAGAAGAAACACGATGAAAACGCAACTAAAACAGGACAAACAACAATTTGAAAGAAATGCATGGTCGTGTACTTTCGAGATATCCGACAAACTCTAATTATGCACGTTCCTATTCACGGCTATACACACGAATGTAAGTCTCAGAGATAATTATAGGAGGAGGCGGCAAGCATCGTTATGGAAGTTCCAGAGACGATTTCAGAGGCGATTTTGAGCTAAAAGAGAAGGAGATGCAAAAATTTTATGAACAAATCCACCAAAATACAAGATCAAACATCTACATCATCAGAATGCTTAATAGAGAACACTCAGGGAGATTTAGAATTATGATTCCTTGTTTTCAATTCAAGTTTATGTAAATATGTATCTAATTTCACATTCGACAATGTGTAACTAATTATTTCATTAGTGTCTAGGTTAGATGAAACCTATTTGGATACTTTAACATGTGTTGATTGTTTCGTTAATGTGATTGATCGATTGATTGTTGCGATCCAATTATTTATTTTATTTATGTTCTAGTAATCTTAATTATTAGACCATAATCTAATTTTAAACGCAGCGGTTGGGAAATCCTAGGTTTGAATAGATCCACGGTAAATGGAAAGAGTTGATTTCAACCCTAAAGATAGGATGACATAAATATTCTGAATTAGGGTGATACCTAATAAAGGGATTCATAAAACATTAACGCAATCCTATAAAATTTAACCTGAGTAATTTGGTTAGAGACCTTAGGATTAGTTGTTAGTAGACTTAAGGTCAATTACTAGTATACCATAAGAATCTCCACGGTCTAAATAGTCAATAACACAATGGCATTACAAATGATCAATCAGTTAAGGGTTGGATACTAATTACTCGATATCAATAATTTCCTAGTGCTTCCTGAATTCTTTGTTCGATTTCATTTCCTATTTTCTTTTACTTGCTTAGTTTTATTTTCTTTTTATTAAAAATCTAAAGTCAATCCTTAGGCTAGATAATAGGGGAATGTTAAGTACTAGTGTTCATAGTCTTCTGGGGATTGACTCGTACTTGTTGATACTAGTTACAACTATGGTGTGCACTTATGGTTTATTACAATATTGACTAACTCAAAATAGGTTAATCAATGGTTTGTCTATTTAAACATATATTAAGTCCTTCAAACTCTCATATGCCTCCCTCATGCATATGATTAAGCTAACCTTCAACCTAAGGTCTAACTTAAGCTATCTTTTGGTTTTACACCTGCATTTTGCATCTCGTTGAAGATTTTCACTAATTTGAACTAATGCATGCCAACTTATTGGTCAAGACTCGTTAATGCTTGCATGATTCCACTATTAGGACTTATAGGTCTAACAAACCATCCTTTCTAGAAGAACTCATCTCTCTAATCGAAATAATCCACGAGCACTTCTCTGAATGTGGTTCCCTTGAAGACTCCTTAATGATTGACATATCTCTAAGGTACCATTTTCCTTCTCCATCGAGTTTGTCCTTCCTTTTATTTGAATGCTCCTTCATAAGGCACATTACGCCCAACATAACAAGTTTGTTAAGGTAGACTTCTTCCATCGAGTCTTCACCTACTTCTCCTTGATCTTTTGTGACCATGAAATTCATTTGCTCCTTACCTACCTTTATTTTAGGGATTCAAGTGCAAAACATGACCCTTCATAAATGAAACAAGCAATATCTCTTTTTTTTTTTAAGTTCTTGAACTTACATTGAGAAGATTCATATACCTTCTCCTTGTCTTTCTCTAATCCATTCCGTGTCTTACCTTTTTTCTAGCCCTTTCTATTTCAAATTGTTGTTGGCATTTGGAGATCTACCAAGACATTTGTAGCCACTATCATGCTTAAGAGGTCTTTCACGTTCTATCTACAAAGCTCCATTTATGCCTAAACTTACAAACCACTTATGAAGTTGAACAACTTGTCTTCCTTAAATATGTTCTGCACGTTCAACATAAAAGATGTGAATTTACTCTTATACTCCCATATTGAGCCATCTTACTTTATCCTTTTCAAAGTTTCTATTGTGACCCATAAAGTGTTGTTGGGGAGGAACTAGTCTAATAGCTCGTTCTTATAGGAGGTTTACTAACACTGATGTTATAGGAGGTTCTCGTTCTCTACCATAGCTTTGGATCCTCTACCATATACATAGTCATGACTGACATCTTTTCCAAATCGAATGCCTTTGCCATTGCAAAGTATTGCTTCATATCCCACAATAATTTTTGGACCCCGAATCTTTCTGTAAGCTAGGACTATTAATCGAGGAACTATTTGCAATTAGTTATGTGTAAAGCAAAGAAGAAGTTATGAAATTGAAAAGAAATAGAAAGAGATTGATCGAATCAAAGTCATAGGATTGGTTAAAGGTCATGAGTTAGATAGTTTTCTGAACAGGGTTCAGTATTTTGAGAAATTTGGGAGTTGTAGAGATCCGATTGAGTCAATTCTTGAGGCAAACTAAAATTGAGACATGGGGCTACAAATCATGTGAGGGATCGAAATTTAATTTCATCCCTAAGATTGTCAATTTCTGGATTGAAATTAGGTAAATGTTTAGTCAGGGCTAAGTGCAGGTATGATAGTGTTTTGGCTATAACTCCTTCATCTCTGATCCGATTTGAGTGTTCTTGGTGTCATTTTAAAGATGAGACATAGAGGAACACTTTTCAAGAAGAAAGTTTTGTCAAATTATGTCATATACCTGCTCAAAATTAGGAAGCAAGATCACAATTTTTAAAGGCTAAGTGCAGGGGCAGATTAGGAAGTTCACTTAAAGAGGTAGGATTTAAGGCAAAGGAGGAGGGGCAAATGGGTCTTTCCCCATTCATTAATGACATGGACAAGAGGACAAAAGAGAGGGGCTGTCGTGGTTCACAAGGAAAGAGCCGAAAATAGCAAGAAAAAAAGAAGAGAAAAACAAAGAGAGAAGAGAGAAGGAGAGAATCGGTGGAGAAGAAGAGAAGGAGCAGCTAAGGTTCGGTTTCTAGGGGATTCAAGCAAGGTTTTTCATGGGTTTCAAGAGCAAGGAGGAGTAAGAATAAGATGGTCTCCCTTGGAGCTTGAAGAATGTTGGGACCTGATCCCGAAACCAGATCCCAACCGAAAACAACGGAATCAAAAGCGAAAACAAACGGAAACCTCCGGAAACGAAAAACGGAAACACAAAGAACAGAAGTGAAAGAATGGATACAATCAAAAGCGAAGGTAACAAACGCGCGTGCAAACAAAAGAACAGTAGATAGGAACAAAAAATGAAATGCAGAGCAAACGGATCCGATATCCGAAGTGAACAAGAGAGCTGTCGCGTTGGAATCCTTCGACTAAGTCAAACCTAAAAACTGGTATAATTTTTTTCACCTTTATTCAAACAAAGCCATAAATGTCCTAATTCGAAAATTTTATCCATTTAATCTTATACAAATCAAACCATATGATTCCACATTTTGGAAACTCCTCTCAAATCATGAAAACCTTAATTATACAATATCTCAATTTCAACCCTAAAGAAACTTATTCTTAACGAAATTTCGGTAGCATAACGGCTGCATTTTGAACAACCCAAAAAAATTCTGCAAAGGCAAAAATACACTTCTATCTAATATCACAGTCAATCAGCACAAATCATCATCGGACCTCCGTCCGAAATTTCAGCAACAACAAACACAAGTCTACACCTAAACACTTCAATAATCTCAAAGCAGCCAACAAAATCATCTCACTTTATTCATACATAATCACAATCATATCTCAATTTATAATCATATTCAATTGCCATTCATATCCCATTCTATTCATATCCATTCACATACCAAAACCATTCATACGTCTATATACAATTTCGAAACCAAAATACATATTGGTATACAATTTCATAAGTCAATACATCCCGAAATAAATGCTTGACATACATAATGGCAAATTAAGCCATATACAAAACCTATGCAAAAATCCCAAATGTCACCAAACATCAAACAGGAAAATGAGCAAAATCGAACAAATGTCTTGACCTTCCCTCATCCGATCTCCTGCTCGAAACCTAGAGATGGGGATGAAGAGGGGAGGGGGTGAGCTCGACGGCTCAGTGCATAACACATTTATAAAACGAAAATAAGCAAAAACCATTTTTCCTAAACTTTTGCCAAAAGGCTTATTCTTCAAACTTTTCAAACAATCACAAATCATTTCAAAGATTTTCTCGATTGAAAACCTCAATTTCTTATTGCTCAACTTCTCAAATTCTTTTTTTTCACAATTCATGAATAATTTAAAAATATGCATGCAACACATAAAAATGCATCACAAAGTAACAAATCAAAAACACATAACATATCAAAGTGGTTTGGTTCGGTTCGAAACAGAACGTACTGCACATTCCCGCGTTGCGGTCCTGTGCAGCCGTAAACAGAAGGTACTACACCTTCCCGCATCGCGGTCCGGTGTAGCCGTGACTTATGACAGTTCGAGATCGAAACTCCAGTGCCACTAGTGGGCAACCAGGAGAAGGCTTTAAAATAGACAAGTGCGCACTTGTCCCACATATGGGACCAGACCAAACCCACATAACACATAATCAAAAACAAAAATTTGGATTGCCCGAAGGCACATTTCGAAATCTTGATTTTCAAATCGTGTCTAACTAGACACACTGACATTCACAACTACTCATAATTTCACGTAGCAATTACATAACACATTCCCAATCATTCAAGAATGCACAATTTCCAAGACATTTAAACAAAATGCCATTCTCATATTAAAATCTCACACATTTAAACACAAAGAATGCAAGCATCATAGTAATTCCTTAAAATCATAAATCAAACAATTTTTATAATTTATCAATTCAAACAATTTTCATAATTATCAATTCATTCAGAAATTTCATCAATTAATCAAATCATTCAAAAACATTTAATTTAACAATTTTATCAATTTTATCAAATCATTCAAAATCGAAGAATGTAAACAATTTAACCATTTTATTTTAATTGTTCGAAACAATTGTAGCGAATTTCTTTAAATAATTCAAACATCATAAAATAACAATTTCTTAAAAAAATCTTCAAAATCTTTTCTCTTCTTGATTTTTCGGAAACTTTTAACAATTTTTTTTCCAAAAACGCTAATCATTCGAAAACAAATGAATTTAACCATTGAATAATTTTTTTTCAAAAATTCTTCGGAAACAATAAAATTGGAAATTCCTTTCTTTCTTAATTTTTCTAAAACACATAATTATTTTCAATAAATCAAACACAA
>JAOTAZ010000008.1:18740582-18751520 GCA_025629785.1 Erythroxylum oxycarpum | reverse complement strand
TAATATATCATAATCATTAAAAATAATAATAGAGCAAAAGATATAATTTCTATAGTTAAATAGTTTCTTTCTTTAATTTTAACTTATTTTCAATTAATTTTATATTTTTTATTTTATTTTTAGGGTTTAGTTTATATTGTCCTACACTTAATGAAAAACAACTACAAGAAGAAATGATAAATAAAAAAAGTATTTCGAATGCCTACTTTTGTTGAACACAAATAAGGAGGACAAAGGAAAATGCTACATGAAAGAAAATCCACGTATACTGAGGGACTTTCTAGAAAAGCAGCAAAACACGGCGTCGTGTTGACACCACCTCACCTCGGCACCGGCGTGGTGGCCCACGTTACTAGTCTATTTATTTATCTACCGCCTCAATTGCTACCGTGAGGGATTGGGTTTCTAGGGCTTGTTCGTGTGTGCGCTTTCTTTTTCTTTTATCATTTCACTATACAACACTTCCAAAGAGTACGTGCAACCCTAATTTCTTTCTTATCTTCTCGTTCCCTTGGCTCTCTACCTCCTCATTCCCTTCTTTCTCCTCGCCGACTCTCCGACACTGGATCAGGTACTCCCGCACATTATGGGTTTTTTTTTCTTCTATGTATGAATTCGCCATTTCTGTGTTCTGAAGCATGCGAGTTCCGTTAATTGGCGTGGTGATTGCTATTTGGGGATCAGGTTTCTAATTTTTTTAATTTGTTTCTATTAGCATATTATGCTTTAAGATTGTTCAACTGAATTTTATATAACTGATCTTCTCGTTGATTATCTGATTGTTGAGTTGCATTTTATGTGAAACCTGTCCAGCTGTAGTATTTGTTGCTATTGATCGGACGGGATAAGCTTAGGGGTTTTGCATTATTAAATTTAGTTTTTAATTGAAAAAGTCATGTGAGAAGTTTTTCTCGTTCCTCTTACGCCATTTTAGTTTTCTTTTTCGTTCTTACCAGTGATGAAAATCACGATCATGATCCTTTTGGAAGTAGATAAACCATATTTATCGTGCGAGTAATCATACTATGGAAATTAGATTAAAGTTCACTCATTTCTTATTTTCTTGACTTATTATGAATTGTTTACTTGACTTATAATTCTATTCTTTGCAAACCCTCTTTCCTATCTGTTCTTGGTTCGTTCATGCTAGGTTGAATTTTCTACACTTTTACTTATTTTGTGGTTTCAGCTGGATAAGGCGAATAAACTTGGATTTTTCCCCCTAATGCTCTAAGGTTGAATCCTATTCATATATGGTTACAGTTGTCTCACACTTGTATTTTTGATAGGCACATGTTACAACGTTCCGCTAAATTAACTTTTAAAGGTTGTCTTTAGTTTATTTGATCAGCGGTGGTTATGGCTACTTTATAAGTTGCACGTGCACGCCTTTGTATTATAGTCATTTACTTATTTATAAATAGATAGAGGGAAAAAAATCAAATCAATTTGATTTGTATTATAAATTGATAAATGGTGGGTGTAATCTGAAAAAAGATTCATAAGTGGTTGTTAAGGGAGTTGAATTTACCAAATTTTGAGGGGTTACTATTAATTTATGCCTAATTGCTTCACATATAGTTCCTCTTCCTTTTCTTCTTGGATTTCAGAAAATAAAATTGTTGAATGAATAAAAAATCCAAAGATCAGAAAGTATTCTAAAATCCTATCCAGGGCTTGGAATTTTTTTAAAACATTCTTCAGTTTATGACCATCTATAGCTGTTGTCATTATTGACAGGAGGTGATATTTCTAAATGTACTTTTGTTTTATTCAGTTTGTACTGATTTGGGATCTTGTCAAGTCAATCGTAAACTCCTTTTTTGCTTGACCATTTTGTGGGAATTCATAAAAAACTGAGCTTATGAAAAAAAAATGCAAAGATTGGTAGTTTGAGAAACAGCTCTTATCCCTGCCTAGATGGACCACCTCTACCAATCTGCATTTGAAGTTTCTTCCTTGTTGTTTAAATTTGTGTGCATGTTCTCATGGTAAACTATGCCTTTTTTAAGTTAAAATTCCAGCAATGTAAGTGTATAAAAGATCCTTTCAGATGCTGTTTTGACATTTAGTGCTTTCCATTTCATCATTGAATATTGAGTCATTTAAAAATCTTGTTTCAAGCATTTTTGTTTGCCCTTATGATAAAAACATTGATCCAGTTTAAATCTTTAGCTACTGTATCAATTGTCATTATTGCAATTAACACTTGAAAGTGAGGAAATTTGTGCAGCAAAATTGCTCTAAATTACAAAATCGGTTATCAGAACTTCTATGTTTTTTTTGCATGAAGTGGGATGAGACTGAGATAACACTATACCAAGTTTGAGGAACGATTGTACATTGAAAGTTGATTCTAACACTACAAACTAAAGATACAGGCGTTTCAGTTGCTAGTGGACTGTGTCTCTCTCATAAGTGGAAATTATTTTTTAGCAAAGTTACTTTTGTGGGCATTTGATGTGGAATATTGATTATAGATTCTTCTTAAGAGTAGCGTAGCATAGACTGAAGTAATTTTGGGATTGTAACAAAAGATAGGAACTGCTCAAATGTGTTTAAGGTAATTATTTTTCGGTATTACTGAGCTGGATTTTGTTTTGATGTAAACAAGATATGGGTGAATTACCTGGTAATTCAATGTTCTTGTTGGCTTCATTTTTTATGTGAGGACATATGTGCAAAATGTGATTTATGGTAGGGAAATGTTTTATCAACAAATAATTGTTTATAAAAATTTACATTTAGAAACAAAGTACACACGGTGATATGTGCAGCATCTCACTGGTGCATATAGTCCATTCTCCTTTAGACATTTCTTTTCTAGAATCATCATGCAAAGTTTATCATTGGTAAATTTGAAGCTGGACAACATAGTACGGTATGATTATTTTTCAGTGTACCTTTGTTTGGATACGGATGAGGTACTGGAAATATTAATATATGAAGAAAAGATATCCCCTGTTAGTGGATAATTTCCTTTGTGCATTAAGCTTGAAGTGAGTTATTTAGCAGATGGAACGAAAAATGATCATCCAGTTGTGATCGCTTTCACATCTTTCATCCGTGAAGTGTTTTTCATCATATGTAGCACGAGATCCTTATTTTTTATAGGAATTATTGTTTTGCAGTTTTGGTTGCTTGTTATTTCCTCAGAAATTTCAGTATGGCAACCAATCTTGTCTCAGAGCAGTTACCTGCGCAAAGCATCCAGATAGATCAACTGGAACAAATCTCAGATAAGTTGGACTCACCAATGCAAGTGGGATTGATGGGACCAGCTACTAGTAATTCTGCAATGCAGCATATGTCTTTGCCAAATATGCAAATGGATTTATTGGGGCTAGGGCGAAGTGGTGCTCAACCACAGCAGATATCACTGTCAAACAACCATGTGCAGTATTTAGAATCAATGTCTCATGGCCATGCCACGCAGAAATTATCTAGGTCAGATATGCACATAGGTGAGGCAGAGCTGCAGTCCTACAATCAGATGTCACAGCAATACTTCTTATCTAACCAACAAACAGGGGAAACATTGTCAAACAATGCAGGATCTCAACATGCGTCATCATTGAATAAGCGAAAAGCAGCTATTCAGCCAACATCTGGCAGTTTGGCATCACCAAACTATGACGTGTCTAACAAACGAGTGGCACAAACAGAAAATAGACTGTGGCTGCAGCCGATATCTATGCCTAACACAGTTGGTGTACCGATGCAGTCCGTTTCCAATACTTCTGTATCACCACATTCGCAAATACCATTGAAGCGATCATGTCCTATTAAAAATGTTCCGCAACAGTCATCGCTACAGAGAAATCATACTGGACAAATTCATCCGTCCCCAAAAGCTCAAAATGAGTCACTTGAGGCTGTAAGATCCAAGTTAAGGGAGTCATTAGCTGCTGCCCTCAACTTGGTTTTTCAGGAGAAGGATAAAATTTTAAATGCTGAGGGTCACCTTCAAAATGAAGCCAAGGAAATGATGGACGCTTCGGAGGATTCATTTGGAAGAAACTACAACAGTGATGAAAATAGATTGCATGAAACCGCCAACAGCAGTGCTGGTGTTTCAGTGCAAACCTCAAAGAGTGATGGTGATGAATTAAGATCAAGTGTTATTTTGCATGATGGGGATGTTTCTCTTGGTGATACGTTTTTTGTAAAAGATGAACTTTTACAGGGTAATGGTCTATCTTGGGTGTTGGAGTCTGACACAGACCTGACAGGGAAGAAAGACACTGAAAGTGCACAGAAGTTGTTGGATCAACAGGTTCTTGCGGGTGAGGATGGAAGATCAACAGTTCGGACACCACCAGTTTTGGCATCCAAGATTGAAGAAGAGCTATTTAAACTATTTGGAGGAGTGAACAAGAAGTACAAAGAGAAGGGAAGGTCTCTGCTTTTCAATTTAAAAGATCGTAATAATCCTGACCTAAGGGAAAAAGTTATGTCAGGAGAAATCCCCCCTAAACGGCTTTGTTCAATGAGTGCAGAGGAGCTTGCTTCCAAGGAGCTTTCTGAGTGGCGGATGGCAAAAGCTGAAGAACTTGCACAAATGGTGGTGTTACCTGATTCAGATGTTGACATCCGACGGTTGGTAAAGAAAACACACAAGGGTGAGTTCCAAGTCGAAGTTGAACAGGATAGTGTTTCTGTGGAAGTTGCTGTTGGAACAAGCTCACTCACCGATGCACCACCAAAATTGGAAGACAAAAAAGCTTCTCCCTCTTTAAAACTCAATAGGGCAAAAGATAAGCATCCTAGAAAAGCTGATCAACCAAAACCCAAGACAAAAACTGGTAGAATCAAGAATAATATTGAAGACCACGATGAAACTTGTACAATTACAATTCCTTATAATGAAGGGTCTGATTTAATGCAAGGTTTTATGGTGGATGATGAGTTGAAGGACACAGAACTTCTTCCTCCAATTGTCTCTCTGGATGAGTTCATGGAATCCCTTAATACCGAGCCACCATTTGAACATCTACCAGGTGATGCTGGGAAAACTGCTCCTGCATCTGACAAGGATGATTCAGTATCAAAGTTGTCTGATGTGGCTCCAGAGGGTCGTTCTGATACCATGACTGATAAACACAGTATTGAAGTAATGAGTCCCAAAGTGGATGCTAGTAGAGAACATGTTGAGAGCTTTGGAAAATCAGAGAGGACACCTTCTGTAGGCTTTTCAAAGGATGGTCATGTTTGGCAAGGCTTACTTCAGCTGAACGTTTCCGCCACTGTCTCAGTCATTGGCATCTATAGAAGGTATTTATCACCAAGCCCTGTAATGATACTTCAGAAGTTTGCTGTTGATTACTTCTGTATTTTGTTTTCTGTGTGGTGAAAGACCTGCATTCACATCGGTGTATCCATTTTGCTTTGTAAATTTCAAAACAACCATCAGTTTTTATCCCTGAAAAATTTGCTACTGTTAATATTTGAACATGATTCTGGGGTTACTGTTATATTTCTTTGCCTTTTCTAAATTGTATGATGTCGTGTAGTCTGCAACTTCTCACTCAATCTGAGATTTGTTGGTGCAGCGGTGAAAAAGCATCTACTAAAGAGTGGTCTGACTTTATTGAGATCAAGGGGAGGGTGAGACTGGATGCATTTGAGAAGTTCCTTCAAGAGCTTCCAATGTCCAGAAGTCGTGCTATTATGGTATCTCAAGTTTCTTTATGTAGTAAATTTCAGTCGAGCTATCTGTGTCAATTAAGAAGAGATAATCCTCTGCCCCTTCATATTAATCTCAGTTTGCTATCGATGCGGTGTGTTGTTTTCTCGTTTAGAGTAATAAAAGTTGTACGAATGAATGGCTTCAAAAAAGTTGCCAATGAATGATTCTCATGGGTTAGGAATTATTTATCGCCTGGAATAGGCTAACAAAAACCATTGCAAGACCTTTGGCAAGCATGGAAACTTGATTGTCAAGGAGAAGCAATGAAACTTTAAAAAAGTACCCAACATTTAACATAAACCAGAAGTTTTGGGACTTGCATCATATTCTCCTTGCGATTAGCTTTATTATTAAAACGGACGAGGGGCTGAACTCGAATTCTATTAGTTGGTAAATGTCGAGATTTAATAAACATTTAAATCTAAGTGGGTACCTCAGTCCAGGAGGACTTCCGTTTCATGGAATTTTTTATAAAGAAAATTGCAGTAACATGTCTAGATCGTTATCAGTATTGTGGCATTGTATATGCCCGAGAAGATCCTCGAGTACTTTTAGGAATTTCCTTTTTCAGTTAGTCAAGTTAGAGCTCTATAAAGACGTTTAATTAGATTTTTGATGATTTGTCTACCAGGTTGTGCACTTTGTTTGCAAGGATGATTCTCAGGAAAATGAGCGAACAAGTGTTCGTGAGGTAAGTCTTTTTCTCTTTTTTAAGAAGTATTTCAATTGCTGGTCATTCATCGTAACTTCCTCTTTTTAAGGTGACTGAAAATCATGCTCTGCAGTTGGTTGATTCCTATGTTTTGGATGGAAGAGTAGGCTTAGCTGAGCCTGCTCGTGGCGTGGAACTTTATACGTGCCCACCTCATTCAAAGACACGTGAAATGCTGAGCAAGGTCCTACCTAAAGACCAACTTGACGGACTTAATGCTATTGATAATGGTCTAATTGGTGTTATTGTATGGAGAAAACCTCAAAGATCTATATCACCTAATTCTGCATCGCACAATAAGCACAACTCCAAAAAACATCTCACTTCTAGGAGACATCAAGAAAAGGAGTCTAACGTGAACGTGAATATGACCCCCAAAAATGCGTACCCTCGTGATGTACCTTCATCGTTACCTAAGCCCCAGCCCCAGCCCCAGACCCAGTTCGATGCTGATGAAGATGATGATGTGCCTCCTGGGTTTGGTCCTCCTCCCACTCGGGATGACGATGACTTGCCCGAGTTCAATTTTTCTAATGACTCTAGCACGCCACGGCCACCACTTTCAACACATAGTCCTAACCCAGCTTCTGGGATGGCACCTTTCAATCCTATGTCCCGCCATGCAAGTCGCCCTGTTGATCAAATGAGGGAGCTTGTTCAAAGATACGGACAGTCCGGAACTAGTGGAATTGGGATAGAGATGCAACCATGGAATGATGACGACGATGACATGCCAGAATGGAGGCCAGAACATATCCAACAAAGACCCCATGCAGTGAATGTGCAACTACATGGTAGGCAGCAGCCTGTTTTACGAGCTCATATGGTTCAGCAGACACCACATCTGCCGACGCCAACTTCAGGAATGTCTCGAGTGAGTGTGATTCATGATCAACAAAATGTTGCTTCATGGCAACATGCTAGTCGGATGGTTCCACCTTTTCAGCAGACTAGTGGAGGTCAACTGTACGGATCATCCAGTCACCAGCAGGGCAGTGCTTGGCCCAGAGATCCCGCCAAAAGTAGAGGGCCTTAATCAGTCGTGTATTATGTCCATTTGTTCCTTTTGTTTTCGCTTTTTTTGACTTTTAAGGACTCATCTAGTCCTGTAAGCCAAAATTATTTGTAGTTCGTTTTAGATGCTTTTAAGCTAGTTGAATTCTTGCAAACGTTGGGAAGAAAAAGTTATGAGGCTTACTGCGAGAGCTTTTAAACTTTAAACAGAAGGATCAATTACATTGTGAAACATCTTGCTGGGACGGATAACTTACAGTTCACCCAGAGCGATTCAGAACATTGTAATGGAAGAAGTTAAGAAAGAAAGGTTTCGTGAAGGGCAGTTAGTCAATTAGAAATTTTGAGTTGGAAAGGCATAAATAGAAGTGCTTGATTTACTGATGCTGTCGTACTGATTAGTAGGATGCTGTACATTTTTTCTCATCTTCATTTCATCCCATTAGTGATTTGAGTTCTTTTATATTTCATTCGTACATGATATAGTGACACTATTGTTTCTCAACCTTTCCGCGCGACTGCGAGGTCAAGAAGTGGAAAATGTCTCACTTTGAAAAGAAGAATGAACGTCGACTTAATGCACCCTTGAGACTCTTGGGAATTGAAACGATAATACACGTATCAGCAAACGCTTAAAACTTGTCATCAATATTACAATTTTGATCTAAAAAGCATGGCCTGGAATTTCCAGAATATACAAACGAGCTATTGGTTTGAATTGTTTTGTGGAAGAGTATATACATAGTTAAAAGGACACACACACATTAGCATTGACCACATATACAATGTTTAATCAATTATTCAACCACCTAAAGCACGCTTGAGACCCACTCGTTGTTCAGGAGACAATTTTGTTGGGAACTTCACTTCAAATTTGATCCTCAAATCGCCTCTATTGCCTGGCTCCTTAGCAATGGGCATGCCTTCCTTGGCTACAACAAGCTCATAACCAGGGCTAACAATATCGTGGACTTGAATTGATAGGTCCCGGCCATCAAGCGCCGTTAGACATACAGTGGTCCCTCCTAGCGCTTCAGCTAGTGACACCATTTGGTTTACAATGAGGTCATTCCCATCTCTCTTGTATGTCTGATGTACTTTCTCATCTATAACAAACACAAGGTCTGCTGGTAGCTGATTCGGCTGCTCATTTCCTTTGTCTGGGAAAGTAATCTTTGTTCCCCTTTTCCATCCTGGCTTCACATCGATGGTCAATATCTCAGATTCTTGCACTTGCCTCCTGTTAAATTATACTCTATATAAGAAGCAGGGACTTGGTAGGTTTACTATAGATGGAGCAAAGCAGTTTGTGTTCAGTAACAGATAAGCAATAAAAAGATCAATAATACCAGAAGCAATGTCCTTGTAACCACTACAAGCATGGACTTGAATGCCCATACTTGGGAACCCAATATACAGCTTTCTGATATATATATCTATATGACTAAGGAATCAGGTAGAGCAGAGCAAAGAGCTCTAGGGTACAGAAATTATTTTATATAGATGAACATACCCATGAGCATCAATTACAGTTCTAGATATCTTCATTTTCCTTGTTGATCCTGCGTATAGTTCTTCAAGGCTGCAAGGCAATTTGCTCTCAACTGGTGGAGGTTTTCTCAGTGCAGTCCCCTCGCTATAGGTTCGGAAAATATTCTCGCTTCCTCCAAATCCCCCAAACATTCCTCCATCAGATTGATACCTCATTGACCTTCCCGGTCCTGAAGATCCGAAACCAAAGGGACTGCTCCCAAAGAACTCTGCAAATATGTCCTCAGCATTTCTTGGATTGAAACCATTTGACCCAGCAGCGCTGGACCCTCCACTACCAGCAGGTGGCATGTCTTTCAATCCCTCTTCCCCATGCTGGTCGTAAACTGCTCTTTTCTGTGTGTCACACAAGACCTGAATTCACAAATAATAATAATAATAATAAAAAAGAAAAACACGTCAGGACTACAAGACATATCGAGTATATTAACCAGTAGTTACAAAGTTAAAAGCTTCAGATGGAGGGGAATTCTTAAATGTATAGTTTCGGAACACGAGCAAAAAGGGGGAAATAAAAGTACATGGAATTATTATAGCGTTGCCTTCTGTAGAAGATGTGACTTTATCATGCTGCATTATCATTCAATTCCAAGATAACAAGTCGCACATCAAAGATCAACATTTCCAATATTGCATTAGGTAATTGTGTCAATGGGAACCCTTCAATTTGTACCAGGTAATAATGAGAGAGCAAACCAGAATGAGAGGAAAAGAACCGTGCCTCATAAGCCTCAGAAATCTGCTTGAATTGGGCTTCTGCTTCTTTCTTGTTGTTGGGATTCTTGTCAGGGTGCCATTTCATAGCCAACTTCCTATAAGACTTCTTCAGATCATCCTCCGAAGCACTCTTGTTCACATTCAAAACGTCATAATAATCCATCCCCATTTCACTTGCTCTCCGAGAACCCAAGGACCTTATGTCAACAATAAAGATCTACCAACTTTTCACAGCGAAACCCAAATCATAAAAATCCTTTCTTTGACTAGTTACACCGTCTAAAATTTCCAGATATGAACGCAATACATGCATAAAGACAAGAAAAGGAAGATTTTAGAAGTTCATACATACGTATAGAGTACAAGAACGAGATTTTGAAGGAGTTATCATGAAAGAAGCAATGGACCTATTTTTGTGTCAGAGGCAGAGCCAGTGCCTAGGGGATGCAAAAAATCAGAGATTGCCGTATAATTATGGATGTATAGTTTGTTTCGCTATGTTAAGACCATGAGGAGTTAAAAATGGGAAGACGACAGTGTTTGGAATTTGGCAATTATATTCTCAGCCATTTTGGCCGGGCTCCGTCCTCCCTATATACTGGACCGGGGGATAGAATTAGAGGTTCCAGGTTTGAGGGCTAATAACAACTAAAATCCGGTAATTAGGACAAATTCATTTACGGACAATAACCACCTACAATATGTTTGTGTTTTGGTTTAATAAAGTTGTCAGCCATGGCATGAGTCAGATAACACTTCGACTGACCGAAGAGTTATTCAATTTAAAATAATTTCATTTATTACTAACAACAACCTTCTCCTTCTTCTTCTCTTTTTTTTTTTTAACCAATTGATGAACCATATTTTAAGGTGGGATTTACTTATACAAATATAAATTTAAAGAAATTGAAGAGTCTTTATATTCATGACGGTCCATAGACTTGGAGAAACATACTTTGCATTGGAAAATTCATACGGTATTTTTCCCAGAGGTTTAGACAATAGAAGTATTTTGAACCTTTTAACGGTCGCAAATCATATCCAACAGACGTTTTGATGGAGAATTATAGGCATGTGAAGGACAAGTAGAGAGGCATACATGGTGTGATCCGTCTCAAGGAAGCCTAGGACATGACTTGCCTGGACGTGAGCTTTCAAGAGGAGGCTTAGGAACTGAAATTGGAAGTTTAAATGTGCAAGGAAAGGGGCTGAACGAAATTCCCATATCAAAGGCCCAACATTCAAGTCTAATGTT
>JAOTAZ010000008.1:18652701-18691598 GCA_025629785.1 Erythroxylum oxycarpum | reverse complement strand
TACTAAACCCACTCTTCTTATTTACCATCTTGCCATTAATGAATGAGCAATGACCCATTTGCCCTTATTTTACCTTTGAAACTGATATCTTAACTCCAAATTTCGATAAGGTAAATGAGACAATTTGATAAAACTTTCTTCTGCAAAAATTTTCCTCTCGATCATACGAATCCAACGCTACCAAAAGCTTTCAGTTCAGATCAGAAATGAAGAAGTTATGGCCAAAATACTTTCAGGCTAAAACTAGACCAAAACTGGACAATACACTAAACTTCACACCAAAAATCGAATGACCTAAGGGCTGAATCTTGATTGGACTTCTTCATCAAATTTGTAGCCTCATGTCTCGAGTGTAATTTGCAACTTGAATCACCTTAATCCGAGCTCTATAACTCCAGATATCTCCAAAGTACCGATCGATGCTCAGACTTTTCCTTCCGTCTGCTTTTCTTCCGTCTGCTTTTCTTCCGTCTGTTTTCTTCAGTCTGCTTTTCCTCCGTCTGCTTTTCTTCCGTCTACTTTTCTTCCGTCTGCTTTTCTTCCGTCTACTTTTCTTCCTTCAAACTTTGAACGCTTATAAATTTTGACTCCGAATGCCAAATTGGACAAAATTGGTGTCTATTTCATAAAGAAAAGACTAATCTAAAATTTTCAATAAGGATTCAAAGTCAAATTCGATCTCTAAAGGGGTCAAAAATGCACTCAAAGGTGACTGGTCAATCGGCTTCACACTAAACAGCATCAGAACTTCCGAAAATCATAACTTTCTACTCCGTTGTCCAAAAATTTCGTGCTTTATATCACTGGAAAGATAAAACAAGATCTAACAAGCTTCAATCTTCAATTCTCCAACAATGATCCTTTCTCTACTTTCTCCCACTCATGCACGGTTATCATCATGCAATAAAGGTAGGGCTTAAGCTTGCTAGCATAGCATGTAAGGAAATCACTCAAAGTTGGAGGAAAATAGCAAAAATCGATGGAGAAGAAAGAATAAAGGGAGTTTCGGATGAGATGAAGACTTTAGCAAGGAAACTTGATTGTTTGTATGCCTTAGCCATGAAGTTACCGAAGATACAAGGCCAACATAAGACAAAAATCATTAATTCCATTAGGACAAATGTCATTTGGAGGTAAAAGACAAAATAGAAATATGACAAAAACCTGTAATGGGTTTATTAAGAAACCCTAATGAAATCTGACCCATTCTAGTCCAATGACCCTCATTTCAATTCCAAAAGATTATACCCAATATTGTAGTGCCATTGGATAAACCTTTTTGATACCGAAAATCAACCGGTTCGCTACTTGACAATTTTTTCGGTTCGAAAAATTTCTCCGAAAAATTTCAGAAAATTCTCATAATTCCCATAAAATGTAAAACACATAATGGAGCACTCAAAATAATTTTCAAATACCATTTCCATATTATTCACAATAAGATTCCATTTAGGCCTAATACCGGGAAATAATCATGAATGCATGTACAGTTACTTTTTGATGTGCACAATCGACTGTTCACAAATACCAGTATGCATGAAAATGTCCAATCAGTCCTAATCACTCTCACCCTTAGCAAAATTACTATTTTACCCTTCCCGTCGGGGGTGGGATGTTACAAAAAGGGTATCACCTAGTCAGTGATTAAGAACAGGTTGAGGACGTAAAGTCATTGGTTTGTTCTAGTAAAAAAATCTTGTCTTCTTTTTCGTAATGTGGATGAGGACACGAATCATCTATTCTTCATCTGTGCTTATTCCCAAACCATCTGGACCACGATTCAAGGCATGGTTGCAGATACGAATGTTACCTATGCTCGGGACCAAACTTGGAGTTGGGTTGTAGACCAAACAAGATCTTGACACAAAAATTCCATACTCCTCAAACTAGCATGTACAACTACCATTTACATGATTTGGAAGGAAAGAAATTACTGTTTATACAAGCAAATTGAATTAGATCTGCACAAGTTGACCAAGAAAACTCTTAACTGGATAAGAGTTGTCCTCCTCGCTAGAAGAGTTGATCACCTTCTCACTCCTTACTTGAAAATGTTATAGAATTTATAAGATGATGTTAAGTTAATATGCTCCTTTTGTTATTGATGCTTTGATTATGAAACCGATAGGGTAGATTTAGAATAAAACTTTCGATATATTGGTCCTCATTGTACTGATTCAATCTTGTAATAGCTTCTTATATAGTTAATATATTTCATTCATTTTACAAAAAAAAAAAGTCTTTGAATTCATTATGAAAGTGAATCTTTCAATGTCTCATAGCCTTTCAATTAGACATAAAATGAATTAATAAAGCCAATAGTTCTAATTAGATGTTTTGTCATAAGATTTCAACTTTTCAGATTTCATCTTACCCCCACTACTTATCTTGAGAACCATCCTCTTATAAGTATATGTTGAATCAAACAATTTGTTCAACAGGTCTGCAAAATTATATCCAATTTTTGGATTTATTATGACCTTTTATTATCCAATTAAGTTTTAAACTTAATGGACAATGTATGCTTCAACCAAGCATCATATTATTGAATCATTAACTTTGACTCTTTCAAATATTTAGCCTTTCATATCTAATATGAAATCTTGTTAATTGATTCAATTTGAACTATTAAAGGTAAGTCATTATACTAGGCATCGGTATAGAAGAAATACTTCTACATCATATAATATCTCATATTGTATTTTCTTCCTTACAGAAATTCATACTCTTATAGAATTTTTTTGTTAAGGTATTCACCAAAGAATCTAATTCCCTTTAGATAATCAAAAATTTAAAACTCACCATAACAATCTCATCAAAGTGCTTCAGTATTCTTAATGCTTAATTTCTACTTAGATTTAAACAATTTGAACCTTTCAAAATTTTTAAATCATTATTTTGTTTAATACATATGACTATATCACATAAAGTCATTAGTAACATAACGAAGTATAAGTATTATACTTTATATGAATTATTATTCCATCCAATAGATCACATATATAAATTTAACAATTCAATACCTTCATCATCCTTTCATTAAAGATTGATTTGGTTGTTCTTCAACTTGACAAGCCTAACATGATTCATAATCAAAAGGATACATAAATCCTTTTATGTAACTTTATGATTCTCGTCATGTTGATTTAACCAGCATGACATAAAAGGATAGTCTCGCTTATCCAACCTTGTATTCTTGCCACTTACGTTAAGCATAAGTCTCCTTTGATCCAATACATACAAACTATTTGTATAAGATTGAAACAACTACTTTTACTTAACAATCTATTTCTTATCATGTTTTGAACATTATAACAATGTTAAATCTAAATTTAGTATCAAATACTTATAAGTATCAACTAAAAATGCATATGATCTCTATCATATATTGTATAGGCAAGAAAAATCGTGCAATCATTTTTCTTCATATGAAAACTATTATCAAACTATAGAAGCCTTTAATTGATGTCCATGTTTATGATTTTAGTATGCTAAATTAAGTGGAACAATTTCAACAAGGTACTATACCTTTCTGCTATACAATATACAACCTCTTCCATCTTGCTATCATGGTGTTGATATTTTGTTGTCCATGTGCACTCCTGGTCGTACAGATCCATGACGATGGAGAACTTAGTATAGCTCATTTGCCGCATCTCCCCCATCATCCTGAATTGGACTGAGTTGCGTTGATACTTGTCGTAACATCCCTTCTCCACAAAGAATGTGGAGAGGACCTCCAAAGTCAACTTCCTATATGATGGTTCCACGATTTCAAAGAATCAGGACCGTGCTCCTACATCTACCAACTTCATTACTTATTGGGCTAACCTAACTTGCTCCAAAGCCTCTTAATCGATTTACTAATTGGCTCCAAACTTCTTATCTTTAAACCTTTGGTAACGTTCTTCGTGATCCTTGACATTGAATAGAAGTATTTGTGGCCTCTTTGGGGGTTGGGTTGTTAGAGGTGACTCGCCTCGATCCCTTTTTGTTGAAGTCTCTTTCTTGCATCGTGATCATATCATTTTACCTTAAAATTTAACAAATGTGAGAAAATTAACATATAAATAACTAGGATATGCTTTTCCCCACACTTAATTTCAATCAAGCTCAATACTTATTAATTTTGAAAATAAACTAAACACGAAAAATTAAACAACTAGAAACAAAATTAACAAATTAATGCACCTTAATAAATAAACAATTAAACGAATTTAACTAAAAAATCAATTATCAAACTAACTAAATTCGAAATTAAAATTAGGAAGTGTGCAATTAACAAATTAAACTACATAATTGTTAAATTACAACTCTAACCCTAAAATTCAAAATAAAACCCCTAAAATCACAATCACACAAAATTGATGAAATTAATCATAAATCCATGTAATTTAGACACAAGCTCAATCTTAATTAGCGTTGAAACTGACTAATTAACCTAATTAAACACAAAATATCACAATTAAGCATATAATGAGCCCAAAATTGCAAGTTATCAATCAAATTAAAAGCTAAAATCAATTTAGTGAAGATTAAATCCAACTATTACACAATAATTAGGCATAAAATGAAACAAATTTTCCAACAATCTCAAATCTTGGAATTGGCATCTTTAATTGACAAATTCGCATAACACCTAATGAATCTTGTATAAAGAAGTTAAAGTAATAACGAAACTTACTTGGGTGTCGTTAATGTAGCTGAAAAATGCAAAAATTGGCTTTCCAAGTTGGAGGGTGACAACAGGAGAGAGTGAAGAAGAGAAAAAAAAATGAAAAAATTTGGAGGATTTAGATATTTTTAATGTGTATCGTGAGAGTACACAGTTTTATACACGACCATGTATCAATCTATACACTTTATTGATTCATAGCATTTCACGATTTTGCACATTTTGGTGAACTGGCATGCATCAAAATGTGCAGAACAACAATCGTGTGTTTAGAGAGTGAGCAACTTTAAAATTTAACCCTTAAACATAAAAATCGTTACACATTATCATTATAACACATTACACCCTACCCCTAAAGTCACAATTATGCACATTTTTTCTCAAGATGCTTAATTTTTCTATTCTAAAAAAATGTAAAACAAAATTAAAACCTAATCTAGAATGAAAGTTAAAACAAAGTAATATCGAACTCATGGATTGCCTCTCAAGTAGCACTTATTTACTGTCGCTAGCTCAATGTACTTTTCCACTCAAGGTGGCTCAATTTAATCATGTGATTGTAGCAGTACCATAGGTTCCATAACCATTAGGTGCGCTACCTTTCTACGGTTTCCATCACCTTTTTCTTTTGGTTTATTCACTTGAATTTGTGACTTCTCTGGTGGATCGTTGCATATGGTGTCCTGTAGAACATCCCGACTAGACTCGTCAACCTTTATAGCATCTAAAAATTCAAACGAATTATATCTAACATTGGAGATCCTAAATGTAACCTTTTCATCCTCTATTCTCAACTTTAACATGCCTCTATCAACATCTATGAGTGAATCAACAGTCACTAGGAATGGTCACTCGAGGACTAAAGTACTTTGGAATCTTCCTCTATGTCCAGAATGATAAAATCGGTAGGTAAAATGAACTTATCAACCTTAATAGGTACATCTTCAATGATTCCCCTAGGACATCTTAATGATTTGTCAGCCATTTGAATGCACATCTTAGTCGATTCAAGTTCTTCTATTCCCATTTTTTAAAATAAGGTGTAAGATATCATATTTATATCATCCCTCAAATAAGCCATAACTTATCCACTTTTAAGCTCCTGATAGTACAGGGAATATGAAAGTTTCCTAGGTTAGCTTTTTTCTTTGGTAGTTTAATCTCCTTGTCGAAGTTCTCTTTACTCAACACTTTGATATCTGATTTTCTTGATTTCTCCTAGTTTAATAATCTCTCTTTCATTGATTCAATAAGGGCAAGTTTCGTCTTCAATGGTCTTAAGAGACTAAGGACATTATTCAACTTTACTTTCGATGTCTTTTTTTGTGCTCTGATAGGATATGGAATTATAAGTTGATACTCCTTGACTCTCTTTAGATAAAAACTACATTTACTCTTTAAGTAACTCTCAATAATCAGTTTCTTTTCTTCATGTTATTGGAGGTTCTTTTTAGTGGTTCGGGTGATTGCCATTATCCTCTCCACAAGATTTGTTTCAGTTCTGCTTGGCAAACTCCCTTTAGGTCTCTCCACCACTGAATTAGCCAGTTGGTCCATTTTAATTTCCAAGTTTCATATGCATGCGTCTGTTTGCTGATTTTTTGTTCTAAATTCTTGAATAAATTCCATAATCAACTCATCCATACTAAGTTTCCTTGGTTGTAATGCTTGTGGTTGGAATCCAGGTGAAGGGTTATTTCTTTGTTGTCCTTGGTTATCCCACAAAAAGTTAGGGTGGTTTTTCTAACTAGGATTATATGTATTGTTATATGGATTGTTTTAGGGTTTTGAAGTGTTCCCAAAATAATCCACGTGATCAGGTTGAATTAAATGACACTTTTTCTTTAGTGATCTAACCCTCACGTTTTGCACTACATCACCCTTCCATATGTAGCCATAATGATTCCATGTATATTTTTGCTTAGGGCATCCACTTGACTTGCCAATTATTTCACTACAACCACCTTATATACTCCTATTGGCCTATTAGTTCGTGCTTTAACTGAACACCACCGATAGTTGGTCATGCCTATATCCTCGATCAACTATTATGATGCTTCAGGTGTTTCATTGTTAGTGTCCGTCCAGTTGCTGCATCGTTTAACTACCTTTTGCTTTGACTTAGCCTGTTATAAAAAGTTTGGATTTGCATCCACAATAATAATCCATGGTGTGGGCATCATCGGAGCATCAATTTGAATCTCTCTCAAGTGTCATACAGTGACTTACCTTCAGTTTGGGAGTATGATGAGATGTCATTTCTCAGCTTCGCAATCTTTGCCTAGGGTAAGTACTTCAGTAAGAATTTTTTTGTCACTTGATCCCAGGTGGTAAGTTACAAAATTGTCATCGAGTTCAGGCACTGTCTAGCCTTCCCTATTAAAGAGAATGGGAATAGATGCAATCTAATGGCATCATCATTTGCTCCATTTATTTTAAAGGTTTCGTAGATCTTGAAAAAGTTAGAGATATGCGCATTGGGGTCTTCATCTTGGAGTCCATCGAACTGGACTGACTGCTACACCATTTGGATATGATGCTCAGCTTGTTCTCAAGTTTTTTGCCTAAATAGTCAATCTCACTATACTGGATTCCATAATAGTTAGAACTGGCCTAATATAGTCGAACATTATCTGTGGTTAGTCCACTATGTATAGCACCCCACTCCCGTAAGACACGTGCCCAACATCTATGGGTGATATCAGAGCATGACAGCATATCACCTTTTTCATATAGTACTTTTATACTAGGTCTTGATGTTGTACATATAGAAAATGTTGAAAGACATAATGTAGACATTTGGGTTTTATGAAATGATATGAGAAAAAAGTTGGTTTTAAAATATTGTGGTTTTTCTTATGATGCTTTATAAGTGAATTATGATACCTGCCATGTGAAGTGAATGTAGTGATCAATCGTAGCTCACCCTTATCATAGGATATGTACCGGAATGACCGAAAGTGTACCCTGCGATAAGGGGACGCTACACCATGTTGTAAGATTCCTTAGTGTCCACGTGACCTTCCAAGTTTCTATATGACAATCTAGCTCAAACTCTCGCAAATTTGTCCTATGAAGATTCCTTCATATAGTTCTTTCTATTTCAGGATATGCGTCTAATAAGTTCTCAGATGTACTATAGGTTATACGCTGATCTGGAGTCTAAATATAAAACTAAGAAAATAAACTAACAAACTAAACAAATTAAATAATGAAAGCAAAAAATAACATAAAAGTAAAAAAAGAAAGTAAAGTAATGATTAGATTACTAAAACTTGGGTTTTCCTAATATAATTGTCCTCAGCAACAATATCAAAACTTGATTGACTTTTTCCAAGTGCGTCAATTATGAATTACCGTAAGTGCACAATATAGTTGTAACTACCACCAAATACCTGTCAATCCCACGAGAACAGTGATTACCAATAATTACCATTAAAGGAAAGACTTAGTAAATTACCGATGTAGGGAAATCAGTATCTAGTTTTCAAATCCCCTTAAACCCTTAATAGATTGATCTTTTTTTTATGCAATTGCATTGTTGATTTATTGGACCATAGATACTCCTATGAGATGCTAATAGTTGTCCTTAAGTCTAACAACAACTAATCCTTGGGTTTTCAATCGAATTACTCAGGTTAAATTTTATAAATTTACTTTACCAATTTGTGAATCCTTCTATTACATTTGACCTTAATCCAGAAGATTTATGTAATCCTGTCTCTAAGGTTACAATCATCTCCTTCTAATTACGATAGATCTATTCATAAATAGGATTTCTCAATCTCAATGTATGAAATGAGGTTATGATCTAATATTCCGAATCTATTAGAACATAAATAAAACATGTAATTACAGTGTCAATTGCCTTGTGACTACTAGTAATGGTTATTTTCTTGTTTTCTAATCTAATAACGTGAATGACATATTTGAAGAGAAATAAAAAATTATAAAGAATCATTTTAAAGTAATGAATAAAATTAAAATTACCAATGAATAAACTAGATCCAGGTAAGACTTACCCTAAAACTCTTTCTATATTTTGATTTTACCCTGACTTAATGATCAATTCTAGTTCCTTGTTCAAGTAGGAATTTCTAAGTTAGAACTATATTAAATTTTCAAGCAATACAATCTCAATTCTTAAGTTTATTTGACCAAAATATCTTTCTAATCAAAACAACCTAAGAACACATCAACTTGCTATATGAATTCCCACGATAGGTTTCAGTCTAACCCAAAAAGATCTTGTTGTTCTATCTTTGGCAACCCATATATCCCTTGTCATTCACGTTATGTTCTAATTATATAAATCATCTCTTGATCTCAATATACAAATTTGATTATAGAATTTTTCAACTCTCATTCCTTTAACTCAATATAATATAAAAACATGAACTAATCTTATGAAAACTAGAAATTTTATTAAATCAAAGTATCAATTCAAAACATCAAGTCATAAGATCTACCTTATTTAGATCTATATCCCCACTAGTTCATGATAAAACAAAGAAAAACCACACAAAACAAAAAAGAATAAAAGAGAAAGAAAGCATCTTTATGGTTCATGAATATTTAAAGTTCTTGTTGAATGATGATGGATTTCCTATTCCTTTTCCTAAGGTTGTGTTCCTCCTAATCTCTTACTACTTATTATAGTTCCTAATTATTTATTCTTGTTCTTAGAAAATTTTTCTTCCTCTTGTTTTCAACTACCTCCCTTTTAAACATGAAACACCATAATTTTTCCATCTAACATGACCCTACCATAGGATTGTGTTAGGCTCATATGTTATTTTAACTACCTTTCTAGAATTTTTACATAAAAAATCATCGATAACATAGAGAAGGACACAGAACTGAGTTAACATTATATTGGAAAACATGGGCTAGACTAAATAAAATGTCATGGTAACTTGGAGAAAATGAATGTTCCTATTTTAAACATGACCAGAATAGAATAGTACAAGTTTGAACACAAGGAGGAATAAGTTATTGTGTTGTTACTATGTTCTAAGTACTTCTCTTCAAGTCATTGTAATGGAAATGTAAACCCTATAATGTCATTGAAATTAAAGATATAAATGGAAAGTTGTTTATGACCAATGGGCATATGGTTGAAGCATTACTTCAAGAGTGATAATGTAAACGACATTCACAAAATTTCGTTCAATGAATAGATCTACTTTTCAGTCTAGTTAAAAGACTCATGAAGAAGTGTTTCTTAGGAGATAACCCATTATTTTAACCCTAGTTCTTTTATCTTCCTAGTTTTAGTATTATTGCTAATGTTCAATTTAGTTTCTTTTGTATGCTGTTATGTGTTGGAGTTTTGTTGATTTTACTACACCAAGTTGACATGGATAAAGGGGATAATTTTTCTACCTTAATTGTCTTTTACATATGTTTTTATGATCTTATTTACTGTGCATCAAGGATAAATCCTTACTTAAATATGGAGATGAATTTATAAGAATCTGAATTTTTTTAGCATGTGTGTTTTCTATGTTTGGTTAAAATTTTAGCTTTCTTTTTATTTGTGTATTAGCTGTTTGGGAATTTGATATTTACTTTAGGTTGATAGTATAAGTCTATATATATAATTCTTAGTTAAGATCAGTCGTTAAAAATTAGGTATATAATATAATTAAGTAAATGTTATAGATTTTGAATTTGTAAATACTATAAATTTGAATTTGTTAAGTGATTACACTTTGATTTGACTTTAGCAATCCTACGAGGATTTTGGCCTTAAGAAAAAACCTGAAATTTATATTTTTTAGATTACATGTAATACATGTACAAGTGAAAAAGATACCTAGGATTTGAGTTTAGGCTAAATTGTATAGCCTTCATAAATAAATCCATTAGTGAATCCGTTTAACCTTATATGGATTCTAGATTTTTCTATGTCAACTTTTCCTAAAGAACATTGAGCCTAAAAAGAAAATTGAGTATTTACTCCCTAATCTATGATTAGTAGAGCTTTTACTTGTGTATTGAAGTTTTTAGGAATGGGATGCAATGAAATAAGTGAAGGGAAGATGGAAAGATGAATAGAATTGGCAATAAAGGAGAATTTCATGAAAATTCAAATATTAAAAAATTAGAAGAAAATATAAATTCTCTCTTGATTTATGTATTATTACTCTACTAATTATGAATATTTTTGTTGCTTCGATTCCCTTTCTTCTTCTTTTTTTTGGGTAAATTTCGATTCCCTTTCTTTTGCAGCCTAGTTAATCTATTGACCTTGTTACAACCCTATTTAAAAGTCCTTTTAATTTTTGCTTTTATATATATGTGTAAGTAGTGGAAATTATATGATTTTCAAGCTTATGATAAGTTCATTTTTATAAGAAGATAATGAGAGTATCTTAACAATTTTTAAACATTTGTGTGAATGAGGATATCTTATGGTTGAATATTCAAATTAAAGTATTTAAACATGACGAGAGAGGTAGAATAGTTTTTGCATTGTCTTATTTGTATTATGATCTATTTGAGAAATATTAAGTTTTCTAGTTCAATTGAGAAATTTTAATTTCCATATTTACTTCTTACCTAAAATAAATGAAAAGAAATATAATTAAAAATCTTATAATATATTTTTTCTTTTATATAAATAAATTACATTATCAATTATAAAATCATATATCATTAGCAACAATATGATAATCAAAATCCATGTAGAAACAAATAGACTTTTTTTTTTTGCTGTTGTCACAAGAATATTTTTTGCAATTCAGTGATTTTGTTAAATATAAAACTAAATCAAACAACCGACATTGTAAACTAATGATTTAGCGGTGTAATAATTTGATCAATTTAAATAATTTGCTTTGGGTGGTTTTGCCACATATCTAACTTGATTCTAGAAATGTTAATGGGTCAAGTCGGGCTCGCGCTGCTCTTGCCCTGGCTGGTGGCTCGGTAGGCCGGGATGAGCGGCTTGTGGCCTGACCTAACCATTGTTAGCCTGCTATTTTTTTTAAGAAAAACTTTCAAGCCAATGTCATTTTAGAAGTAACCGGTCAACTCAAGATAAAATCAAGCCGAGTTCTTTTTTGACATCACTACTTGATTCTTTGATAGTAACATGTTTTTTTAACTCTTTTAGACTCCAAACTTATTTTACAAACTTTTTCACCACTTTAATGAATGTGTACAAAAAACAAAATTATTTAACTGATTAAGACATTTTATAAATAAATTAGGAGATATTAATACATATAAATGTAAAAGTCTTAATTAAATCTATTTAAATGTGATCAAATGACAGGTAAAAACAAATTTTTTTCTTTATTAATATTTTAACATGTATATAATAATTCTGCTATCTTCTAGGTCATGATGGATTTGATCATTCCTTTAAACGAAAATCGTACCTCTAAGGACATAACTTTTAAGTTTGGATTTCGTTTAATTAAGGAATAGCTCATCCTAAACCTAAACAATCCATAGTCTACACACAAAACACAAGGAGTAATCTTGCTCGAGGCAAGACCAACTCCAGCAACAACTGATTATTCGAGAAATTCTTTGATGATTAAGGTACAACATGGTGAGACGTGTATGTTAGACGTATTGATCAATAACTCCTATAATCCTCGAATTCGACTTTCATCTTCTTTTAAACTTTTCATGAATTATAATGTGCTTAAAAATGCCCAGTCCATAGTTTACATATAGAACACAAGGAGTAATCTCGCTCGAGGCAAGACCAATTCTGGCAACAACTGAAAAATTATTTGATGATTAAGGTACAACACAGTGAGACGTGTATATTAGACGCATTGATCAATAACTCCTATGATCTCTGAATTCGACTTTCATCTTCTTTTAACCTTCTCATGAATTATAATGTGCTTAAAAATGCCCAGTCCATAGTCTACATACAGAACACAAGGAGTAATCTCGCTCGAGGCAAGACCAATTCCAGCAACAACTAATCACTCTAGAAATTCTTTGATGATTAAGGTACAACACAGTGATGCGTGTATATTAGACGCATTGATCAATAACTCCTATGATCCCCGAATTTGACTTTCATCTTTTAACCTTTTCATGAATTATAATGTGCTTACAAATGCCCAACCATTCCTGAGCCAAGAAAACATTATACATGAAGCGGAAAATAAGAGCAACATATACCTACGCCTAGTCTTATCTTTACATTCTTTTGCCTTTCGCTTTCTACTGTTTTACTATATTGAACACTACACGTATATGGGCAACTGATCGTGCATGCTAGTACATGAGGCAGCAAGACTAGGCGATGGATTAATCCTGCGATGTGGCAGAATATTCAAAAAGGAGGCGTTTGGAAGGAGCTGATTGCAGAACCACTCTTAATCGGCTTGTGAGCTGGTAGATTAAGGTCCATTGCATAGCCATTTCCGAGTCCTTCATCTGCCTGACGATTGAGGCCTAACCAAAGTAGAATGAAAAGGACCGTATCACTCATTAGATTTTAAGGACCATAAAGGCCATTTTTGTGCCAACCCAAATGATCATCTAAACTAAACAAGGGTACGTTTGATCTTTTGAGATGCGACAGTAATAGAAGGGGCAGAATGAAACCCACCTGAAGACGTTTTCCAAGTTGGACCTCAACTTCGGTACCAAAAGAAATATTATTTGCAAGGGATTTTAAAGGATCTATGGTGGGATCAACCGAAAGTAAGCTAGGGATCTGCGGAGCATAGACTAGCCTCCACCTAGCCTGGCCAATCTCTCCCTTTCCTTCTATTCTTGGCATCAGGGTTTCGAGTGTTGCAGTAGCAAGCTTTTTAAATGCAAGCTGACCATCACCCTCTAATATGGACTCTGCTAATTGACTTTCAAATACTCTGGCAGCCTGCATATATGTGACAATTCAGTAACGTTAGATTACCTCAAGATCAATAAAGATAAGAATTTCCTCTAATAGTTAGCAACCATGGATCAAGCAACATAAAAGTAAAAATATGAGAAGATTACTTGTACTGAAAATTCACTATATCCTTTATTGCTCTACACTGAATATCAACATGCGAAATCCACATCAAGAAAATACTTCCAGAGCACACATACCATCGGTTTTCTAAGATAGGTAAAAAGGCCTAGGACACAATTCAGGATGTGATTAGGGAAGGCATATATTACCCGGGCCCCATCTGGTCGGGTCTGAAGTCAACAGATTGACCGGGGTTCGGTCCCAGACTCAAACCCAAAACCAAAAACAAATTTAGGTCCAGAATGAAGTCCGTCCCAATAACCCATCCGAGACCCAAGGTTTGACCCAATTCAATTGACATTGTTTCAGCAAATCTTCATATCACGTCACACCTCCCCCTCCACTGTCTAAATCTATTTGCAATCCCTCGTTTCACATTTTAGACAACCAACCGACTCCACCTCTTTCGTCAGCGCCACTCTAGTTGTCACCTCTCTCCAGTTGTTGCATTGCAAATTGTTGGTCTTTAGTCAGTAGCAGTGTTGGTCTTTAGTCAGCAGCAATTATGGGATGTTACTTGAGTTCGTTAAAAGTTGGTCATTCTTGTTTGTTAGTTAAAAGTTGGCCTTCCTTGTTTTGTCTATCGGTGTTGTGGAGTTCCTAAAGATCTTAATGTCTAGTTGCTTGGATCAAGTTGCTGAATGAGAAGTCTGTGATGGGAGATATCTCTGGGTTCTTTTTTTTCCTTTTTCTATGTTTTTGGGTGACATAGAAGTGTTATATTGGTGATGAGAAGCTGGTAGACAAACTGATACACTTTAAATTATGATGATGGTTGGAGCCCAATTTTTGAAGGCCAATCAGACTCACGACTTAATTTTAATGTCAGGCTCTACAAGCTCATTCATAAGAATCACAATGTGGAAAGATGATTTGCTAATGCAACAGGGATTAGAATCAATTGTAGTATTGTGCCTGATTGGAGTGTTCAGAATGCTTTACCTCGCTAGGGGACAGGGCATCCTGTTCAACAGTACGTGTTGAGGTCACCACCAATTTGTCCTGCCAATTGCTGGCTCGGCTTTGAATCCTGAATTGCCACTCTGATCCAACCAAAGCTAGGTCTAGCATAGGATCCAATCCATGTTCAGGCTCAAATTTTGCAATATTTAGATGATCTCGCTTAAGCCTCACCTGGATGAAGGCAGCATATTTAGCGAGATACTTTCCAGTAAAAAAAAGATAAGTAATGCTTTCACGATATTCGACAAACATAAAATCTAAATACTCACTTGAGTTGCAACAAGGTTAACATCACCATTTTCAAAAGTCAGGACACCTTTTGGTTTAATCCATTTTGGATGAGTTGGCCCATTAAGCTCAAGTTCTCCACTGACAGCAAAATTCAGAATCAAAGGATAAACTATTCTCAACTCTGGACCTAAAACAAGCTTCAGATCACTGAGACGAACATCCACATTTGGTCTAATGCTTACTTGTTCTATATCCTTTTCACCTTCAGTTGATTTAACTGCTAAAACAACAGTTAAATAAAAAGTTACATTTCACAGAATTAGGACTCAGGAACAGAAGAATATTTATGTCTAAAGCTTGGAAATAAAGCATGTTACTATAGTCACAGCCTTTCTTTCACTTGATTTAGTCACGAAAGACTACTGGGATTGACACTGAATGATTCAACTATTTTAAAAAGTCTCCAGTTCTGCTCAAGATAGCCAACATGATGTGCAGATGAAGTATTCAGCAATAATTATGGGAATGAACTTGACAGAATAGAAAAATTTATGAATAGAACATTACCATCTGGTTGATGGAACTTGGTCATTGAAAATGGTGGTTCTGAACTGAAAAACCGCGAAACATATCTTGAAGCAACTGCTTGATTGACACCCATACCACTAAGCCTGGATTGATCAGATGCCAACTTACTGAAAGGTGCAGCTCCATTGCTGCCCTTATCATGCGGTAGATATGCTTCTCCATGGCTCAACTTGATGTTCCCAGAGATGTTTGGCTGCAATATAGAACCAGAAATTTGCATCTGCGTGTCGACCTGGCCACTGATTGCAATTATACATTATTGATTTCGACGACATGCAGTTAATGATAAACGAAGCTACTAAAAATAGCCAAGTTACATGGAAAGAGCTAAAGGAACCAAATTAACTATTAGGAAAGTCTTAGGAATCCTAATGTATCCATGATTCTAGCGATCTCCTAGGATTTCTTTTCCTTATGTAATTAGCTCTCTATTGGTACATAAATTAGATGAGGGTCTTGGTGAACGACTAAGCCCTCAATTCTTCTTCTAATTTGTTCAACATAGTATCAGAACCACTTTGAACCCTAGACTGTCCCTTTCTTCTCTGCGTCCCCTTTGTTCTCTGCCCTAGACTGTCCCCTTCTTCTCTGCGTTCTCTGCCCTATAACAAAACACCGAAACCGACCTCACAGCAGCAACCAGAAGCCACCAACAACCAGAGCAGCACCGCTGCCGATTGCCAGAAACATCCCACGGGCCGCGGTCCGGACCGGAACCAGGTCAGCTCGTCCCCTCAGTCTGAACAAGGTTCTGGTCTCTGTTTGTGTCAAATATGACCAGAACCTGAGTATTTCATCAACCTTGTCATCTGTCATATGCTCTAAGTTATCGACAACAACAGTCCAACATCTTCTGTCAATAGTTCGGGTGAGTCAATTGCAAGTATGTCAAAACCCGATGAAAAGTCAGTGTCCAGTGGCTCAGGAACGGTTCCGACAATGGGATCCTCCAATCTGCGAATCACAAAGCAATGTCTGAATGCTAATAATTACTCTTTCTGGTCCAAGAATGTTGCATTATTTTTCAAGGGTCAATGGAAATTTTCTCATCTCACAACTGATCCTCCAACTGATAACAAAGAACTAGAGAATTGGCTAGCTGACGATGCGTAGTTGCTACATATTATTTTTTACTACATGGAACCTAAAATCTCAAACTTGTTTTCTCATGCCGATACTTGTAAGCAAGTTTGGGACTATGCCAAGCTTCTATATTCAAGTAATATGCTTCGGGTATATGATACCTCTGTTGAGTTGTTTAAGTCTACACAGGAAGGAAGTTTGGCTGAATACTTTGGGAAGGTGAAACGAGCACATGAAGAGTTAAATTCATTATAGCCAATCACGTCTGATGTAAAGGACGTGCAAAGGCAAAGAGAGATCATTGTTATAACAACATTCTTATCGAGATTGAAACTTGAGTTTGAGCCTGTTCGAGCACAGATCCTTGGAGGTGCAAAAATCTCATCTTTGGCTGAAGTATTTTCTAGGCTTTCTCATTCCATGGCTAAAGAAGGTCCATCTAAGAACACTTCTAAGAGGTCATCGCTTGCAACAAATTCTGGTTGGCAAGCTAGAGGAGAATGTGGTGGTAGTAGTGGTAGAGGAGGACGTATTGGACGTAGTGGTAGAGGACATGGCTGTATAGGCGCACGTCCCATTGCAAATATTGTAATAATTATGGGCATGAAGAGGAGACCTGCTGGGATAAGCATCTTGAATTATGAGCAGCCGACTATGCATCACTAGAAGAACATCCTCCTCCAGTTGTAGATTCACAGTGTTATGTCACTCTATCTTAGGAAGAGTATGCTAAGTGTATGCAGTATCAGCCAGCTCAGTAGGCGTCGTCTTCTTCTATGGCATCTGTGGCTCATCGATGTAACCCATTGTTTGTTATTCATCTATTCCCGAGAACCAGTTATGGGTATTAGATTCTGGTGTCATTGATCACATCTTAGGAACCATAACCAATTTCAATCATGTTTTTCCCTTTACCTTCCTCTCATAGTAATAAACTTACAATCGTTGATGGTTCCACCGCAACCATCAAAGGTGTTGGGGCTTCTCATCCTAATGCCTCGTTTACTTTACCTTCTACATTGTTCGCTCCAAATTTCCCTTTTAATCTTATGTATGTAAGCAAATTAACAAACAGCTAAACTGTTTTGTTTGTTTCTTTCCCCATAATGTTATTATCTAGGATTTGAAGACCAAGAAGATGACTGGAGAAGGGCGTGAATCGAAAGGAATGCACTATTTTCGTCAGTTGCAATCTTCCGTCACTTTGTCAACCGTAGCTTCTTCTATTGATATTTATAGTCGACTGGGTCATCCATCATTGGAGAATCTCAAGAAATTAGTGCTAGGTCTCACGTCTATTTCCAGTTTAAATTGTGACTCTTGTCAACTTGGGAAACACCATCGTTCTTCATTTTTCCCTCGTGTCAATAAATGGGCTGAAAAACCCTTTATGTTACTTCATACAGATATTTGGCATTCGAGTCGTGTCAAATCCAAATTGGGATTTTAGTACTTAATAATTTTTGTTAATGATTTTTCTCAAATGACTTGATTATATCTAATGAAAGATCGTTCAAAAATATTCTCAATCTTTTGTTCTTTCTGTGCTGAAATCCAAAATCAGTTTAATACCCGGATCAACATTCTTCGTAGTGATAATGCTAGAGAATATTTCTCTAACCAATTCTCTAGTTACTTACAGCAACAAAGTATTCAGCATTAGTCTTTGTGCCTCACACACCAACAAAATGGGGTAGTTGAAAAGAAAATCCAACGTATTGTTGAAACTACATGTACTCTGTTAATTCACATGAATGTTCCCAAAATTTTCTAGGGGGGGTTAGCTAGCAGAATTCTTTTGATTGTTTATGTTGATGACGTTGTTATCACACGTGATGATAAAGTAAGGATCCAATCCTTGAAATCATTTCTGCAGATCAAGATCTAGACAAAGGACCTAGGTCCCCTAAAATATTTTCTAGGTATTGAAGTCGCAAGGTTTATGTTAGACCTCCTATTACACAGATTTATTCTAGAAGGGCAAAGGGAAGGCCAACCGAGTAAAGTTACCAAATTCTGTTAGATGCAGAGGTTGGTAGTTATATGACGTGCATGAGAGAGTGAGAGAGTAGTGAGTTTGTTGCATTGGCTGATGTAAGTAGCTAGGTTAGCATAAATAATGTAATGATTGGAAAGGGGGAGGGGAGGATATTACTAAGAGAATTCTGGTGAGCCTTAGGCTAGGAGAGAGCTGACACACTCGAAATTGTTTGCAAGTTATCCTGTAACTTGACAGATTAGAGTTACTACTAATAAAATTTCAATGACATACTTCTCATTTTTTAGAATATCTACCACTGGTATCAGAGCAACGATCCTATCTATGGCTAATAAGAAAGGAGATAATCGAATGGATGGAATTGAGAAGGAAATTGAGAGCTTGCGTGAAGATTTTCATAAGAACTTTGAGCTATTGAGGGAAGAACGGAGACTGAAGAAAGAAGAATTGCAAAAAAACTGGTAGCAATCCCAGCTCGAGATGGAAGAGTTACGTGAGATAATGAAGTTGTTTGTGAGCCACAGAGAAGTCGGTAAGAGTGGTGAGACTTCAGACAATAAACGAAATGAAGAGGAGCCATGAGTGGACAAAGGGAAGGGGCCAATGGAACAAGGTTGAAGTTTTGGGCCACCATCGGCGTTCGAACCAGTGAAGGAGTTCCGGCAATATCCCCCAGAGAATATCGATCGGAATGAACCTCCACCGGAGTATGGGTAGAATAATACGACTCACCAGGAACCACCTCATGGGTTTGCTTGACAAGAGCGAGATCGACGTGGGCCACCGGAGGGAGGGGAGTGTAAACGAGAACAACAGAGAGAAGGATGGAGGGACTTCACAGAAGAACCACCACCAAGATTTGTACGATAGGGGAACCTCGACGTGACTGTCGAACTAGGCGGGTGGAGATGCCAGTCTTTGAAGGAGACGACCCGGATGGGTGAATTTATCGTGTTGAACTTTTTTTTCTCTATGGGGAGGTTTAACGAAAGGGAGAAAATGGAGTAAGTATCACTCAACATGGAGAAGAAGGCCTTGGCGTGGTTTCGGTGGGTGGAGGGTCGACGACCGATTAGAAATTGGGAGGAATGTAAGGTTCCTACTTGTTGAAAAATTTCGACCCATCCAAGAATCGTGTCAACGTCTACTAGCCATCAAGCAGACAAGTACAGTAGATGAATATATTTGTAGATTTGAGGAATTAGCTGCTCCATTATCAGAGTTACCGGATGAAGTACTGGAGAGTTCATTTTTAAATGGGTTATCGAAGGAAATCAGACTGGAACTATTAATAAATTTGGGACGAATGATGTCTTTAGCTCAACAGACAGAGGAAGAGAATAAAGTAATGAGACATGATAAGGGAAACAGGGCAATGGGTGGTAATAGAATAAGTGGCTATGGTGGATACAAAACATGGGAGGCAGCGGGAGACAGTGAGAAACTTGGGGTTAAAACAGGGAAGGTCACTGCCACCAACAAAGGAAATGGAAATTTTAAACGTTTAACATTAAGAGAGATACAAGAGAAGAAGAAGTGGGGACTATGCTTTAAATGTGATGAGAAATATTCACCAGGCCACCGATGTAAAATGATAGACTTGAAGGTTCTAATAGTCTTTCTTAGATGAAGAAATAGAAGTTAGTACATTGGAGAGTGTTGAAGATGACGAAGAGCAAGAAGTGGAATTGCAAAATGTAGAATTATCAGCAGGATCGGCAGCTAGGTTGACCTTACCCAAGACGATGAAGGTAGTAGGAGTATTAGAAGGGGAGCCCATGGTGATCCTCATCGATAGTGGAGCCACCCATAACTTTGTATCGAAAGAGTTGGCGTTCAAATGGAGTTCCAAATGGGACCACACTGACAAGTATGAGATAGTGATGGGGAATGGTGAAAAAGTAGCAGGAACTGGGATCTATAGGAACTTGAATTTAAGGATACAAGAACTAGAAATATGCGAGGATTTTCTACTAATGAAGTTGGGCAATATAGATGTTATACTAGGCATAAAATGGATGAGACCACTAGATGTCCTGAATAATTGGTATACACTGACTATGAAAATAAGATTAGGCGAGAAAGAAATCATTATCAAAGGGATCCAATATTATCTAAATCTCTGGTGAGTGCAAAATCCCTTTGCAAGGATCTCAAAGAAGGGGATTTCGTGTACTAGTTGCAAATGGCAGTACAGGAGGCAAAACTGAAACCGATTATTAGGGTGGTAGACCCTGAAATCAGAAGTGTGTTGCAAGAGTATGGAGAGGTGTTTCAATTGCCACAGACCTTGCCGCCAAAAAGGGGAAGAGAACACCACATCCACTTAGTTCAAGGAGAAGGACCAGTAAGGGTCCGACCCTACAAGTATCCCCATTTTCAAAAGAATGAAATCGAGAGATTGGTCAAGGAGATGTTAGAATCTAGAATCATTCAAACCAGTACTTCACCTTACACTAGTCCAGTTCTACTAGTCAAGAAAAAAGATGGAGGGTGGCGGCTTTGTGTGGACTATCGTGCTCTAAACAAGGTGACCGTAAGTGACATATTCCCTATACCCATAATAGAAGAGTTGATGGATGAATTGAATGGTGTGATTATCTTCTGTAAGATAGATTTGAAGTCTGACTACCATCAAATAAGAAAGCTTGACAAATGCCCCAGCTACATTTCAATCCTTGATGAATCAGATTTTTAAACCCCATCTCAGAAAATTCATACTAGTGTTCTTTGACGACATTTTAGTTTACAGCAGAAGTAAAGAGGGGCATCTAATGCATTTAAGCACAACTTTGAGTATTTTGAAGGAGCAGAATCTCTATGCTAATTATAAGAAGTGTGTCTTTGGACAACCTAACTTGGAATATTTGGGCCACATTGTATCAAAGCAAGGGGTGGCAGTGGATCAAACCAAGATAGAATCGATGTTGAGGTGGCCGAAACCAGTAACATTGAAGGAGTTAAGGGGATTCTTGGGACTGACAGGTTATTACCGGAAATTTGTAAGAGGGTACAGCCACATTGTAGGGCCATTGACATAGTTGCTCAAGAAAAACAATTTTAAGTTGACAGCTGAAGCAGAGAAGGCTTTCAACAACCTTAAACAGGCCATGACCACAGTGTCCATTTTAGCCTTGCCCAATTTTAATCAACCTTTTATTTTGGAGACTGGTGCTTCAGCTTCTGGTGTGGGAGCGGTGCTGATGCAGAATAACCGACCAATTGCTTATTATAGTCAATCACTATCAGCAGAAAGAAAGGGACAATCGGCATATGAGAGAGAACTTATGCCTATTGTGTTGGCTGTCAGGAAATGGAAATCTTATCTCCTAGGCCATAGGTTTGTCATTCGTACTGATTAGAAACCGTTGAAGTTTTTTCTAGAGCAGCGGGAGATTCACCCCGATTATCAAAAATGGATCACCAAGTTGCTGGGTTTTGATTTCACCATTGAATACAAACTTGGCAGAGAAAATAAAGTGGTGGATGCTCTATCCAGAGTACAGTACCAAGAGGAGTTGTAGACTTTAATGACATCAAAATCATACATATGGATGTAATCTTGCAGGAGATAGAAGCTAATAGCAAGCTAAGGGAGTTGACGGAAGCTGTCAATAAAGACCCTAGGTTTAGGCCTCCATATACGGTGAAGCAAGGCAGAATCTACTACAAGGACAGATTGGCAATCTCTAATACTTCTGCTTTTATATCCAACATTATGAAGGATGGTCATGAGAGTCACTTGGGAGGACATGGAGGTCCGTTAAAAACATATAAGAGAATCTCTAGGGAGTTGTATTGGGAGGGCATGAACAAAGAAATTTATCGATTTGTAGCGGCTTGCTTAACATGCCAACAAAATAAATACTTAACTCTGTCACCAGCTAGACTATTGTAGGCCCTTGCGATACCTAATCAGGTATGGTATGAGATAACGATGGATTTTATCGAAGGGCTCCCAAAATCCCTTAGATATTCATCCAACTTGGTCGTAGTGGATAGGCTTAGCAAGTATGCCCATTTCTTACCACTTAAGCATCCATACACGGCACAAACAGTAGCTGAGGTGTTCATCAAGGAAATTGTGAAGTTGCATGGATTTCCTAGCTCTATAGTTTCTAACATAGATAAGGTTTTCATGAGTAAATTTTGGGGGGAGTTGTTCAAGGTGCAAGGAATAGTTCTTAAGTTTAGCTCATCCTATCATCCTCATACCGATGGTGCTACTAAGGTGGTAAATAGATCAATGGAAGCTTACTTGAGGTGCTTTACAGGAGACACCCCCAAGCAATGGGTGAAATGGTTAGGCTGGGCAAAGTATTGCTATAATACCTCCTATCATGTGGCTCTTAGAACTACACCCTTTAAGGTCTTATATGGGAGGGATCCTCCTCCTATTTTTCAGATGGGATCAAGAGTATCAAGAATGGAGTCGATTGATGTATTATTACAATAGAGAGACCACTACTTGGTCAAAATTAAATAGCATTTATCTAAGGCATAAAACGATATGAAAAGTAGAGCTGATAAACACAGGCGGGGGGTGGTTTTTCAAGTCGGAGACAAGGTATGGTTGAAACTAGCTCCTTATAGACAATTAACCGTAATGAGAAGAGTCAATGAGAAGTTAGCCCCCCGGTATTTTGGTCCATTCCAAGTGTTGAGAAGGATTGTGTTAGCACCCATCCTAGTAACCGGCACACTAGTACTGATCAGCATACAATCCATAGGGGTATGATGGGGTAGGGAACAAATACAAATGCCACATAGGCTAGTGGCTAAGAGTTAGTTACGGAGAGAGAGAGGGAATGAGAAGGTATAGAGGATATATAGGATTCGGTATAGAGAGGGAGGATCACCTTCATTCATATTCTAGAAATACATATCTGTATTGGCCTGGAAATCCAGGAGGGGGAGCTTGCTCCAGTAGTATTCTATCTAATTGTACCGATTATTACTATCAATACAAACAATATCCATAGAGGTTCCTAACAATTGGTGCTTTCATTGAGAGAAGAGTTTCGGGTAGAGATTTTATGCCAACTAGAATGGAGAACAGAGTATCGGCACTAGAGGGACTGGTATTGGTCCATTCCAAGTGTTGAGAAGGATTGGGAAAGTAGCATATGAACTGAATTTACCCGAGTTAGCCCAGATTCATCCTATCTTTCATGTGTCACAGCTGCAAGCAGTGGTGGGAGAGGATAATGATAAGTTGATTTTTCTTGACAAGTGGACAGAAGAAGAGGAGTCAACAGTGCAACCTGAAGAGGTCTTAGCGATAAGACCACGAGGGGGATCCAAGGGCCTGGAAGTCTTGATCAAGTGGAAAGGCTTAGCAGATTCGGAAACTACATGGGAGAAATTCGATGACTTAGTGGAACAATTTCTGAATTTTCACCTTGAGGACAAGGTGCAATTTATGGGGGGGAGCAGTGATAAACCTCCTATTACACAGATTTATTCTAGAAGAGCAAAGGGAAGGGTAACCGAGTAAAGTTACCAAATTCTGTTAGAGGCAGAGGGTGGTAGTTGTATGACGTGCATGAGAGAGTGAGAGAGTAGCGAGTTTGTTGCATGGCTGACGTAAGTAGCTGGGTTAGTATAAATAATGTAATTTTTGGAAAGGGGGAGGGGAGGATATTACTAAGAGAATTCTGGTGAGCCTTAGGCTAGGAGAGAGCAGACACTCTTGAAATTGTTTTCAAGTTATCCTGTAACTTGACAGATTTGAGTTACTACTAATATAATTTCAGTGACTTACTTCTCATTTTTGAGAGTATCTATCAGTCTAAAATGGGTATTTGTTTATCCCAAAGGAAACATGTTCTTGATCTTTTGGAAGAAATTGGCTTATTAAGCACTAAACCAGTCGATAGTCCTATGGAGTCGAATGTTAAACTTGATGCCAAAAAAGGCGAATCTTTAGAAGACCTAGGCAAGTACAGAAGGCTGGTTGGTAAACTTAACCATTTGACTGTCACTCATCCAGACATTGCATTTGCCACAAGTGTGGTCAGTCAGTTTATGGGTTCTCCATGGACTAGTCTCATTGGGATGCAGTCTAAGAAGCATAGACACGGACACGGACACAGGGACATACCAACTTCTAAAATTTGGTGGACACGGACACGGCGTATATATATATTAACAAATTTAAAATTAAGAAAAAAATTCAGAATTCATAATATAATATATATTGATTGATGTATTTTAAGACTTTCAACATCTCGATAGTTCATACATATTTGATACTTTATAAGCCCCTCTCAAAAAACATGGAGCATATATTCTATGGAGTATATATTCCATTAAGCAATGTCCGAGTGGTCTCCAGACGTGTCCAAGCTGTGTCTACCGTGTGTCAGTGGGTGTCCGACACGGACACGGCTTCATTTTGCCGTTTTGTGCTACAGAGGATGCAGTTGTCAGAATCTTGAGATACTTGAAAGGATCACCAGGGCAAGGTCTTTTGTACCAAAATCATGGACACACTCAAGTACGAGGGTATACAGATGTCGATTGGGTAGGTTCTTATGACCGGAGGTCTACTTCAGGTTATTGTGTTTTCATGGGAGGAAACATGGTGTCATGGAAAAGCAAGAAGCAAACAGTTGTTGCTCGTTCTAGTGCTGAATTTGAGTACAGTTCCATGGCATACACTACATGTGAGTTGATTTGGTTTAAGCATCATCTTCAGGAACTCGGTTTTGAGCATCCATCTCCAATGGAGTTAATGTGTGATAATCAAGCAGCCATTCATATTGCCTCTAATCCGGTCTTTCATGAAAGGACTAAACATATCGAAAGTGACTGTCACTTTGTTCGAAAGAAGCTTGAAGCGAGACTAATCAAAACTCCCTACGTCAAGTCAGAAGATCAACTTGTTGATTTATTTACCAAAGCTCTTGGGGGAGCTCAGGTGAAATCTATATTTAACAAGCTTGGAGCCTATAATATGTACGCTCCAGCTTAAGGGGAAGTATTAGGAAAGTCTTAGGAATCCTAATGTATCCATGATTCTAGTGATCTCCTAAATCTCACAGGATTTCTTTTCCTTACGTAATTAGCTCTCTATTGCTATATAAATTAGATGAGGGTCTTGGTGAACGACTAAGCCCTCAATTCTTCTTCTAATTTGTTCAACAATAACAGACACTGATAGGAAAAAGCTACCTAGATATTCATTGTCATAAATATTCATCACAGCACAACAGATCAATGTTCAAAACAAAACACTATCAGCAAAAAAAGGAGACATGCAATTATCTGTTGATAGGAATAGAAAAAAAAAGTATTGTTAAAGAGCTAAGTTTCTATAAAGGTCCTCAAATTAACAAAATAAATACCTTATAATATTCTTTGCTCGTACTTCTAGAATTTCGCATTTCAAATCAATTTTGTCATCAACAGAAGCTTCAGTGGTTCTCAAAGGTAGGTTTCCTTTTACAAATAGTTTTCCTCTTCTGCTAACACGGCTCTCCAGCGAAGTGATGCACAACCTATTTGAATTCACATGTACCGTCCCACCAAAGTTAGTGAGTGGTTTCCTTAGTACTGGTGAAGAAATGGAAGCCCTATGGAATGATGCAATTCCATCAACCATAGGCTGTTCAACTGTACCTCTGACCTATTTTATTAGAAACATATCAAAAGCAATAATTAGATATCAAGCTAAGTTGCAAAAGCGTGCAATTACCAGAGCATAACGAATGACCTAAGAAAAAGGACAAACTGATCTGATAACTCTTTCCTTACTGTACACACCTCAAGAGTAACATCAGCATTGCCTTGAAGCCAATTTGCATAAGGAGATAAAGCTGTTAATAACATCATTCCCCCATCCTTGATATCAGCATCAACCCTGACTTCTCCAACATCTAAAAAGTTCCAGTTCAAAACTTTGAGACTTTCTGCTAATTGAGTATTTAAACCTTCTTCATTTCTGTCCCTAAAAACATTTCTTTTACTAGCTTCCTCAGCAGCAACTCTGCCCCGTTCCTTCATCCACCCAGGAAGCCAAGTTGTTGGGCTTTTATCTGTTTCTGTATCTTCATCCTCTGATGAAATGTTTTGGACAAAATTAACAGGTACACTTCCTTGTATGTGAACATGGCCATTTTGTATGATCGGCTCAAATTTGGCATTGAACAGAAAACGACTTGTTGAGGTTAGGGAGGCAACAATCTCAGCTCGTCTGAGATCGATTCCCCCAATGGCACCATCCAACAGCCTCACCTGAACATCACATTCTGGTTTTGCAAGACTTCCTCTGAGATCTCCTTCCATGTGTAGTATACCCTTAATTGGAGCTAACAGCTGCCCCAATGAATGAACAGTGTCAGCAGCTGATGATTCAATGACATGAACCAGGGCAGGTACAAGGCTAACTGGAAAATTTAAAACAGCAAAATGAAGATTGGTTTTTGTCCCTAACAAAGTGCCGTCAGCATGTACGGTGGCATTGTCCTTCTGGATAAAAATCCTCTCAAGGCGCAAACCATCAGTATTGCTGTATGCTCCTACAGCTAAAACACGTTGTGTTTTGTAGGTTCCCCACTCCCAGTGTTCACCATGGAAGTCAAAATCAGCCTGGTATACAAATATAAAAAAATTATATAAAGAGAGACCTAGTTAATACGAATCGAAGAGACATAAGTACAGTTCAAAATCTTGCATATCCGTACCATTGTGTCCCCGTTGCCTCCACCACTTGCATCGAGAGATCCATGCCACCGACCTCGAAGTTCAGCTAAACCTGGAAGACTCAAGTGTTCGAGAATAACTTCATTTGATGAAGTATAATGGCCCCGTATTACCTGAAATATTGGTTGAGCTGTTGATTTTATGATGACATAAATATCACGTCTCATTATTTCTAACCAATTGAAGTCATAACCCTTGTTAACAGAAATTTCCGCTGCTGTAAATTCTATAAAGACCATTAAAATTCAGTTATCATGTTTCTGTTCCAAGCTATTGAGATCATAACAGTGCAGGTTTTAGTGATGAGTCATACCTCAAGTAAGTCTTGAAGACTTTCAGGATACAATCCTACTAATCGTAGACTTTGTATGAACAGGTCCTGTAGAAAAGACATGCACCTGTCAGGGCTTTAAAAAAGAAAAAAGATGACCTGAAATTGACAAACAGCCATACATTCCGAAAAGCATATTAAAAACTGATCAAAATAAACAGAAGTCCAATATGCTTATGCAAGATAACACCTTTGATCTAGATCGAACAGCAGGATCAGTACTTCTTGAAAGAAGCCTAGCAAGTGGAAGCATCTCAGCAATCTCAGCTCGAGGAACTTCAAGTCTCATTCTCCAACGCCCCATGGATGATATAACAGTTCCCAGGTGTCCACTCATTGCCTTTCTGAAGAGGCCACCCTTGTCCTTCCCAGCAGAGTTCCTATCTCGGGTTCCAGGCAAGACATATTCACCTTGGAGCTCATAACGGCTATGAGTCTGCTCCAAAACAGTTTTCTCAATGGTGATCTGCAAAACATTTGATCATCAAAAGATATCAGCTACATTGTTGCAAAAAATGGAATCTGCAATGTAATTCATTCTAAACGTAATCTTTTAAGGTAGCCTGGAAGCTGACCACACAGGTCAGACTCGTAGCAAAGAGTCACAGCTTAGGTACTCACAACATCACCACTCCATCTAACAGCCATATCTAAAGCTTCACCAAGCACACCACTAAATTTTGGACGAAGTACAGATAAAACACCATGACCCCTCCGTTTTTGAAGATTAAGCTGAATTTCAGCCTGCAATTAAAGAAGCAGCAACAGATTGAGTAAAGCACAGTTAAAATCTTTTCCATCCAATCATAAAATTAACTGAGTTTTTATTTCAAATAACTTGCAGTAGCTTGATATGACTTCAGTTAATTGTATCCACAAGTATACTAGAAATACACTAAGTCAACAAAAGGGTTACTAAGTTACATTTAGTAGATAGTTTCAGAAATTACTTGGTGAAATGTTTCCAGCAATCAAACATGCTATTTGGTTGTTAGGATTTTCTGATATTTTCTCTCAGCAAAAGAACATTTGGATTTCTTAAAATACAAATACAATTGCTGTTATTGTCAAACTGAAATAGTCACTGCCGTTCATTGGTAACTACAGTTCAGTGTGTGCCAATGGAAACCACCGTCTAACAATTCAGACTGGAGACTCATGGAAACTGAATAAGAACATTTAACATTAAAAATAAAACTACATCCTTAAGGCTTACCCTTTGTAAAGTTCCCCGTAGTGAAGCTAACTCTAGCTCATCCAGTGGCAATTGGCGTACCTAAATGTGCGATGGCAATTAAATTACAACTCGCACCACAACAAACATATAAAAGAAATTCGACTTCACATAAATAAACAAAATAAAACTGATACAGAATAACCTTTTCGTTATATGAAAAGATCTAAAGATACCTCCAAGATAGCAGACTGTAATGGTCGGAAGCACACATTAGCTCTTAGTTGCCCTTTCTGAAGTGAAAAAGAAAATAACTTTCCATTTTGCAAGTTCTCATCATATGTTGGCTGTAATGGGCTGACAGCCTCCAGTGTAAGGTTTTCATCAGCCCTACCTGCAGCATCCAACTGTACCACAAAAGTAAGCTCAATAGGTAACCAGAACAATAAGTTGACAAAAGAAAACAGGCAAGGACAGGAAGAGTATGTCCAGAATCCTACCCTTTTACTTTCACATTATAGCATTGTCAACAAACCATTCAACCCAAAAGTTTAACAAAAATTTTAGCGTAAGGCCCAAAAATGATTCAAATACTATTCTAGCATCCCCCCCATATGAAGTGTGGATAATCACAACAAATCACAGTATAGACAGGCAGCATGGGTTCAACTCGAGACTTTGACCCCTTATGAAGAAGCTATTTCACCCAAAAGTTTAAGCATTGTGTGACACTTGAAAAATGGTTCAAATACTATTCTAACAAGAACAGTAGGTCAATGCAAGTTAAGCAAACTATACACCAAGACTCAAATTGATTACCATTTATGTTGCAGTAGCACATGATCATTAAAGCCGCATTAAAAAAGCCGTCAACTTTTTGATTCCTAGTGTGAACACTATACTATGGACAGCAAGTGTAGAACATAAACATATACAGCCATATAAATTAAGAATGTTCTTAGAAGAGAAAGTACTTAGTTCATTACCTTAATATGACCACGTGAAACACTTAATTGTCCTATCAATTGAGGGGCAAGCATCAACTGATTCAGTCTTAGACCTGATACAGAAACCTCGCCTATAAGGTTTTCTATGTTCCCTTCTGTATGCAAGGGCTGCGTCTTCTCTTCTGAAGAAATGTCTTTATCACAGAGAATACTAGAAAGCCTGACAATTTTTCCCTGAAACTTGATTCTTCCAGTTGCTTTCAAGTGTGTCGGTCTCGGCGAATCAAATGGATAAGAAGAAACCAAGCTAAAAAATTCAAAACCACGCATGCGTAGATCCAGCTCAATTCCTTCTACAATAAATGGCACCTTCCCCTTGAGATCAAGCACTTCTCTATCCAGCCAGTATTCCTTGAGATAAGATGTCTGAACTTTTGAGTATAGTTCAAATGCAACAGATGAAGAGTTGACAGTGATATAATCATGTGAGATCAAAATATCTCCTCGAGCGTCACTAAATGACCCTTCAGCTTTTGCTGCAATCCACTTGATATCAAACCTCCTAAATGCAAAATGAGTGATCAATCGAACAACTTAAATCAGAATAACAAGATATATCTAGCTAAAAATGAGAGGGAAAGCTTACGGTCTCAAAAGAGATCCAGAAAGTTTTGTTTCTCCTGTCAGGTCCCCTAATTTTAATGGCATTGCTTGAAGATAATCAGGAATGTACCGAAGCAAAATCTTATCAAAGAACAAATTTCCAGAGAAATTCACATCCATGGCTGTATCATCCACCTCTCCCTGAAATGATACCAAACATTAGTACACAGTCAAAAATATAATGTTATTCATCACAGGATTGCAAAGGACATTACTCATTCCAAGAAGCTATATTCATAAAGCAAATCTAACAAAGAAAAGAATAGGAGTCCAAAATAAATTCACCAGTACAGGATTAAACTGGCAAAGATAAAGAGTACAAAGACCAAAGTAATTATTTGTCATACACAGGTATGTGATGCTGAACTACAATTATCTTCTCTTAATTGAATCTAAGACTACAAAATAACAAAAAATAAATCTACTGATCACATTCTGGGTCAGTGAACAAGATATGACACCTGCATTAGGAGGCATAATTTTATGAAGTAATTTACCTCTGGACAAATCCATGCATTCCCTGCTCCCCGAATTTCACCACCATCTACAAGAGTAGCCCTAATCCCATATAAGTCAGCAATCTGTAAATTAAGTTTCACGAAATTTAACAGAATTGGAATCAGAAGAAAGTTATTACTCCATTTTAAAAGGCAAAGCTAACTTACACAATTATCGGTGTTAAACGTGAAATTGGCTGACAGATATGAAAATGGAACACGGTCAAATGCTGCCACAGCACCAGACTCTTTGCTTTTCAACAATACTTCATACGCAGCAGATGCAGGTACATCTGAAACTGAATAAGATACCTTCCTTGAAGCCATTCCACTTCCCACAAAAATGGGAGCATCCAGTGGTCCTTGACAGTTGAATACAGCAGTAACAGACCCGGCCAACTGTAGCCATCAAAGGGAAGAATCGAAAATTAACTTCAGCAGTCAAGTTGAACTTACTTTTACTTTTAAAGCTGTGAAAATGCAAATCATTTGTTAACATCCTAACCATTAAAAACGAAAGAAACTACTTCGAAAATTTGCAGTTAAAATAGGATAGAAGTAGGAAGCTCAAATAATTGGAAATAGATTATTGAGAACTTAAAAGCAGGAGTTGGAAAAGGGGGCCCCAGATGCACTTACAGGGAACAGTAAAGGTCTCATCTTGAAAGTTTGCATCAAAGAATTGATCTCTACAAAAGGAACCTGTATCAACATAAGATATATCAGAAGCTGGCAACAAAGTAAATTGCAGCAAGATGACAGCTTAAACTAACAAGGCCCAAAAAGGACGTCAAAAAGAAAGCACAGGTTCATAAACAGAAATTTTCATTAAAGAAGAAGGTTATTCACATAATTACAGATCAGATAATCTTGACTTGCAATTGCTCTCATTTTATGCATAGTCAAGAAATATACTGATCATGTTTGCCACGTATAATAGTCTAATAAACTATTAACATCCCGCACCTCATCCAAACTCAAGTTTTTCTTGGTTAATGGTTTCTGTATATGGTATTAAACCCTTTGCAGTTAACATCTCTATTCAAGCTGCATCACCCTCTATCCTACGATACAAATTTGTAATTTCCACATAGGTGACGGCCTGTAAATAGTCAAGCTTTCTACCCAACATGCATGTGCATGAATCAGTGTGGAAAATTTAGCACATAATCAAAGTCCTGGGGACTAGCAGTTTAAAGTTTCAGACTAAATGATGTTTTGAAATCTACTAAACTGACTGCACACCAAAAAGCAAGGATCAGAACAATTATTTTTTCTTGACAAGTTTCTTAGGCATTACATATATCAAAATTAAAACTCAACCTTCAATATTTATTCAAAAGTAGAAAGGGTGTACCTTATTGGACCATAAAAGATTCTTTAGAGAATGGTATGAAATAAAGACTGAAAGAACACAATATATATCTAACTTTAGTTGTGGTTAACCACATGAAAGTAAATATATGGATGCAAAAGCTATAAATTGGTTTTGGAAACAATTTTATCTGTATGTTCATTCATGGGGACGAATTTATCAATACAGATACATTGTCAAGAATTGTGCACTGCTACAGATTTTAGTAACCAATTAGGAATTTATACAAACAATTCCTACTAACATCTAAATCACACTTTCATTAGATAGCCCTTTTATCAACAATGCCCAAATTCATCAAGAATTACTAGGTCAATAGCCAGCCTGAAAAACTGCAATAGATAGCAAGTATATCTTAGATATGATGCAAGTGAAAAGAATTGTCCTAAGCAGCCAAGATATAAATATTGAAGATTAGAACACCAACCAAATTACAAACAGAAAAAAAAATCAAGTATAAATTGACAGCATTGATTTTTCACAGCCTAAAAAATTCCAATAGATTGCAAGTATATTTTAGATATGATACAATCCAATATTCGAAAAGGATTGTTCTAAGCAGCCAAGATATCAATACTGAAGATGGGAACACCAACCAAATTACAAACAGAAATAAAATCAAGTATAAACTGACAGTATTGATCTTTCATTCTGGATCATGTATGATTTGCACTTGATACAATGAAGCAATGATGGGAATAAGGGTTCCCATTGTACATTCAGGCCTGGGGAAACCATGCACCGGATACCTGACACATTAGGTGAAACTCTCCTTCATCAGGATGAATGCCAAAATCTCCAGAGGCTTCTAAGGGAACATCACCAAACCAACCAATTGCATTATGTAAGAATATTCGCTGACCACGAAAGCATAAGCTTGCTGACATGTCCTGCAACAAGAGATAGAAAGTCAAAAAATAATATTTCCAGACTACTCACAATAGCAAGCTTCATCTAACAAGTGAACATAACACACAGCAAGTAGACAGATCTTAACCCTTAAAAGAAAATACAAAAAGCACTATATTGATAAATGAAACAATTAACATGCTTTGAGATGTTACACATGGGAATATACAGCAAGATTAAGGGTAGGCATAAAACAGAATAAAGGTAATCTAAGTGTTCTGCTAATAAATAGCTTGGATATGCTATATAATATTAATCAACAAGGAATTGATCCAAAGTGGAAAAACAAACAGTTTCATCAGAAGGTAATCAATCATCCAGCAGAAGACCATCAACCTTTTTATTTATCTTTAATTTCTAAATCGTCAAAAAGTGACTGACATTGTAATCATAATAGACAATCACTTCATGGCCATTTCATTGAACATAAAAATATGCCTCAACTTTATAATACCAGGCATGCAGCTATAAGAACTTTTAGGGGCTGGAAAATAACAAAACCCAAAAAGAAAAGAATCTAGAGGCATACAGAGAACCATGATGGAGCATCAAATATTTTAAAGCCTAATCCTGTCACATCAAGCTGCCCATGGAGATTAGGGAATGTTTCCCCTCTTGACATGCATATATGAACCTGCATGTGGAGAAGGTATATACAACTCAAAAATCTGAAAGAATAACAGGCTACATTATAGCTACCAAAATTATTCAAAAGAAGCAATAGTATTTATGAAGAACAGAAAATGTTTCATGTGGCAGCGATCGTATCTGACAACTTTTCCTTTTCTCATCTTATTGGGAAACTTTAACTATAAGAATAGGAATTGAGTGTAACAACATCATAAGTAAATGGTAAAGATGCTTTATATCCAAAATATAACTCTTGCATTGTAATGCATCTGTTTCCGCTACAATGAATTCTGCATACCAACACTAAAAGTTGATTAAAATAAATTATTCAAAACAGCCAGCTATTACATCAAAAAGTGAATTTCCACACTATCTGTACTCTTATATTGATATGGTTATAGTTTAAAGTAAGAAATTTGAAAGTAACCAAGAATAGGTTAAATATCTAAACCGGAACCAACAGCTGTTAAATAGAATGACTATTAGACCAATACATTCTGAAAAATTAGATCATATATTCGAACACAGAGCTCCATTGGTGTGGATAGTCTCAACACAATCATTGCAGGCATAGAATTAGAAGCTTACTTTATGATAATTTAGATCTAACCTATTTGGAGTTGTTTTGTAATAAACTTCTACTGAAATAAAGTTTGGAACTCTATTTTAGCTTGTTAGGTTAATTTCAACGAAGTTAGGGATTTGCTGTTAGATGCTTTTCAATTGAATGAAACTGTTTCTCCTGCACTTCTTCCTCTCAACTCTTCACTCTCTCACCTCTTCTTCTCTCTTCTTCCCCGTTCTCTTTTTGTGTCTTCTATGTATTTCTTTCTCTTCTTTTTCTCACTATTTTCTCATCTCTTCAGCCTACACTATTTGGAGGTAACAACTTCAACCATTATAGATCCCAATGTGGTTACTGATTGCTCAACAGCATGTATCCCACAGAACAACCTTTCAACAAAAAGTTCAAAGGGCTAAATTGAAAGCATTTAAGAAAAATCCCAAGAAATTAAAATATTAGTTGCTAATTGCCCCATGTACTACATTCAGGAAAAAAAAACTACAATTTATTATGTAATCTGTATATGAATCTGGTTGTCATAAAGAAGCTTTTGCAGGAATATGAAATGGCCATAAAATTCACTCATAGAGGCCTAAGTCTAAACTATTATGATAATGAACTCAAATTGCATTTATCAATAAACAGAAGTTAGAAAAGCACCTCACCAGTAGCCCTCCCACTAGACCATTTTATTGGAATTTCTAAAATCCTTTCGAAAAGCTGTGACAGAGGTAGATAGAGAAAAGTTCTTATAAGAAATCTACAATAAATAGTGTAATAAATTTAAACTTAAGTATTCATGCATAGTGTAAAATTTACCGGAGCAAAAAGATTAGCAACTTTTAAATTGGCATGCCAGTTCTGCTCCAAAATGTCAACAAAAACATCTGTGGACAACCAACCACCATCTTCAGATATTGCATCAGATCTCCACATATGACAATTGCCACTCAACTGCACATGCAGCTTGCCATAGTGATTCTGGAACTTTACATATCCGTTGGCATTCTCCATCTCTCTTGAGACATTCAGTAACATTATAAATGCTGGGATGAGTACATAGTTTGACCAATAACAAATTTCTAACTATAAAACTGCAAACTAGTAGTATATGAATTGGGCACGGCCCTAACCTAGGTTCGCTGTCACCGTATCCAAGCAGCATCAAGGTTCCACCTCTGAATTGAACAGAATCAAGTGAAAAAGGAAGCATCTTCTCAATTTGTTCAGTCTGCACTATATCTGCCTCATCAACGAGTTCAGAAACTATGTCTTCAATGTTTGGACCTGTGCCAGGTTTCAGTTTTCCAATAGGACCAGCAAAAGAACTATGGAATCTGTTCCTCAAATTTCTTAAAAATGAAAGTAAACCAGATTTCAGCTTCATGCGAAACATATTAATTGGATATAATTTTTCAGGCTGAAGTTCAAGTTTTTCAATTGAAGGGTTTCCAGATTTCTGACCATATTGAACCTCAGATGCATCAGCATCCACATATCTCTGCACAGAATCAACAATCGAGTCCTGCTTGTTTAAATCAGTTTTGGCATCTTCTGAAAAACTTTTCAAATGTGCCAAAGCTCCATTCAATTTTCCTGCTGCATTCAGTTGAACCAGAGCCATGAGAAATGGATCACGCAGAATAATATAACTTTCAATATTATGACAACAGTTTTTAGCCACAATAGGCAGCTGGATTCCCAAATCTTCAGTGTTATTCCAATCATTGTTGTTCCTTTTTAGTTCTTCATCAACAGTCAAATAAGTAGATTTGCTTCTGTTGTTATCACCCTCACTTTGCATGAAAAGACTCTGAAGATCCATAAAATCACTACCACCAGATGACTGAGGAGACTCATCAAACTTTCCGCTGGATAAGGCTTGAAAATATGCAACTGCTGCAGTGGCACTACGGTCGAGAATCCGCCTTTTGGCATCAACACCTGAAGCCGGAATGTAAGTCTCATTAGCTTTCTTCTTAAACTTGAGCTTTTGGGGTCCTTTGATGACCTTGGACCAGAATCTGAGACCTGAATCAGGAAGTTTTATTCCAAATGATTTCTCTAGATCAGCATGTTTTGTATTATAATCAGGACCAGTGTTCATGCGGTGAAGATCCCTCCAATGGATCTTCTCATCCATACACAATAAAGACCCCGAATTTATAACATTTGTAGAACGAGTTGCAATTCCATCATAACCATCAGCTTCAAAACAACTAGAATCTCTTTCAGGTAAAATGAAACCCCTTTCTGCAGCTTCCTTAGCATCATCATCCCTTTCTCTAGCCCACCGAGCAGATGATTCCTCCCTTGCAATCCTTCTTGTCTTTGTACGATAATCAATCCCTTCTTCGCTGGATAAATGCCTTTGAAGACTCCCTTCAGATGAGGGTATCCCTAACCAGGTGTAGTCTTTCTTTTGTACAACCACAAAGCTTGGATGAGACAAAACCGCATCAACTACAATCTTTCCCCTTCTCAAACTTGCGAAAGGGCAAAGTCGAAGCTTCATAGATGGAACCTCACCACAAGAGAATTCTTCAAAATGTGAGCCAACTGAGCATGACTCCAAAGTAACGCTTAATGGAGAAATACTTCGAACCTTACCAAAGTTGACCTCGCGCTGAATATAATTACTCAGCACCAAACAAACATGAGGCAAAAGCTTAGCTTCGATGTAAGCCTTGGCTTTGTTTTGTCCGTACCACATCAACAAGCAAACCGCAGATATCACTGCCATGAATACTGAACACCTCACCAACAGCAACCCCTCTTTCCACAAAGGGTTCAATGAATCCACAAAATCCTTGCTCCACACAAGAGGCTCCCTCACACACTCCACGTTCAACCCATTTGTTGTACCAATGGCATTCCTCAGTAACTCTATATTTTTACCACAAAAGTGGGAAAATCTAATTGCTTGAGCAACCCAGTCATTGCGCTTTCTCGCGCACACATAACCGCGAGAACGCCTTTTCAATAACTGTCCCCTACCCAGATAAAGAGAATGGGCATGAAGCGGAACCCCTAGAAACGCGCAGTGGAGCTTTAAGCTCGTCATGGTACGTCAACCATCTTGTTCACAAGAGAGCAACTCATCATTGAATCGTCTTACTTTCCTAGTAATTTACCGAAATCCCAACCCTAAAAGAAATAAAACCGAAATTGCTAAAAAGAAGCTAAACCTTATCAGTCTAATAACGTTTGATAGCTTGCAGAGGGATTGGCAATCTGACAATTCAACAACTTAGAGCATTCCCAGAACGAATTTCATTTCTCTCTTCAACAACACTTGCTTCGGTGAAAAACGCGAGGGCAACGATGCTTAGTTTTCAAATCCTGTTCAACCGTACTGCCCACCTGGATTATCATTTTGTTTTGGAAATTTTTTTATGATCTCTTAGATTTCTGCTAAATCCTCTTCTCTTCTTTTGTGATATTAAAAACATTTTCATTAATTGCTCTTCAAAAAAAACATTTTCATTAATTAAATTATATAAAGATACAGTATATATACATATTTATCATTTTATACATTTCAATTAGTACGTACAGAATCAACTTCAAAATACTCTCTTTCATATGTTTAAATTATATGTATAAAATTTTATCATGTCTAATAGAAATCAAGGATAAATTTTTAATTTAAAAACACATTTTAGATATAAATCTTTTCTAAAAAATAATATGTTCTACAAAGTAGGGATGAAAATGGGTTGAGTCTGGGACAACAGGCCCGAACCCGAGCTTGACTATGCCTAGCCTGAATTTTTTTTTAAATTAAAAAATAAAATAATGTTGTTTTATTTATAGGAGTTGGGCCTCAAGTCTGAGTAGCCCGAGGCCGAACACAACTTAAGTTCCCAATTTTTAGAAAACCTAAATACAACGCCAATCAATTTAGACCTTACCCTTTGAATTGCCATCCTACTTCAAAGATAATAAAAAAGGGGAAGGGAATTAAGTGTTTGAAATTCTAAAATTAAAAGTGGATGTGGTATCTAAGTTAAAAGTAACAATAGTAATAAGATTAAAGATATCTCTCACTCTTTGAATTAATAACTTTTTAAATGTTTACTTTATATATTTTTATTTTTATTTAAATTATATTGAACAAATGAATTATTATGGTGTAATACAACAATAGAATAATTTTTTTACACAAAAGAACAATAAAAGTCATAAATAAGTAACGACGATGATGATGATGATGATGATGAAAAATAGTAAATAGGAATAATATGGCATTTAAAAAGTTATTTTTTGGTGACTTGAGAGATATTTGGTTATTTGACAATGTTAAACTATTAATAATCATATTTGGTAATCAACTGATTAAGTTGGTGGATTGAACTCAATCTTTTATTTTTGAAAACGCTTTTATGAGGAGTAACTTACTCCAGCTGTTGAAAAATTAAGGGACGAAAAGACGATTGAGCTCAAAAGTTATTACAAATTACAAGAAAGAAGAGGAGAAAGATAGAGATAAATAAGCATAAAATGTGAATTCATTTTTTCAGTTTAGTTTCTAATATTAATTTAAATAATTATTTTTTATTT
>JAOTAZ010000008.1:18628720-18641591 GCA_025629785.1 Erythroxylum oxycarpum | reverse complement strand
GTGTTTATGATTTGTGACAAGTTTGATGAATTCATGATTTATGATGTTTATGAATTGCTTGATAAGTTGTGAATTTGAGAAATATTTGTTACATGGATTTTACATTGTAAAATTTTACAATCGAAATAAATATTTCAATAATTTTTTCTTGTTATCGATTATAAATTGTTACCCACGAGCTTTTTAAGCTCACCCCCATTTTCATCTCATCTCCAGGTGATGAGCAAAAGACAAACTGAATGAGAGTCAAGACATTACTTTGGATTTGCATGCTTTGTTTTGTTTTCGAATAATTTTTGTAAAACAAGGTTGTAGTTGCATGTTGAGCAATTATAGTTCAAGTATTTATGTATATTGGATTTTGATATTGTTGATGTAATGTGGCTTGGAAATGCCATTAAAGTTTTGTAAACTTTTATTTATGATGTTAATGAAATATGGAATTGTATATGGTTTTGAAATGTTAATTTGTATATGGATGAGGTGAAGTTGGAATATGAATTAATTAAGAATGAGGTTAAGTTGGGATTAAGTACATTTGAAGAAGTTATCAACTTGAGTTGATAATTTTGAACATGAATTGTTGTGTATGTGTATATATATATATACATAAGTGAGATGTTATGGAAAAGAAAATAGGAATTATGAATGGAACAAAATGATGCTGCATTAGTTAAGGAAGTGAATTTGGGACAAATTTCAAGTTTCCACAGGGATAAGATTTGTGTTTTGTCTTCCAGGGAAAATATGGAATAATTTAGGCAGAACTAGTCAAAATTGGTTTCTTGGAAGTTGTAGATGATCTTTCTAACTTTCCAACGATGTAAAGTTTGAAAATTTTGGATATCAGAGTTGAGAGATATGAGCATTATAAGTGATGGTGCTGTATAGGAGGTATGTACGTAACGACTATGGTGAATGGTGAGAGTTTGTGTATGTTATGAATCATTTGAATTGAGATTTGGGAGATTTATGAAATCATTTTGGTAATTGAATGTTTAAGAAGCGATATTATAGTAGAAGAAGTGAATTTGGGAAGATTATAAGTGAATATGTTGTTATAATGGATGTAGGAACCATTGGAGAGGCTTTGGAAGGAATTTTGGATCACTAATGTTCGTTAGACGGACTATAGGTCCGTTAAACGGATCTTCTCTAGTCAAAGATGACCCCCAGCATCGCCCATGTTCGTTAAACGGACATTAGGTTTGTTAAACGGACCTTCTCATGTGAAAAAGAGCCCCCAGGCCCGACAATGACCGTTAAACGGACATACACGGGACAACTCCAGTAAATCATGATGTTTACCCCTTTTAGAGGAAAAATCTCGCTTTATAGTCTTCATAAATTTGTAGATCTAGCAATCTTCTTTCAAACGACCAGGAACGAACTCAATCCGACATCTCTATTGAAAGTTATAGCAATTGCGCCAAGACAGGTACAATATAAATGAGGACTTAAACATGTTGGATTCTTTTGGTCATAACTTCCTCATCCAACCTCCAAATGAAGTTATTCTTGAACCAATAGATTCCTAACATATGTTTCTATCTCTCCATAAAAATTGGCATCTTTTGGAGTTGATTTGAAAAAGTTTGATGGAGAGAAAGTGAGGGGTCGGTTGGGAGAACATGATTAGGATATGAGCACACTTTGGCCTTTTAAGCATATCTTGATCTATAAAGCTTCGATTAAGATGGTTCTTACTTCAAAACAAACTAGAGACTTAGAGCTTCAATTTCCTTGAAGAAGCCAAATTGAAATTCTAGTTTAAAGTTTCCCAAAATCTGTTCTGAATTAGGAGAAATGAGTTTGATTATAGTGATTGATTTGTATAGGCGCGACATTAAACAAATTGTAAGGAGATTTCATGGGAATACGCTCACATTTCATGTTTTCGCAAGTGTTGGATTTTAGAATCAAGCGGGATCCAACATTTATGGTATCAGAGTAAGAGTTGGGTTCCAGAAATGGGATCTAATAGATTGATTTGTGTAAATTCCATGAATTCCTATATATATATGTTATGAACATGTATGTGAATTGAGAATATTCAGCTAGGTTTTATGATATTTCCTTGTATAGGCACATATATCCTAGATTTTAGGAAAGTCTTGGAATAATTTTTTTTTGTTTTCCACAACGTGTGTATATGATGCACGCATTGAGATTTTCCTACGTATTCTTCTTCTAATATCCTCTCATCAATTTTCGGACAATAGAGACATTATTCCTAATCTTTCTTCCTTATATAAAGGCACTTTGGTTGTTAGAAATCAATGAATCCAGAACTATCTTAATATGTTTTCTAGGATTTTAGAAGTTATTTTATAAAGGAAGTTGGTGCATGTAATAAGTATGAATTCTTCAAAGGAAGATGGATTAGAGGCCTTAGGGATCAAACAAATATGAGTTTTATTGATCTTCTTCAGTAGCACTCCCCTTAAGAAGAATTCCAGTACCGCTCTCTTTACCATAGGGTCAATTTCTTGCTAGGATTTTTGAAAGAAGTAACCATTAATACCGTTAGGTCTTGGGAATTTGTGTGGATTCATTTAAAAAACCATCTCTTCTATCTCTTTTTCCTCATCAAGCTTCAAGAGCATTGCTCCGTGCTCTTGAGTGATCCTCTTTATAATGAAGGAACAAAGAGGAATAGTAGTTGCTTGTGTGTGAGAGCATCCATAAAAACACATAAAGAATCTCTCAGCTTCCTTCAAAAATATCCCTTTGTTGAGTATTTCCCTTCTATCTTGGACTTTAAGGGAATGGATTCTGTTTGCATTTTTCCTGGATAAAGTAAAGTTGGAAAAGAATTTAGTGCACCTTTCTCCATCTTTAATGTAATTGGCTTTGGCCCTTTGTTCCAAACGGCTATCATGATCTTTGGTGGTTGATAAGTAAGCCCTCAAAAGAGTTTTCAATATTTAATAAGAGAGAGTTGGCTGGATCTCTAGCGAGTTTTTCTTGTATAACTGCCAATTCTTATTTAGCCTTAACAATAGGTAGTTGTGTGGAAGAAGCTCTTCTACTCATAAGGCTTTTCATCCCAAGCTTAATAGTTTTAAGCTTTTGGACATAGATAAATTGGAGAGTTCCCTCAGTTGTAAACCCCAAACCTTTTTAAAGAGCCTAAGGAAATCCATCATTATCAATCAAAACATTATTAAACGTGAAAGGGCCTCTTCTTTTGTAAAATTGGACAAGGTTTTCAACTTGTATTAGAGAATGGTATGATAATAAAGGATCCAAAAAAGTCGCAAAACTATTAAGAAATTGAGTAATCCTACTGTCTATTTCAGATAAAGTTTTACAAAGAAAGTTGAAGTAATAGAAAAATGCTATTAACTATTACAACAATTGTTGCCCATAAGATGATACATGATCTCCTAAGCTCATAAATGGATATTATAAGGATACTTTTGGTGATTTTGGGATGCTAATAGCTATTCGTCAAAGAGAAAATTTTAATATAGCTATTTTTTCTCTTTTGTTATTTGTTAAAGATTAGTCATCACTTTATTTTGTTTATAATGTTACATTTGTTATCTTAATGTGGTGGGACCAATTCGGGTGCAATGCTCCAAAATTGCAAATGTTAGCAATTTAAATTCTAAGTCAATGTGTGAGTGCAACAGGATGTGAAAGAAATTAGATCACATTTGAATTTATCAATTTTAAGAAAACAAATAGATTGGAGCGCCAAAAATTGAATGACATGGCTTTTGTTCAGTACAATTTAAAGCTTTAGGAAATATATGTTATTATCATTATTAAGATAAGTATAATTTCTTAATATTTTAATTTTTTTACTGGGACTCTTAATATAACAAATAATTTTGTAGATTCAATTTGTCTTAACCATATCAATTTTTTTGATATATTAGGTTTTTAAAGAATCGAGTTTGATAGATGAGAGTGACTTAGCAAATAATCTTAAATGAAAAAGTATTGTCGTATCATTTGATTCAATAAATTTGAATGATAGCAATGACGAGGCTCCTCTCGTAACTTTACTTGTGAATGTATTTCATCGTTTTTTTTCGAGAAAACATTTCATCTAATTTTTACTATTAATTAATTTTCTATGTTTAAAAGTGAGTAGGACTTCCGTAAAACGATGCCACGTGTCAGTTCAAGGCGTATGAATCTCTTCCCACGTATTAGCTATTCGTTTTCCGGAAGCAGGGAATGACTGGCGGAGCGCCTAGCTCAGAAGTGTGATGGCATTATCGTTATATTGACCCGAGAAAAGGCTAATTAGTTGAACAAAAATGGAAAACAGTGCATAATTTTTTGTTTCCATTTCCCAAATATATTCTATTTCAGCAATATCGACTCGTTTAACTACCGGTCATCTCTCAAATTAATCTTTAGGATCTTTCCCATCCACGTGTCTGACCATCTCATCATAGCCGTTACTTCATTCACAATTTCCCGATTTCTTATTAATTAAAATCTTGAGAATTAGATCATCCGATTCAATCCCCACCACAGTTTTCAAATCCAACGGCCAGGCTACGCCACTTACCGAAAAACCCAGTCGGCATATGAAATTTCGCTACTAATTTGTAAATAAAAGTGGACAAAATTTTTATTTTTGTTATTTTTCAATCTAAACCCCTCGTGCCGTGAAACTGAAAGAAACCCTAGCGCTTCTCCGTCTCTTACGGTTAAAAAATTTCAAAAAAAAGGAGAAAATTAGTGAGAAAAATCCACTACTGTGTTAGGGTTACGATTCAAGTTCACCGATTCAACTCAAGCCCACACGTACACGGGCGATCTTCACGGTTCTACCGGAACTTGAAGTCTTAATGATTTTTTGATCGAGGTCATATGCTGTTCTTTTGTTTGTATTGTAGTTCAAATTTGTCAATTCAGATCCGGAATAGTGATTATTGACATTGTTTTCATCGATTTGTGTTTTCGCCTTCTTTTTTGTTGAAAATTTCAATCAATTTAAAGCATCGATAATTATTTCTGCCTGTTTTGGGTGTTTTCAGATCTGAAAATGCATGATGGATTCTGAAAAGCACGGGTTTTGGGTTGTGTTATTTGGTTTGAGAGATTGTTGATGGAACATAGGGTAGCTAACTCTTATGGAGCGGAAATTCCTAGGAAATCTAGATCTCTGGATCTTAAGAGTATATATAAAAGTATTGGTACAAAAGAGATTGAAGATAAAATGTTAAAGAAGAGAAAGGATGCTTCAAATGATGGTAGTGATGAGAAAAAAATAGAGAGGAAGAAGAGTAGGAAGGAGGTGTCTATCAGTAGCTTGAAAAGTAATGGTAGAAATGGCAGCAAGAGCCTGGAGGATGTGTATAATAGTGGGTTGAGCTCTGGTTCTCGTGATTCAAAGGACTCCAAGTCTGGTTTGAGTCGGAGACTTAATGATAGTAGTGGGTACAGTAGCATCTCACTTACTCTGGATGATGGTGTTATTAAAGTCCCTAGACGCAAACGTGGATTTGTGGGACGGAGAAAGGATCAGAATGGCAGTGTAGTGGTGAAACGAGAAGACAGCTCTTGTGGTGAGATTGGCAATGTTCATCAAGTCATGAAGTTGGCTTCTGATGATACTGGAAAGTCAGTCCAGTTGTTAGAAGTAGACCTGAAGAAAAGTTCTGATGGTATGAATGATAATAGAAGTAGTGGATCAAATTTATCTGCACATTTGGAGGAAGAAGATGTGCACATTGGCCCTTTGGTTGTGGAAACTGGGGATTCGAAAAGGTCTCATATTGAGAATTCTGTTGAGAACAATGTTGATGCATCATTGACAAAGTCGCTGAGGAAACGAAGTAGGAAGAGGAAGATTTCATTAGCTGATAGTGGAAATGTCCGAAAGGAATCTGATAGAACAATTAACGCTTCTATCAAGGGCAGTGGTGAGTTGCTAGATGAAGATGAGGAGAATCTTGAAGAGAATGCAGCAAGGATGCTATCGTCGCGGTTTGATCCAAGCTTTACAGGGTTTTCTTCGAGCAGCAAGTCCTCTGCTTTTCCATCTACTAACGAATTGCCTGTTTTTGTATCTTCCAGTCCAGAAATAATTGCTTGTGCTTCTAATTATGTTTCGGAATCTGAATCTTCATCTGCTGATACTGCTGCTAGAGTATTGCGACCAAGGAAGAAGCAGAAGGAGAAGGGTAGTTTGAGGAAACGGCGCCATTATTATGAAATTTTATCAGAACACTTAGATGCATATTGGGTTTTGAATCGGAGAATAAAAGTCTTTTGGCCTTTGGACAAGAGTTGGTACTATGGCCTTATCAGTGACTATGATTGTGTCAAAAATCTTCATCATGTGAAATATGATGACCGGGATGAGGAATGGATTGATCTACAAAATGAGAGATTTAAACTCTTACTGCTTCCTAGTGAAGTTCCAAGTAACTGTAAGCGGAGGACTTCTGTATCAACTGAGAAACATTCAGGTGAGGAGAAGGGCAAAGGGAAGCCGGTAAAAGAGAAGAAGAGAGACCTGGTGACAGAGGATGATGGATATGCAGGTAATCATTTGGACTCTGAGCCTATTATCACATGGTTGAATCGTAGAGTCAAATCTTCCCATTTTCATGCTTTGAAGAAGCAGAAACCATCTGGTATACCTCTGATTTCTGTGTCAATGCTGTTGTCTGAAGAACCTGCGAACAGATGTGAGCAGTTGGATGTGAAGCCCACGGATAATAATGTACAGAAATTATATGGTAATTCTGCCTTGCCAGACAGTATACGTGATGTTGAAGAGAGTGAGGATTTTGCTATGAACAGCCATACTTGTCCCCATGATCACAAGCCTCCTCTTGTATATTATAGGAAGCGGTATCGGAAGACAAGAAATTTATCATCTGACTTTTTTCACAACTTAGAAGAGGTTCATGTTGTTGCTGGGCTACCAGAATCTGACAATTCTCTTATCTCTACTCTTGCTGCTTCCAGCCATCTGGAAGAGCATGATATTTCACCTGGAAAATTGGTTTCGGATGAGGATTGGAAAGGACCAGATACTTCTAGGACTCGACAACCATCTGAATATGAAGGGCAGTTGAAATTGAATGTTCTATTGGTGGAATATAAACAAGTAAAATCTTGGTTGAACTTTCCAATCATTTCTGTGCTCAATTTCTATTTTGGGGCAGATAATGTCTGGCTGTTCCGTGCTCTATTACTGCTTCAATATGGTTCACTGGCAACTACGTGGCCTAGAGTCCATTTGGAAATGCTTTTCATTGACAATTATGTTGGATTGAGATTTCTCTTCTTTGAAGGTTACTTGCAGAAGGCAATAGCTCTTGTCTTCCAAATCTTGACTGTACTTGATCAACCTAATGAGCTTGGTAAATATGATGAGTTACAGCTGCCAGTAACTTCAATTAGGTTAAAAATATCTTGCATACTTGACTCTAGGAAGCAGCTTGTGTCCACTTTCTACAACTTCTTTGAATTGGACAATGCAAAGTGGCTGTATCTAGACAATAAGCTCAAAAGTCACTGCTTGTTTACTAGGAAGTTACCTCTCTCAGAGTGCACTTATGATAACATTAAGATGCTTCAAAATGGAATGAGCCGATCATTCAGCTGCGCTGTCTTTAGGGAGTGTACCTCATTCAAGGTATTCCTGCTTAGATCATGTTAAATGTATATTTTACATAATTCTGTTTTTTTGTCCATGTTCTTATTCTACTAAACAAAATTATGATTTGTTTATTTTGACATTGTTTACACACTTTGCCTTTGGGTGACCTTACACTTGAAGCATATTTCTATGATTCTGAAGTTGTTGATCATGGTCCTGCTATTAAATGCTGAGAATTTCACCATGAACCAGGTCCCTGAAAGGAGATCTAGGCAGTCTTTTAGTCTCGTGGCTGCCTCCAAAGAATCTACTCATCAAAAGGGTGCCAAATCTTACCTCAGTTTTGACAAGAATTACAGCTGTTTTCCTCCATTTGCACTTTCTTTTACTGCTGCACCTACATTCTTTCTGGGATTGCATCTTAAGCTGCTTATGGAATATAGTATGACTCATATTAGCCTTCTGGATAATGAGTCAATTGAACATATAGAAACTTGCAACAATTGGTTGGAAGATGACAGTTCTTTTGTTGAGGAGTGCTTTAAAAGTGATTCTGTAAACACGCTTGAAAATGATTGTGGAGCTTCGTTCGGGGATATTGATTCTGTTGGATGCTTGTCCATTGCTAATTCTGAGACACACCCTCTTAGCGTTTCTTTCTGCAGTACTGAAGATAGGATGAAGTCCTCACCACATCTCCAAAATGGTGATGCAGTTGTTGATACTTGTTTAAACTCCAGGAATCCTAGGAAAGTAGAAAGTGATATCACTGCACGCTTGCAGAATTGCCAAGACCATGATTCGGGACTATGTGATTTATCACCAGGTTTATCAGTTGAGGTAAAGAAATCTGATCTGGCATCTCATTCTCTTCTTAGAGATATCAGGGCTGAGATTCCATCTGTAAACCAATTTGATAAGCATGTGGATATAGAACCTCACAGGGCTCAGCAATCTGCTGAGTTGCCTTGTAACATGGTTGGTGACATTGTACCGAGCTCAAACCCCACTGCTCGCAGGAGTACCTCGCATCGAAGTCGTAGCAGTTCTATGTCCTACGGCTACCACTGGCCTGGATGGTCAGATGGAAAACCTGATGCTTTTCAGAATAATTTTGGCAATGGACCTAAAAAGCCACGAACACAGGTGTCTTATGCAATGCCTTTTGGGGGTTTTGATTATAGCTCAAGAAATAAAAACCATCAACAAAAAGGCTTTCATCATAAACGAATTAGGACTGCTAATGAGAAATGTTTAAACACCTCTAGAAGCTCTGAGCGGAATATGGAGTTGTTGTCTTGTGACGGAAATTTGTTGATTACACATAGTGATAGAGGGTGGAGAGAGTGTGGGGTGCAGGTAGTATTGGAGCTTTTTGATCATAATGAATGGAGGCTTGCTGTAAAATTATCAGGGGTTATAAAGTACTCGTACAAAGCTCATCAATTTCTCCAAACTGGGTCAACAAACCGGTTTACACATGCTATGATGTGGAAAGGAGGAAAGGATTGGACCTTGGAGTTTCCTGATAGGAGTCAATGGGCACTTTTCAAAGAGATGCATGAAGAATGCTACAACAGGAATATCCGTGCTGCATTAGTTAAAAATATTCCTATTCCTGGGGTCCGTTTGATAGAGGAACATGACGACAATGGAATAGAAATACCTTTTGTCCGCATTTCTTCTAAGTACTATCGGCAAATTAAAACTGATGTTGAGATGGCTTTGGATCCATCAGGCGTTCTATATGACATGGATAGTGATGATGAACAGTGGCTATTGGAAAATAAAAGCTCATTGGTATTTGACAACAATACTTCATGGAATATTTCGGAAGAAATGTTTGAGAAGACAATGGATATACTGGAGAAAGCTGCATATTCTCAAGATCGTGATCAGTTTACTGGCGATGAGATGGAAGAGCTTATGGCTGGGGTTGGTCACATGGAAGCAATCAAAACCATTCATGAGTACTGGCAGAAGAAGAGGCTGATGAAGGGGATGCCATTAATTCGCCATTTGCAGGTACCTTTAGAATCCTGTTTATAGTAGTTGTTATATCGATTCGATATGTGGATGACAACATCTTACAGTTTTATAATACCAACTGGATGGAATCTATAATTCTTTATGCTGCATTCCATTTTGTTGCTCCTTTGAAGAATACGATTTTGCAATCTAGCAGATGCTATCCAAAAATATGTGAATGTGGAAAATGAGACATGGATGTATTTGGTATTTTAAGCTTGTTAAATCCTTGTGGATTTGAGATGTAAGTGTCTCCTCTCTTACTTAAAATTGTGAATTTGAGAGGTAATCGTCTTCTCTCCAACTGAAAATACTTCAAGCAACTTATCGCATTGCTCCTATTATCTCTTTCAAGAAGTTCTGTGAAATATACATAGAACGCATAGCATTGTTCTTTGATAGAATGCATAGCATTGTTCTTTGTGACATATCGAGCAACTTGTCTTTTACTAATGTTGCTTGATGGCTGTTATGACCAATTATAGTAGCGTCCCTTTCTTCCTCTCACTTCATTGACCTGTTTCCTTTCCCCTTTTTCCCTAACGATAATATCTTAGAAATTTGTTGCTTGAGCTGCACTTTCTATGTTCAAAATTCTAGTCCACATTCATTCCTCATATCTGTGTTATATTTCATGCTTATTTCTTTAACAGAAATTAAAAAGTTCTAAGTAATGCTATTGAGTTTGAAAGCCATGTGGTCTATCTTGGCTGAATTCATCCACGGGCTTGTTTTGGCTTCCATACGACCAAAGGATGTCATCTTCACTTGCCATGTCTCTAATCTATGTGCATGTATGGTGTGTTGTCTGGAGTTTTTACAAGGCCATGTGTTAGGTAGCCTAGATTGACATATACAAACATACAGGCTTATGAAGCGATCAAGGGACGTGTTTTTTGTTAATAAATGGCAATACTTCTGTATTTCTTTTGTTCAACCTGTAATTTTCAATCTTGATCAACAATTATTTATATTATGATTCTGTCTGCATTATCTGTTCAATTTGTTTTTATTTTTTTTGTCAAGTATTTTAAAACTGCTGTTGGGAATTGATGTTTTTTCAGCCACCACTTTGGGAAAAGTATCAACAACAGGTGAGAGAGTGGGAGCTAGCTGTGTCCCAAAGTACTAATTTCCTTCCCAGTGGATGCCATGAAAAGACGGCAACTATTGAAAAGCCGCCCATGTTTGCCTTTTGTTTGAAGCCACGGGGCTTGGAAGTGCCCAACAAGGGTTCAAAACAAAGATCACAGAAGAAATACTCAGTTGCATGGCAAAGTACTATCTTTGCAGGGGATCATGATGGCTTGCATGGTTATGGTAAGCTTCCTTGTTCGTGTACCTTCACTCTATGCTTGCTTTGGGGATAACTCCCTCCTATGATCTGCATATGTAATTTTCTATCGTAGTCTAATTGTAATTTGGCATCCAGGAAGGAAATCAAATGGCTTTGCTTCTGGGGATGAACGGTTCATGTATGCTGGAAATAATGATGAATCTTTGGATGATTCCCCACTTCCACAGATGTCACCAACGGTATTTTCTCCTGGTAATGTAGGTGGCACGGTATATTTCCCCAGAAATGGTGACAGGTATCAGACGAATCGTCTTCAGAAATTTCACAGGAACAAATCGAAGAAACATGGGATGGTTGTGTCTCCTAAAGATCAGATGGTTGCTCCATATGACCAGGGAATGTTCAATAGGAGAAGTGGGGCTCACTGGTGGAATATGGGCTTTTATGACTGGCCAAACCAGAGACCTTTTGTCGTGGAGGGTTCTTCGAAATATGGTCTTGAGCAATTGGATGGTTCAGATCTTGATGAATTCAGAATGCGTGATGCCTCTGCTGCTGCTCGGCAGGCAGTCAACAAGGCTAAACTGAAAAGAGATAGGGCCCAAAGGTTGCTTTACAGGGCAGATGTAGCAATTCAGAAGGCAGTGATTGCTCTTATGACTGCCGAGGCAATAAAAGCATCTTCCGACGACTTGAATAGTGATGGGTAGCAAAATTTGATATGAGATGACAAGGTTGGGGGATTTGCTGTCCCTTCAGCGACTTTCTTTGTTGCCAAGGATTCTGGTATAACATTGCTTTTGCCGGAATATGCTGGTGTTTCTGTTGCCAAGGATTCTGGTATAACATTGTTTTTGCTGGAACATGCTGGTGTTTCATTTTGCCACTGATGGTGGCCCTTTCTCATTGACTATTTTCTCATTGAGCTCTAATAGGGAAGTCATAATATCTAGGGAAGAGAAGAATTTTTCGCATCTCCCTTGTTCCATTGTCATTATCGTGGCAGTTTTGGCCTGGCCTGCAGAGTTTTTCCACCTGCTAGTTCAATGCGGAGCAGTTTCAAGTGCTCTGATCCTGCAGGTAAAAAGGGGGTGTACAGGATTTTGGCTACTAATCTCTGTACAGATTTTTTCTCCGTTTTTCTTTGTTTTCTTTCGCTTCTAAGGTTGATGAAAGCAGTTGGCCAAAATAATACAACACCCCTTGAAATCGAGTTACAGATTTCTGACTGTATGTTGGTGCATACGCTAGATAGAGGTGTACCAATCAAAATGCTTTATAAGCAGAAAAAAAAGGAAAAAGCTGTAAGTAATTATCATATAATTTTTTACATAGATTTATTAGAAGCTAAGAATTGCCTCATTTCTTTGTCTGTATTTAACGTTAAGCAATAGATAAGTTCTTCGATCTTCTGTGTCTTGCTGCGCTCTCTTGTATGTTGCAAAATTTTTGGTCCTCGACAGGCAGGTTTCCTAAAACTCCCCTGGCCTTTTGCCGGTTAAACTTATCCCAGTTGCTGTAATCTGATTATTTCGGGTGAAGGAAGATTCCAAGAGGTAATCATTCTTTGTAATGACATGGTCATTGCTGATCCCAAGTGCCCCTTGCTCTGTCCCCAAGTCTTTAAGAAACTGAAAGGGAATTGAGTGTTTCCGATTTATGTAATGGATGTAAGCATTTACGGCCTGTTTGGTTCAAAGAATAGAATAGATAGGGAATAGATTAGGTATTTTTAGGAATAGAATAGAATGAGTATTACTTTGTTTGGTTTAAGGAATGGAATAGATAAAGAATTTCTATTCCAATGTTTGGTTTAAAAATATAAATTTAGAATAAGAAAGGAATAAGTAACAAAAAGACATAAATATCCTTCTTCTTCTTCTTCTTTCTCCTCCTCTTCTTATTATTATTATTAACTTTATTATTATTATTATTATTATTATTATTATTAATTTTCTACTTAT
>JAOTAZ010000008.1:18583919-18604420 GCA_025629785.1 Erythroxylum oxycarpum | reverse complement strand
AAGTCTTTTCTTTATGTTTGAATGAGTCTAAATTTAGTTGTTTTTTGTTCCTAGTCTATAGGTCATTATCTAGTCCACAGGAAGATATTTTGTTGAGTTTGTTGAGTCTAAAGTGCCTATAAATAGCACTATTTTTATTGAATAAAGATATCCCTCACAGATGTTTTGTTTCGTCCTCTGATGTTCATCAATTTTCCTTTTATAGTTGTTTTTTCTTCTGCTCAAAACCAACATACTCATCTAATTATACCCCCTGACATGGGTAATGCTTGTTGATTTACAATCAATAATCCATTACCACATGATATCTTTCTTTTAACATGAAAATCATTTTTAAAAAAGCTGACCTGAGCTTCAGAAAACTATGAATTAGTCTCTTTCCATGGGAAAAAAACTAACAATGACTGTTGTTGGTCCAATTTATCCCTTCGTGTGTGTCTATCTTCCTCTACTACCATCAAATTGTGTGATTCAGTAATATTGGAAGTTATGTGTACCATGTGCATGGTGCAGAGGACATAGTTCTGTCTAATTTTATGATGTTTTATTCCGTCTTATAAATCTCAGTCATTCATTTATGCAGGTCTCACGTTTATTTATGCGAAGCCCACACAAAATCCGCATAAATAAATAGCTGAGATTTACGGAACAAAATAAGACACCATAAAATTGGACAGAAAATCTTGTCTCTATTTTATAGTGTTTCCATTATCACAGACTACGGCAGCTGATAGTAAATGAGGCTACAATAGATTTTCTGACTATCAACAGTATCAATATCGTGAGCCAGCAAGCATCAGGCTTCTAATTCGTTGAAACGCTATATCATTGATTGGTATGCACATTCAAGAGCTTGGCACATTCTCACTATCTACACTGCCTGAGTTGGTTTACCAATATTGTTAAAAACCATAGCTTCCAAGCATTATTCTTCAGGCCACAGCTACCTACCAACAACGGTCTTGGTAAGCGACATAGGTGGGATCTAACGGTTGGTTGCACTGGCTTTCATACTGATAGTATGCGACAGAGTAACCGCAGTCTTTGTAATAAGAAGTTTCTTACACTTGAGAGTTTGACATGTCCTGGAAACTGGCAACTGCCAAGCAACTTGCAGCTCAAGAAATGGACCACATCCTATGTCAAACTGCCCACAACTATCTGTCCCCAGTCAAGAGGGTGGTAGGATCTAACTATTTGCTGTATGAGATTGATTTTTCCCAATTTATCCATACCAATGAGCTGAAAATGTGCAACTGTTGCTGATGTGTAAGGCATTTTGGAAATTTAATGAAGTAAAGGATTATCAATGGAAGTACATACTTAGAAGAAAAGGTCAACCAGCGGCATCCAACTTGTTATCTACCCAAAAATGAATTACCACTTAAAAAGGGTAAAACTCACATTCCACGCAATGCAAGGTGGAAATGCATTTGAAAATTAATGCTAATACAAACGTTAAATAACTGATACAACAGACAGAGGTCAGTTTCTAGAGTTACAAGGACCTAAGACTAATTGATAACAAAGAAGATGCAACCAAAATGAAATTCTAAGGAAGTATGTCAATGACAATGATACATGTATGTGAGCAAAACCAATATCATTTCCATAGCTTAACACTCTTGTCATGACTAGCAGAAGCAACCAACCCCGTCACAGTTGATACAGCCAAGGAAGCAATAAGTCCATCATGGGCCGCGATAGTCATTGTTTTGTTCTCACTCATGTTCCAAAGCTCTAAAGACTGCAGCAAGTACCCATATTTCACATCAGAAACAAAACTATCAAGCATAATAGGAACATTAATTTTTCACATCATAAACAAAATCACATATGTACTCCATTTTCTCCACCACAGTGGTTCCTCCCTATTCTCCCCCTTTCCTCACTTGAAGAACAACTAAAAGATTATGTCGACAAAAGAACATCAAGCAAAATATTAAATACATTGGAAAAAACTTTTCAATCACTCCGTATCTTCTACTACAAGGCCCTCGCAAGAGCAATCAACGTCATAAGATTGATCTAACATCCACATGGACCATTTTTGACAATGATTACAAGAATGTGAACAGGTTTACAGATATGATACACTTGTACACCCTAAGCAGACAATAAGGTAAACTCAGGGACTGATGTAGGTGGGCTCCAGTGGGCGAACTTCCCCACAATGGCCCATTGAAAATTCTTTTCTTCAATTTTCCATACAACTTCATTTTGCCATCACTAAGCAAAATTTCTAGATGAACCTCATATAATTCCATGAGGAAAGTCATGATAAACCTATAAAGAATGTTAGGAAACGAGTAAAAAAGATCATTGATTGCGTACCTGGTAACAGCCAATGACTAGCAATGAAGGATATGTAGGATGAAACACGCAAGAGTGAAATTTGTTGCCATTACAACTTAGTTCATGAACACAATCCCCCTCACTGCCTGATCCAAGCGTCCAGACTTTAACAGAATCCTCACTGACAGATGCTAGATACTCGCCCGACGGATCCCAGCACACAGAATGGATAGGCTTAGTGTGCCCCTATAATTGAGCAGTTCATGTTCAAGCCAGCTTAGAAAGCAAAGAAAAGTTTAAAAAAAATGCTTGGACATTGATAAACAACAAAAAATAAATTTTAGTTGCAAGGCAAGACAACCAAATAGATAATGCCAATAGAAACAGGGACTCTGCTTCAAAAGAAGAGGTCTATGATCTTAAATGCAAATAATCTGACTAATGTCAAAATGACCTCCAATCATTGAAACTAAGGAAAGGATTTTATTTCAGTATGAAATGTGAACCAGATATTACATACAAACAAGCCCATACAATCAACAAGACGGCTTATATGCCATAAGGTATCAACTTTCTTTACCAACAACTTCCTGATACATACACTATAACCTTTGAACAAGTAAACAACAAAAGTAACTACTTTAAGAAAACTCTCAAAAACAACATTCAGTTATGAAAGTTGCAGTTTAAAAGAGCTACTGCAATCATCCCAAAAAGATCTTCATAGCAAATACAAGTCATTAGTTAAATATGGCCGAGACTATAGATGGTGATGCTATTATGTTCTACACAACAGAGATAATTAGTAGTATCGTCTTCCCGTAAATCTAGGAAAATGTTATATAAATAGAAGGAATGAAACTAACCTGCAGCGTATGTTGGGAAACTTGGGTCTCAACATCTAGTATAGATACCACATTTTCAGCAGCTGCAGCAAGGTATTTCCCCACTCGAGGTTGAAATCTCATCTGTGCAGTACCACCCTAATTCATATAACAAGTTGTAAGGGTGAACAAACAGAATAACACAGAAATTTCCCCTAAAGTGATGTACAAACTAATGGAATTGAAATCCCTTCATCAGACCTCTCATAAATGACTAGTACATTACATTTTCACCAAAAGGAAATTATAAGTGTACCTTAAACACTCCTGCACAACTACCATTTGTAATGCTCCAGTATCTTATTTCACCATCCCCATCACAAGAACAGATAAGGTCATCTTTATTTGGATGGAAGTCGAGAGACATGACAGAACCGGAATGTCCCATAAAAGTACGTAGGGAGTACCCAGGCTGCAAGATCACAATTAAGTATGCAACTCACTTTCATTTGAATAAACCAGAGAAAAAGGATCAAGAACATCACACTTAAATAGGTATTACAACAGAAAGAGGGAAGCCACGTCCAAAATAATTATGCATTTAACACCAAATATTGTAGTGTGCATCACATCTCTAATATACTAACATAGGAATGAACAGTGATAAGACTTGAACATTCAACAATCTGTCCAAAAATGTTCTCTTGTACCCTTAAAAAAGCAAAAATGAAAGCAAAAATACTGATTTCTCACTCAAAAGGGAATCAGGATTTTATATACTAACACAGGTACGGAAAATGACAATACTTTGAAATTCACCGATCTGTCCAAAAAAGTTCTGCTAGCAAGCTTAACAAAATAAACCATAAAAGCAGAAGTACTCATTTTTAAGTTCCATATCCAAACATCGCTTTCTCCAAGCTGCTCTTATGAAATTTACCAACTAAGGTATACAAGCAACAAACACTCTTTAAGCTTAAGCACCACCTTATTCTCAGCTAATATTTTAGTATTAATTCAGTATAAGTAGACAAAGCCTTTGATTACTACTGGCCAGCTTTAGCGGTTCTAGTTTTAACAACTAAAATGTACACATAACTGATTATCAAAAAGGTTCTTCCAGGTAATTCCAATATTCCCAACCATTAAAATATTACGAATAGTAGATATCAGTCACTAAAAACTACCAACAGAAACACAAGAAGGAACGTCACTCACTTATGTCTAGAACTTGTGCAGGTACAAATAACCAATAAGTAACAACTGAAAGCTAGGACCGCATGCATGAAAATAGGATGCAATTGACATAAAAGCCCACAAAATTGTTGAGATGAATATGCAAATACAATTTCATAAAACAAATGCAATATGCTATTGTCAATAATTCAAAAAATAGAGAACAATAACAGCATCGTTTGACAGATGAATTGAAAATGTATACTAACTTTGTCAGCATCCCAAACCCTGACAGTTTTATCAAATGAAGAGGTTGCAAGTCGTGGCATGCTCGGACTGAAACGGACATCTGTGATCAGTGATGAATGTTCTTCAAGGGTGGTTTTTGGTTTTAAATTATCTGTGTACCACAATACAGCCTGTATCGACCATCAAGAAACAAATCCCATAACTCACTTGGTATATCATATCACTTTTTCTAGTTTTACAGAAAAAAGCTATGCAAACAGTTCAACTTAGGCTTGGGAAATTAAGTCAATCCCCACTCGGCCTAGCCCGGTCTGAATTCAACAGGCCAGGCCCGGAGGGCCAGCCCAAAACCCCCTCCCCAAAAGACATCGTTTTGTTCTGTAAGTTTTAGAAACTCAAGACCAAACAACATCATTTGGGAAATCAAACCAAAACGACGTCGTTTTGGAGCTGACAGGGGTGGGTCCTTACTGGCCTGTCCTATTGCCATCCCTAGTTCCACTAATCTGAAGAATTAAATGAGGCTCTAAAAACAATAAACTGGAAAGTTGCCTGTTCATGAGGAATTGGTATCACATTCTGCAAGCTTATCTTTAATCATAAAAGTCATCCAAAACTTGCCTTCTTATCATGGCCTCCGCTAGCAAGCAATTTCCCATCTGATGAGAAGTGGCAACAGATTACTTTGCTCGAGCTTGCTCTCACAGAACTTACTTCGGAGAATGTAAATCCTGATATCAAAGATGAAACATGCATTAAGGACCTAATACAGCAAACAGCAATTCAGATCAAGAGTAGCACTTGGTTGGCACATAGGATCATCCATAAGAAAGTCATTGATATATTCAATTCTGATTTCAATTTTCCATGGATAAAGAAATGCAGAGGGATGCAACCAAAAAAAAAAAATAGAGTGGATCAAAGTTGAATGAGGATGAACAATAAAATATGACTTCATAGGAAAAGGAGGAGGGGGGAGAGGGGGGAATTACAGACCTTTGCTGACATCCATCCGAGGAATTGTGTCTCTAGGGTCATTGTCATCATGAGATAAAAAAGAATCTACATTATCCTCAAGGGATCCATCCTCAACAAAAGGATCCATATCAGCCTGCAATTCAAGATCTTTATCATCCCACTGCCAAAATGGAATGTAAATGAGAACTTAAGCAAGGAATTTCATTCCTTTACGAATACAGAAGCTAGAACTTTAACTCACCAACTGATTTGATGGTGAAGTAAGTGTTCCTGTACCATCAGTAGCACCAAACACCATTAGAGGCTTAGAGGAACTACTACTTTGTGGCAAAGCAGGCATTGAGATAACATCTCCAGGGGTGTGAGTCGAAGGAGTTGAGGGTGCTGAACTTGGGGAAGGTCCAGCAGTATTTGCTGTTCCTGAGCTATTGGCAGGACCAGAAGATGATACTGGCTGTTTACGTTTTCTCCCAGTCTGGGCTTTTGAAACCTTAAAATCCAATGTGAAATATTCTCTTAGGAATTGGACAACATATTATGTATATCAAACTTCATAAAAGATCACAGGAAGATTATAAGTGTAGATAAATATTGAAGAATACACTCCTTCCATGCACGGCAAAGACAAGGTTCAGAAAGGTCAAACTCTATGTCATATTTTCTTCTCTTGATCATACTAAAACCAAAAGAAAGAACCAAGGATTATGATGACGAAAGTGATTTTCATCTTGTATACATCCTTGCAATTAAATTAAGTTCCTCATAGTTTATTTTTAATATGGCCTTCAAAACCTACCATTTGTACTCAAGTAGATTGTTTCTACAACTACTGCCCTGGTATACATTTGACCTTCAGAGTGGTGGTTGAAAATGCCCATGGAGATACATAAGGACATAAGATTCCGTGTGAAAACAACCAAAAATGTTAATGTGAATAGATTTAGATAAAAATTAACAAAAACAACCTACCTAAATACTAGTGTACCAATATAAAAAAATTCCCCCCTTAAAAGTAAAATACCTAAAAGGTTGAGATCTAGGTTGACAGAAAATTGAGGACCAATTTTGTTGTAAATCTCAAAAAGAATACACCTCAAAATATAAATATCGGAATCATTTTGCGTAACCTATTTTTTATTCGATAAAACCAGATCTTAATCCATCCCGAAAGGCACCTTAGGAGAGGAGGATGCCCTAGCCTCATAAGGCCTATTACACTCTTGCTCCTAACATTGTGCTATATCAACACACTTATCACATTGTAACGAGATTCGCATATAACAAAATACAATCTGGATACCCAAGAAAGATAATTGACCGTTGAAATAAGGAACAAATTTGTACGAAAATTAGTCGATATATAAGAAGATGAGCTTCGATAAACAAATACTATTTGACAAGCTGACAATTCTGTTTGAACCAAAACTATGCTCCAATTATCAAACTATATCTGCACTCTCTACAAGCAAACCAAAAACAAACAAAAAGATAGAACTATTGTACTATCAGGGGCCAAATGGGCTAAATGAACCCTAGCGTTTACACTAATGTACAAAATAAATCCTAACGTTTGACGGTGTTTAAATTGAACCCTAACGTTTGTAAAATGTTCAAAATGAACTCTAATGTTTGAAAAATGTTCAAATTAAACCTTGACAACTAATAGTGTTAGGGTATTGTCAGTTATCTACTAATGTGGCATAAAATTTTGATGACGTGGATTTTTATTAAAAAAATTTGATTGTGGAACCCACAAAAATTTCACCCAGACTTTATTTATTGAAAGTGGGCCCATCTGCAACTTTAATCCTACGCTTTTTGGCATTTGATGCCTTTAACTAGAGGTGGGTCTCACCTCCAGTTAAACGCTTTGTAATCATCATCCAGATATCAACGGAAAAATCTTTCAAATTCATTTGCCCCTTCGATAAAAGAAGTGATCATCATTAATGATGTCCCAGAGTTGAAAATATAGTATAATGAGTAGCGATGGATGGAGGGAGCAACACGTTGATTCATCATTGATCCCAATTCCTGCAACTCATAGTTATACCGCAAATCGTTTACATCCTTTATCTTGGTATCAGTCTCAAGGACAAACCTATCTTGATAAGTCGTATATAGTACGCAATCCCAACTTTCCTCCCAAGCTACTCAACTCAACTCCTGTCACATAAGTTCGTAGTTCAGAAGGTCCAACTGTTTTGCAGCGAAACCCTTTTGTGGCTGCATCGTCCTCAGCTGGTCATCTAAGCACTTTACTACTATGAAGCTATTCGAAATGTCTGGGTATGCTTAAGCATGGCTGGGCAAGTTGCATGAATGTCACATGGATTGTGCTGTGAAACTTACTCTTTTCCTATAGACAACTTACGAATCACTTTAGGTTGAAAAATGACATGAAAAAATAATGAAAAATGGTAGTTTAATTAGGGCTGAAAGAGTTTAGCCATGAGACATCTGACAAAGTTTATAGTTATTTCTAATGTTAACGAAGGCTGAGGCTAAAGCTTATGCAGATTTTTAGGTTTCTATCTAGAAAGAATCACAACCAACGATGAGATATGTGTAAGCAATCGTAAATAATAATTCGCACTCTCTATAATTGGTTGCTAGAATTCTATGCTTATCCAGTGCATTGAAAGTCTTGCACGATCTTCCATCATCAAACTAATGCAAGAAATTTGGGTTTAAGTTTGGTATTTTACCTGATACTACATTTGAAGTATAAACAAAGGAATATAGAAATTAAAAACCTAATAATTTAATGGTTTCATGTATGAATATGATAAATGGTTGGGGTAGTTTGTTACTTATTAAGGGTCAAAAAGGTTGTGGGGTTCACTGCATAATAATGTGATACAACAATGGGAATTCCATGGTGAGTGGTGACCTTGACAATGACTCACCATATGCCCACACACTCCTTATGGTATGATATGGGGCGACGAGAATGTTTTCTCATACAAGAAATAGACGGCACTATTTTGCTTATTTATTTGTAGCTTAGAAAAGGCTGTCAATTATTGCATGAGCATCAGGTTTGGGTGGGTAGGGGTAAGATTTGTAATAGAGCTCCATACATGAAGAGAACAATGTTGTGTAAGGACCTCATAACAAATTACAGTAGAAGAAAACAAGGAGAGAAATAGCAAAGATAGGACAGAGGATAGTGAAAATGAGATCTTTACCGTACATGATATTGTTGATCTTTGTTTCAATAATGTAAGATGGTTAGGGTAAGTACAAATTGGAAATGAATCGTTAAGTCTTAGTGGGTTTACACTTAAACTAGAATAAACCATGTACATAGTCGTTATGTCAACGAAAAAGATTATCAAGTGAGTAATGTTGGAGGTGGTGGGAGATGGGGTCAAAACTCAGTCAAGAAATAAAACTAAAATTGCTCACATTCACAGGATACAAACTTCAATTAATCATTAGAATCCATACACACGCAACATCCATGCTACATGCAAAGTACATACGTAACGTAGACATCTATATAATTTATGTATAGAAAGAAATGCATGTAGATGGTCAATGTTAGCATGGTGAAAGTTGAAGCTCACAAACATACTTTGATCAGCACGGGGCTCTCTACACTTTAGTATACCAATATACGTAGGCATATATACACACACTAAAGTCGTGAGTGCTTTAGCTATATATCTAGTTAGTACTTGGTCTTGCATGAATTTTAGTGGTACTGGTAGTTCCGCACTCTTCCAAGTCGTCAAAATGCCCACCTCTCAGCAACAACAATAGTGTCACATCTTGCCACATGCTCATCCACTCGTTGATGCCCTTGCCCTCTTCTTCCAATACAGTGATTCATGGCGTCAATGTTGTATTTTGGATACAAATTACTTCTCCAGTTCCTCCAAGGCTAAATTACATCATGAGAAGTTCATAAAGGATTTAACTGCTAGAGGGAGGGCTATTTTCTTTATATATAAATGGGGCTTCAGACTTGAAACCAAAAGACAAGAAATGATGATGCCCATTGATGCCCTGAGCTTACCAGTGAATTACCAATTTGTCTCACAATGTCAACTGCACCCTTGGTAGCTAATAAACCTTCTTTCCTTCTTACAAAATCTTAAGCTATATGTGGAACTAAATCCAACACCCAGGCTGCATGTTTGCTTTTTGTGCTAAATCTTAGTTTAACAACGAAAAGGATTGACTGTTCTTCACTTTGTGATGTTAGTGCATAACTAGAGCAGTAGGCAAAGGCAACACTCAAAAACTTGGTCCAGTTTTGAAATCTATTTCCAATGACAAGCTAGCATGTTCTTAGCTATTGTTACTAATAGCATTGTTGAAATTGATGCTGTGAGCAAACTAAGTGCCAACTAAAAGCATTCTCAAGCTAAGAAGATTCTTTGTTCATTGTTTTGCTACAATACAATGAGACGAAAGTGTAAAAGCTTCATCAAAAAGGGAATAGTGTTACAGTGGTGCTTATCTGTTGCACTTGTATACAAGAAGGCAAAACATAAAATGCCCAAAAAACCCAACGTTAATGCTACAGTGGCCCAACTCCATTAAACTCAGTTTCTGGTGGGTACCACAATTAAAACTTTTTTAAAAAAATCTAAGTCAGTAAAATTTTATGCCACGTTAGCAAAATTTGTGACACGTCATCAGATAACTGACGGTACCCAAACACCGTTAGTGGTCAAGGTTCAATTTGAACATTTTCCAAACGTTAAGGTTCATTTTTAACATTTGACAAACATTAGGGTTCAATTTGAACACCATCAAACTTTAGGATTCATTTTGTACATCAATGCAATAAACCCTTTTGGCCTACTGTTAGGCCAAATTACTCAAAATCAAACATCAGTGGCATGCATAATTGTTGAAGTATATCACATTTAAGTTCGACTAATCAACAAAACATGATCAAGTTAAAGGTTTTACCTATAAACAAACTGTGCCAATACAACATTAATTGTATTAGTCTGAGATGAGGAGGAATAAAAGAACAAACCTGATCATTCCCTCGAAAAGAGTTGGATATGCCAACATCTATGTTAACATTGCCAGTGCCCCCAATCTTATCTTGCTGATGAATATTGAGGCTAGAACTGTGAGATTGCTGATTTGAAGGAGGATTATGCTGAAGTTGTTGTGGTTGTTGCTGTTGATTGGCACCTTGTTGTTGTTGTTGTTGTTGTTGCTGCTGCTGTTGTTGTTGTTGTTGTTGTTGCATATGAGCAATTTTTAACTACACGTGTAGAACAACTATAATGAAAACAAATCTACAGGAACATAGATGTTATTGGAAAATACATGCAATACAAATCAAGGGATATTGTCAATATAAGACCTTAATCAACATTTCTGCATCTCCACGAGGCAAAAGAGAGCCACCAGATTGTAAAGGGGAACCAACGTTTGAAACCACATCGCCAACAGAATTTGTGAAGCCATCTTTCCCAAGACCCATGTTGCGATTACTCAAAATCATTTTAAGCCTTCTACTTTCGTCACTAGCAGATGGAGATGTTAAATTTTGTTGTGCAAGCATAATTTGTTGCTGATGTTGTGGTGTTAACATCTGAAGCTGATGAAAAGGCTGGGGAGCCTGTATAAAGGGCTTTTGTTGTTGAAGTAGACCAGAGCGGAATGGTTCGAGCCCCTGAATTAAAAATATCAGCATATTAAAGTAACATGTGAATGAACTTTAAACTTCAAAGAATAATGGTAAAGCAAAGACCTCTGAGCGAAATTCAATGGTATCTATACTGAGATCAAAAACATGAAAACAAAATGAATCGTAGCAACTTACAGTGAGTGGCCATCCCTTCAACGTTAAACTATTACCACCTTGATTTGATCCTGAAACAACAAGAACATTAGCAACCAACATCTCTATGTCTTAAAAATGAGAATACATATCCAAGTACCTATTCGTAGAGTCAAGCTGTTGAAAACAAAAGAATGGAAAAAAAAAGTGATACAAAACAAAATATGCAATTCTACTAATTGTTTCCAAGTACTTCTATAACACAAGTATGAAGAAAATTGATTGAAATGCTAAACAAACTAGGAATACCCATCAATGATCCCTCTGGACCAGTAGCTCTAGGGTTTAGTATAGGATTCATCTCTGTCTTCATATCCTGGTTTCAGGCAACAATTGAAACAGTGTCAATAACGGAGCAAGTGGAAATTACAAGTTCAAAACTACAAGAGCCATACCAGTGTTGACACAGGCAATTGTTGATTCCGAGCCTGAACGTGTTGAGACATTCCAGCTGCAACATTGTGTAACACTTGCCTACCAAGATATGGAAACAATTGCACATTTAAACATCACTAAATTATGAAAAGACTAAGTGTGAATTTCAACATCATATTGAATAGAAGTTGAATTTTCTTTGACAACATTACAGGCCAATGCCTTAAGAATGAAATATTACAGAGTTTGCAAAATTCCTTTAGCCATTCTCAAAGATCAAAAATAGCAAATTAAATTTTAGAAACACCAGCAAGACAAAAAGTCATTCCCAAATGACATATCCAACCAATCTAATTTCACTTGGATTTAGAAGCCCCTAAATATAAATGACAAAGAAAGAAAAATTGTAGAGAAAGGCACCCTGACGGCTGGCCAGTTGCTGCAGCAGACTTCAATATTGAAGCATGACTAGGATCTAAGAGCTGGCCAACATTCTCATTGAATCTTTGCTGCAAAATGTTGCAAACATTATTAGAGACAATAAAAGTATAAAAACATTAAGGAAATGAAATACTCCACATATGCCACTGTTAAACATAAAAAGGTTGCCACTGTTAAACATAAAAAGGTTCTGCTATTCTACCAACCTTTATTGCTGCCTCGTCAAGAGAATCCCTTTGAATAGGTAGCTTCAATCTTTCCTCATATATCCTTGTTGCCATGGCACTTGCAGTTCCTGGATTTTGGCGCATACCAGAATCATTTCCCACAAGCCCATTTGTAGAACCATTAAGTAGGTGTACACCATCCCTTCGCTGCTGTTGCTGTTGCTGTTGCTGTTGCTGTGAGGTCTGCTGCTGCTGCTGCTGTTGTTGTTGCTGCTGCTGCTGCTGCTGTTGCTGCTGCTGTTGTGATTGTTGCTGCTGCTGTTGTTGTTGCTGCTGCTGCTGCTGCTGCTGAGCATGCCTCTGTAGTAGGAATTGTTGCATCTGCAGTTGCTGCTGCTGTTGCTGCTGATGTTGGGGTTGTTGAGCTTGCTGATGCTGCTGTTGCTGGTGCTCCCGTGCTTTAATCATTTGAGTCTACATATGACAGAAATATTCCAACTCCAAATCAGTACCGCTCATATTCAAGAGATTAAGACCTAGCATTTTAATATTCAGCCATGGATCTACATAATCAAGATGAAATAACCACATACTTCATTCATTTAAGATTATAAAAAGCTATACAGCTCACTGTTCATGAAAGAAAATAACCAGGACTAGTGGCAGCAAATAGGCCACAACACTGCCACCAGTGGGATTGTACTCAATATCAAAATTAAGGCCTCTAGCTGTATAGTCAGAATGATATAAATCAGATCACTTTGAGAGACCCAGACCCTTTATTTCTTTAAGAAATTCTACTATCATTTGCCTTCAAGAATAAGATGTAACAACATCTAGAAATCATGTGGCTCTAAAGATTTGTATGATCAAGTCCACTGGTATAACTGAGAAATACAACATCATCCACTTACCACCAAAGAAACCAATCTCAGGGAAACAAATGATCCAGCATACTGGATCATCTAATGGGGATGCCAAGATTGGGAATACCGTCAAGGTTCTTGAAAGGGTTGCAAATCAATAGGTTTGGAAAATACTGTGAGTGACTGTTGAACAACATCATGGCAGGAGATGCTACGACTTCTGACATCTAAGCTAACTCTCTTAAAAGCATCTACCTTAAAAGTTAAAGTGATGAAGGAGACAGAGGGGGACCATATTGAAAGATATTGATGAATCGTAACTAATCAAGTCAATCAAGACATATAAACAAAACGAAGAAACACAATTTTAATAGCTGATAATCATCAAATTTTAAATTGTAAAAACAAAATGCAAATAAAAATAGAAACTTCCTGTCAACTGTTCCATTATGATAATATGCATATAGATATGCCCACCTTTTAAGTTTGTAGTTACTGGAGTCAACAAGAACATTAAGAGGAAGATCAGAAATATAGTTTTAATTGTTGGCTAACATCCAAGTATGAGTTGCAAGGATATGCGTAGGGGAAAAAAAAACAAAGAACAGAAATCTCCTGTCAACTGTTCCCTTATGATGATATATACCTAGAAATCCACACCATTTAGGTTTTTAGTTACTACAATCAAAGAGCCACATAGAGGTAGTATATGTCATATAAAAGCTATTAGTACCATCAACTCTGGTGGCAAGAGCTAGACAAGGCTTAAAATACCCTCCTCCAAATATATAGAAGTTATTACCATCAGAACTAGAAAAGGTGTTCTCTACATGCAACGGAGATACTCATAAGTAATAAAGGAAAGTTAATCTTGCTATTTCCTGTGCAATGATCCAAACTCCAAGGCTTCCACAAATAGTTCATTGGCTTAAGATCCATAACCTAATTAACAATGCAAAAATTATTCTTGCTATTTCCTGTGCAATAATCCAAACTTCAAGGCTGCCACAAACAGTTTATTACTAGTTTATTACAAAAAGGTCTTTTTGGTAAATATATAAAAATGTTACTAGTTTGCAGGAAAGAGCAGTGGTGGACATATACAATGAAATAGGCAGTTATGTATAACCATTTTAAGTAATGTATACAAGCTGAACACTTAATTGTTCGATTATTATGACAAATGTATTCTAAACAAAGTGAAACTAGCAATTTTCTCATATTAATACCAACTGTCTTTCACTAGTTAGCTCACTGATGCCCCAAAAGAAGCATTATTCTGGAACAAGACCCAACATAGCATAAAATTAAAGACTCCAAATTTTCCGCATTTCATTTTAATTTTCCAATCAAATTTTGTTTCAAACTAAATATGTATGATTTACACTGTAAGATCAGCAAATTCTTGTGTGATCCCCATAAAGCAGCCATCTAGGGATGGGAAGTTAATATTACATTGTCTCTACAAATCATTGCAATTATACTCATGTTTGAATCATATCATTTACTAGCTTAACAAAGTATGGACATTTTGTTTTATTCTGAGAATTGGCGAGTAAGTCATCACTTATTACTAACATACTAGAAATTCAAATTTCAGCTTTGGAGTTTGCTAGCGTTTAATGTTTGTCTATCATTCTCAGATTTTGAGTAGTCACAAACTATACATAGGTTAAAGCAACTAGGATAACTTCAAACATCAATGTCCATAAGTGATCCTTGTCCACTTCCCACCTTCATACGAAGCTAAATAGACCTATATCATTGCCCCACTCAACTCCTAATATCTGGTTTTTCCCAGCAAAGTGTAACCATGTTGGAAATTTGGCTAGGAAACACCATAATACTCTTCTTATATGAAGCTAAACCTGATCATAGTGTAGATGCAGAACCCAAATAACTAAGAGTCAACCCAAAAAATGTGAATTTATTGCCTCAACAGAATGTCAATCTTGTCCTTTTCTCAACCTGAATGGACACGAACTCAGCTAAACAAAAGTAAAATGGTTGCAGTCAACACAGTAAAAACCAACCTCAATATAAGACGCAGCAACTTCTGAGTGCTTCTCATTGGTCCTAGCAATGAATATATCCCAGAAAACTGACCACCATTCAAACAAAAAACCTCCAGGTGCATCAATAGCTGGAAATTGACGTTGAAAAGGTAAGACTTCAATTAGGAAGACAAAAACCAAATTCAAATGGATAATCATAGCTTTCTGAAGCTTCTTACCCACAGGATCAGATGACACTTTCCCTTCGGCTTGAAAGGCCTGCGCTGATGCCTTCAAATCCCTCTTAACCAAGTAATCATGGATATATACATCCAACCTGTTTTCAAGACGGACATTAAAAAAAATGCTAACCAGAAAAAAATGAAAACCAAAACCAATGGTACATAGCTGAAGAAGAAAATAGAAAACAGAAGAATAACGGCAAAAAGAAAAAGAAAAACTTTTCCTCGAGCACTAGCACGTACCAAAAATTCAAGAAAAAATTCAAAATCAATCTTTACTCTGAAAAACATATCGAAGTCAAATTGGATCATATTCACACCAGAAATGTTTGGTGTTACCTAAGAAGATTGAAAACTTAAGCACAAGATAATGAGAACATCATCAAGTCTGTAACAAAGCAAAGAAAAAAAAATTCCGAAGCACAAGCTAAAGAAGATTACAAGGAAACCAACAAGCAACATCCAAACCCAAGAGAAAATCACTTTAAAGCAAATAGAAATGGTAACTACTAATCCACAAGAACAATGTAGATGAGCGCATCAGAGTACAGTCGGTAAGACGTTAACTTTGAGACTGAAAAGAAGAAGAAAGCAAAGCCCAGGAAAATAGTTGTGGGCCCAGAATTCAAATCAAGAAGAGGAAACAGAAGAAGGAAACCATTGAAAAAATCTCAAAGAAAAAGCCAGTAGGACTTACATTTTATCAGCTTCCCAGTTGGTCTGAGACATGGTGCTGAATCTTTAAGGTCATACAAAAAGTATACAATATGTTGGATTCTCGGAAGCGGCTTATTGCAGCTCTAGATATCAGAACCCAGAAATAGACATATATTACCAGAGGTAAAGTTTCAAACTTTCAACAACACAAGTAAATCTATTCCTTAAACAACCTAGAAACTATAGAGATAAAAAAAACACACACTGACAGAGAGAGGCGACAGAAACAGAGCAATGAAGAACAAGACGCATCGGTGTCAAGTGAATAGAAGAAAAAGTGAAGCCTTAGTTAATCGGGGGATAAGCATCATTAATAAAAATTTTACGAGGAAAAAAAAATAGAGATACCTAAAAGCTACAAGAAAATAAATTGCGAAAGCAAACTTATTGATGGATTGAGTTGCTGTTAGTAGATATAGTGGCTTGTGTAGCTGAATTTACGAGAAAAGCCCTTGCAGTTTGACAAGTAGATTACCGTAGTCACCCTTTCTTTCTGTCGCCACGTCTAATGCCTTCCCAGAATGATTTATTCATGAAGAGGCCACAAATTTAAGCTTTTTTAGATAATTTGACCCATTCTTCTGCTTTGATCCAAACTTTGTTATCTTTGAATATGGAGTGTTTTTGATAGTAAACTAAGACTAGAGTCAGCCGTCAGAACTGGAAATCCTAATTTATCCCTATAATTTTGTATTAATTTTACAATTAAATTTTAGAGGGGTGGAACTTTTTCAACAATTTCTAATGCTTGGGGCTTTGTATTCAAATTTTTTAAGCATATATTATCCGCAAACTCAAGTGTTATTTTAAATATTCATGACTATCCAAATTTATTAATTTATAGAATTTGATTATTTATATTATTGCAGTCCAGTTTTTCAAAGCTTGGAAGAAAGAATACCATTGTTTGATATTTGTGTAGTGTTATTATAGTGTTTACTGAATCAGTACCACCAGGAAAAAGAAAGAAGTCCTTGATCATGGAATTTATGTCGATTTGAAAATTTTAATACTCTAATAAAAAGAATAGGCACTTGTATAGTAACGTGTCATTTCACATTGAAGTTTTATCATAGAGAAAGGTGTGTTTAGCTCTTTTTTCCCAACTCTAGCAGTGAAAGATTTTTAATTCTCCAAAAAGAACAAAAATAGCTACATGTGTATAACATTAATTTTCCACTTTAATGGAGAAGCCAAGCATATATTATTCTAAACAATGTGAATAACATGTGAAAAAAAATATTCGCAATTGGTCAATTTAAGTCGACCACAAAAACCAGAAGATGTCAATATCCTGATCTACGTGTCTTAAAAGGGATAGAATGAACAAGGACGTGAAGTTGAAGGGATATATGGTCAACAAATCCCATGGGCATAACTGAAATGTTTTTTTTTTTTCCTTCTTTACAAACTTCTCTTTTCAGTAATAATTACTATAATCGCGATTGATTAATTTTCTATTCCATTTTCACCTTCACGACTTCATTTTTCAGATTAATTAGAACTATCGTATGCAACCAAGTCTTCTTTGTTACTTTTATCACGTGTGACATGCCTTGTTGGGAATAATTTTACCAAACTGAAGCTGGATAAGAAAAATCGTTTTTAATTGCCTCTCAACTTCTTTGATTCTTTCCCAATTCAATTTGGGCTTTACCTTTAAGCAAAGGATCCAATAAAAGGCAAGCCCAATAAGCACATGAATAAAGACCAACTCGATTCTCTTATTCGAGTTATGGAGTTGATTATGTGTCTAGGTTTACTCGGTAACATATTGGTGGACAACCTTTGTGTAGAAGTGGGTTCTAGGTATGGAGTTGGACAAAAATGGCATAGAGTTCTTTCCCCATATGGATTAATGTTGAGAATGTTCTTCTAGAATATTGGATTTTAGATGGTTTGAATTTTCTTTCCAGCTTTATGGGTAATCCTTTAGCATTTGACCCTCCTACTACTAAGTTTGAAAGAATATGTTATCCTTGAATATGCATTGAAGGAGGATAAAGGATGATTTACTAAAAGGCTACCTGTTATGAAACTTAATGAGGTGGGGGAGCTAGTTAGAGCTAAAGTCAGACATTTTTACAACTGGAAGCTTCAATTAGGCAAGAAGATATGGAAAGAGACAGGAAGACGGTTTAAAACAGGTGAGTATTCAAAATTTATAGGTTCAAGGGAATTTGAAGAGTATGTAGTTTTGGAAACTAAAAAAAGGGAGTAGGTTCTTCTTGAAGCAATTAGGGGCTCTTCTAAGACCTCCAAAGATGTAGAAATAGTTGATGTTGGAGCCCGAATTCGAAACCCAACTACTTAATCCGTAACCCTCATACTTATATATGATTCGGGTCCCAATCGAAAAACGAAACGAAAGAACAAAAAACAAAAGCAAAGCGAAAGCTCAGAATCGAAAGCGAAACGAACCGAAACGAATCGAATCGGATAACAAAGTACGGAAACAAAACGAAAGCAGAAGCAAAAGCAAATCGAACCGAAAGGCATAAGGCGGAAGCAAAGCGAACATATCTAAACACAATTCAACCAGGTCAAAGCAAACAAATGGTTCAAACGAACTTGAGGGCAAATTTCCGACAAGATTCAACTTAATCTGAAAATTTTATATTTTTGCAAGAGAGGGTAGAAAATTTGTTTAGAAAACCATCGTGTCAAAAATCGAGTCAAACGGAGGTCAAACGAATAAGTTATAAACTAAAGAGTGACCTTTATTATTTTACCAACATAGAAATTCAAAATGTCATAACTTTTTGCCTAGAACTCGAAAATGTGCAAACTTCGTGCCAAAATAAAACTGAACGAAAACTCTACGACTTTCAAGAAGAATGTAAAACCTGATTTGGCCATTAAGAAGGTTCAAAGTTGTTGCAAAGTTTCAGCCCAAATGGGACAATTTTCCTAAGCACCTAAACAAGATCAAAGTTTGAAAAATCATATCTTTTGCTACCGAAGTCGAAAAGTGTCATGGTTTACCTCTATGGAAAGATAAAAAGATGCTTCAAAACTTTTATGAAGAAAACAAAACTCAATTCAATCATTAAGAGAAGTAAAACCTTGCTTAAAGTTGCTTTCTAGCTACTTACCATATGAATAGTAAAAATGACCAAATGAATAGTAACAACAAACTTCCAACCCTCATAACTTTTTCATCTTAAGTCCGAAAATAACCAATTTTATACCATTTTAAAGATCTTAACATGCTCTACAAACTTCAAGAAGACTTCCCAACCTCATTCAACCTCTAAGAGGGGCTAAAACCTAGGTTTAGTTGCTGTCAAATTTTTACAAAAATTTGACAGCACCTCCTTTGAAAATTCATCTAGCCAAACTTGATTTTTCTCATCCAAACTTCATACCTGCATAAAACTACTTCAATCTTCCAAATCTTAAATCTCCCAATCACCAAGCAATCCATATAAACTTATAATCTAATTCAAAATGGCAGCATCACACTCTTAGGATTCTAATTGTTTTCAAAACATAAAGCAATCTCACTTTACTCTTTCTTTTTATAAAAGTTTACCATACAACCATACATACATAGGTAACATACACAATATACTTTCAAACTTTGAAACTCTTATATTTACATGGAAATAAGTAAATACAAAGCTTTAAAGACATTGAGCCCGATTACACCTAAACAGATAAAAATGTAAATACAAAGAACAAGCTAATGCTTTGATTTCTCAAACATGACCTAAAAAAAAACAAAATGCATCAGAGTTGCCTCAAACCCGATGCGGAGATTCGGATTCTCGCTTGCTACCTGAGGAGGGGAAATGGGGGGTGAGCTTGACGGCTCCGTGGGTAACAATTTAATATGCAAGCATAAGCATACAAAACTTTATTAAACAATCATTTTTAAGTCAGTAGTTACAATTGTCATTTTTCGATAAAACACAACATTTACAAAGTCAACACTTATAACACAAAAGCACATAGTCACATAACAAGTGGATTTACAAATTCAACAAATATTTCAACAAAGATAATACAAAAAATACATAATCACATAACAAATGGTTTTAGTGATCCTAACAGGACGTACTACACAATTATGCCAAGCGGTCGTGTGTAGCCGTAAACGGAGGGGAGTCCGAAATTCGAAGCTCCTGTGCTACTAACGGGCAGGCTGGCGAAGCCTATATAAACAAGTGCACTTGTTAACGGAGGGGATCACTACAAACCCAAATAATCATGTATTTTCACATCATTTTCACACATAATTGCCTAACATGGCATTTTTCCAAAATCATACAATCCAAGTTTTTTCATTTATCAAACAATGTTGCAAACATTTCCATATGTATTTACATACAAAAAGACATCTCATCCAAGTTCAAA
>JAOTAZ010000008.1:18557022-18579278 GCA_025629785.1 Erythroxylum oxycarpum | reverse complement strand
TTTGAGATATCTTAAATACTAAACATTTTTAGTATATTATCTATGTACTTAAACCAAAATAGGTAAACAACTTATATTTCTATCTCTATAGATCTAGTTTCCATAATTAAGTTATTTACTTTTCATATCAAACAAGATTTTTTGTTAGAAAATTATATTTATTATAATTAAAAATATGAATTATTGTTCTCACTATGAGCAATATGTTTTAACGTATTTCCAATGAAGAGGATAACTATACCCCCACTAACCTACTTGTAGACATGATAAATTTATCATAATCTCCAAAAGAAACATTTTAAATTTATTATGAAAGTGAATCTTTAAATATCTTGTAGCCTTTCAAATATACATCAAATGTATCAACAAAGGCACTATTTTCAATTTGATGTATTATTATGAGATTTGAACTTTCAAACTTTATCTTAGTACCACTAATTATCATGAAAACCATTCTCCTATAAGTGTTCATTGAAACAAGCAATTTATTTAACGAGTTTATAAGATTATATCAAACCTTTTGGATGTATTATAACCTTTTATTATCTAATTTAATTTTTAAACTCGATGGATAACATATGATTTAACTCAATATCACATCCCTAAATCATTAACTTTGACTCTTTTGAAGTTTTGACGTTTCATATCTAATATGAAATCTTGCTAACTGATTCAATAGGAATTATTAAAGGTAAGTTGTAGTACTAGACATAGTTATAAAAGAATTAAATATTGCTTCATACAATATATCATATTGTATATTCCTTAGTAATAAATCCATACTATTAGGAATTTAGTTATAGAAGTGTTTACTAAAGAATCTCATTCCCTATGGATAAATAAAACAATAAATCTCATCCAAGTGCTTCAATATTCTTAATATTTAATTTCTATTTAAATTTAAAATTTTAATAATTTAAATCCACATTTCATTTAATATATATGACTATATCACATAAAGTCATTAGTAATTCTAATGAATATAAGAATCATATTTTTATGAATTGTTATTCTATCCAATAAATCACATGTATAAATTGAACAATTCAATAACATTATCTTTTCACCAAAGATTAATTTGGTTATTCTTCAACTTAACAAGTTTCGTAAGTTTTATACCATTTATAATTAAAAGGATACATATATCCTTGTATGTAACTCATATATGCTTATCTAAAGACTCATTGAACTCAAAAATATGGGATCTCCTTTCAAATTGTTCAATGCTATTACTAGTATGGAAAGCTTCAAAGAATTAGTTAATACTTGTTAGCATATTGCAGTTACATGATTTAAATCATATCAGTTCATATAAAAACTAAAGAAGGTGAAAGTTGCTCTTAAGCAGTTTATACTAGGCAGACATCTTAACTTGCATACTCTGAAGGAGAAACTTATCCTTTCTTAGTAAATCTATTATGCTACTCCTTATAACCTTGAATATAAATAAACACAAATGCTATAGATATAGGCATATCAAGATGCTCTCAGGTTCCATAACTAAGTTCTTAAACAGAAAGCTCCGCTAAACTAGATGAAGGAAGGTGATGTTAATACTAGATTTTTTCATTTATCCTTACTTGCTCGTCGGAATGTGAATAAAATTCCTATACTTCTTGATAGTAGGGGAAGGAACACACTTATCAAAATAGCATACTAGAGTTAGCTAGGCATTATTTTGTTAAACTTATGGGAACTTTTGACTCTAACTTACCAAGCCCTAATACATATAGACTATTTGGATGTAATCTTGATCAGGAAATGAAGGATGCTCTCATCTCTCTTATTTCTTCTCAAGATATTAAACAATTTTTGCTTAGCTTATATTCTTCTAAATCTCCTAGTCCTAACGATTTTAATGTTTTTTTTAACACATTTATGATATCATTAGTGAGTTACTTATAGAGACAACATAGCAATTATTTGAATCTGCTAAGTTTCCTTGGGACATCAACTATACTTTTCTCTGTTTGACCCCCAAAAAGTGTAAGCCTCACAACATGAGTGATTTTAGGACTATCTCTCGCAGTAATACCATCTGTAAGGCGATCTCAAAGCTCCTAGCTGAAAGACTCTAGAAGGCCCTATCAGTCATTATTAATACAACCCTATAAGTCTGTAAGGTGCCTTTTTGCCTGACCATAATATTAGTGATCATATACTGCTAGTACAATAACTAATGAAAGATTATAAATCGGTTAAAAAACTCAATAGTTGTTTAATCAAGATATATTCTTCAAATCTTTTGATACTATTAGTTGGGAATTCATACAATTATGTATGAATCTATTTAAATTCCTCCTAAATTTGTGCAATGGATCATGGCTTATATTAAAACTTCATTTTTTGTGTACTTGTCAATGATATTCCATCTAAACCTTTCAAACTCGCTAAAGGAATTCAACAAAGGGATCCCCTGTCTCCATACTTGTTTGCTCTTATTATGCAAGGCTTTTCCACACTTTTAAACAAGCTCATTGCACTAAATGGTGGCTTCAAATATCATCACAGTTATAAGGAAATCAATCTTACTCATCTCATATATGTTGATGACTTGCTACTTCTGCATGAAGCCGATGATGTTTCTATCAATATTATGATGCATGCTCTTAGCTTATTTGCTCACTAGTTTGGCCTCAAGAATAATCTAGATAAAAGCAACCTCTACCTCTCTGTAGATGCAAGGAATCAAGATGCAATAAGGAGACTCACTAGTTTTGACACTGTCACATATACCTTTTGCTATCTGTGAGTTCCTATCACAGCTTCCAAAATTAAATACCATAATTGCATACTTATCATTGAAAGAATGAAATCTAGAATCATGACATGGAAAAATAGGATCTTATTTTATTCTGCTAGATTAACTCTTATCATTTTGGTTATAAGCAGTCTACATATTCATTGGACTACACATACAACTTTCGCTAGAAAAGCTATTAAAGAGTTGGATAGAATCATGAAGACCTTCTTATGGTCAGGTACAATAGAAAACTTAAAGAATACTAAAATTAAATGGAGTGATATAACTGTCTCTAAAAAGATGGGAGGGTTTGGGATCATCTTAATATCAATAATGTAAAACGTTTTGATATGTAAGAGGCTATAGAGATTATACACTAACCACAAAGCATTATGGGCTATATGGATCCATGAATATTATCTATAACATATCAAGTTTTGGAAAGTGGACCATTATAAGGTTGGTTCTTTGGTTTTCAAATAGTTGATGGCACTAAGAGGGCTCGTATATCCTTGCATTAAGCATAGAATTGGTAATGGGGATAAGACTTGGATTTGGTTTGACAATTGGTTTGACATAAGCCCTCTTATTTATGCCCCTAAACTTCAATAATTAAGGAATAGACTAACTTTGCATTGTAAAGTTTCTTCTCTGCTTGTGAATGGTGAATGGCATAGTGCTTTCAGGGGATTACAAAACCTATCGACTTACCTTCCTCAACTTAATGATGGCGTGAATGAAGATTTCATCACATAGAAATTAAACTTGTATGGTATATTCTCTAATCACTCTTGTTATTAGTTGTTTACTGATCAAACTACTAATGACCTTGGATTCAACCTCTTGTGGAGAAATACTGTTAGCCCTAAGGCCTCCTTTATCATATGGCATGCGATCAAGAATAGATTTCAAACCAAGAGTCAATGGTATGAAAGTGAAGATGCTATATGTTCATTTTGTAACAATGTTGTAAAGGATAGAGATCACCTTTTCTTTCAATGTTAGTAAACAAAAGCCATATGAAGTACAATTTTGCATTTTTTACTTAATAACAATTGTAGCTACTCCTGGGAGCAAATATCGAATTGGGTCATTTACAATTCGAAGTAAAGGAAAACAAATGCTACTTTCTTCAAAACAACTTTCACAATCACCATATGCACCATATAGAAGGAAAGGAATAGCATAAGAAGGAAGAGAAATATCAGACTGTAGATAGAATTGTTAACCTCATTAGAGCTTGCATCTATGCTAAAAATGTGAAGCATTCAATTTCTATGAAGATGAAATGAACTTGGTGCTTATAATTCATCTTAATAACTATAATAAGACAAATGTTTTTAGTTTCTATTAGATATTTCCATATCCTTGTACATTGTAAGTAACTCTCTATATGAGAGTAGGTGGATAGACTAGAACTTATTGTAATGTTGTTTTAGTTTTATCTTTAGATAAATCATTATTCATTTTTCAAAATAGAATTTTTATAGGTAAATTTTTAGATGGAAAAAAGATTTTAAAAATACTAGGAATATGCAAAAGTATTTTTTAAAACTAATGCATCAATACTAGAAGGAAGAAAAGAGGTACTAGAATGTGAAATTATCAACCCTTAGCCGTTACCTATATAAAGTTGAACCCCTTTATAGTATTCTTAAGCAATTGTGAGATTGGATACATCGAATGTAAAATGACAATTAGCTTTAGCATTACAAAAACATGGCAAAGGTAGTTAATAAATTTGGGGGAGCAACAACTTTACTACCATAAATTTGGTAAAGAGCACCATAATGAATCTCAATTGCTTATGGAATTTTAACTTAAGGTGTTATATATCTGCATCAACATTTATCAATAGTATTTTTTTCAAGCTACAAATTTAGTATGTCCTTTATAGTGACATGATCAAACTGATGATATATGTTAATTAGGTTGTCACGATATTCTAGATAAAGTGAATGAATTAATAGGAGTAGCTAGATTTTGCTTTAATGAGACATTGATAGATGGTGCTTCATAAGAGCTATTGTTGAGAACTTCATGTTCAATAAGGTGTCCAAATAACCCATGGAAAGGAATAGGCTCAAGGTAAAGATTGATAGTGGTGATGATACTATGATATTCACTACTAATATTACAATAGATAATATCATTAAATTTGGTTATTGTTAATTTCATACTGGCAAGACTCAATTGATCATATGAAGATTTGTCCTTATGAAGTTATTATAATAAAAATAGATCATTATTTTTTAACTTTTATAATTCGATGTTTAACTAAAGCTAGCGATTTTGAGAAACAATTCAAAAACTGTTGGAAAGTGCTTAACAAACAATAAAGGAAGAATTCAAAAACTGTTGGCAAGTGCTTAACAAATAATAAAGGAAGAATCTTGATCAATAACATATGGAAAGATTTCTTCTGTGAGGGAGGATAGAAGGTAAGAAAGGAGCATTTGATCTTTATGAAACTATTCATCATAATTAATATATGGAACTTGTCGAGAAGGATTGGTTAAATAGGCAATGCTTTTAGATGGTGCTTATGAAGTTCCATCAATGAAGTCATTGAGTAATGGAGAGAATTGAGTTTTTAAAGCCATTTAATTTTTGGTATTGATTTTTATAGAAAATTGTGATTAAAATATTGTTAGGAATTGAATTACATTGGCTTGCCATGGCTATTGAATTTTCAGTTGGTATTTGAGAAATAATGCTTGTAACTTTGATGCCATATGTTTTCAAAGGCCAAAATTAATAATTTTATATTATAGAACTTATAATGATACACAAGATATAAAGATAAAGATAAAAATGGAAAAGATGAAATCTAACTAAAAGGAAAAGTGTTGAGATTTATCACTAATAAGAAGCACCTATTCTTTTAATGTAACTTCTTTATAGTCATTTGGACCAGAGATCAACACCTATGCATCTTCTATATTCAAAGAGAACTGGAATATACACTAGATTAGGTTATTAAAACAGTGAGATCCCTAAACACAAGACAAAGTCATTCTAAAAGCAACTTTCACTTACTCTATTTATGCCATCTGGAGGGAAAGAAATTTCAGGCTGCATAAAAAGGTTAAGTTCAATAAACACATCCTAGTTGATATATTCAATTGGATTAGGGAAGTCCTCGTAGCTCATGGTGTTCATCAAGATACAAGTACTAGAATTAAAATTTTATGGAATATTTAGAATTCCTCCATGACAAATTTATGGAATCTCTAGAATTCCTCCTATTTTAGTTGTAGCGGTTATGAATGAGCCATGTAATATTGGACAAGCTTTGTGTGAGTTAATAAAATTTACTTATTTTCTAAGAAAACAAGGAGCAGATTCCTATTGCAACTCTAATGAGAACCCAATATATTAAAAATTACGCTCATTCATATTTCTTCTAGACATATGCATGTTGACAATTCACGAAGTCTCTATTCTTCTCTCTTATAACATTGATTATAATGTTCTTTAGTGTTAACTTTTAATCATACCAAAAAATGAATGTATTAAAAATGAATTTACAAAGCAATGTTTTCTTAAAAAAAATGAATGTATTAAAAAGAAGAAAAACTTATAGCCATTTACAAGGTTTCAGGTACATCTCCAATGATCTAGCCCACGTATTAACCGATGCTAAAATTGCATAAGTACCCTTCGTTGGCCAAACCAAATTAATTGGAGCTATAATATGGTAGGTATCGCTGAGGTGAATTAGCTTGTGTTACCTTATACAGATACAAGATTGCCTGTTAGTTGGGGCCGCTGTTTTGTATATGCTATGATTTTATTGAAATTATTACATTCACATTTTGGCTTTCTTTGATAGATATTTTAGAGAGGTCTACAATACCATTTAGGTACAAGAGGTAGTTTTCATTATATTGTTTTTTTATAGATTTTTTCCAATTTGACAATATAGTACCTACTTTGTGTTTTTTCAAGTGATAAGCCAAAAAAAAAGTATCTCTACAATATACTAAAGAATTTAGTTGTGCTTTATTTAAATAAATTATATTTTTCAAAAATTTTATTTTCAATAAAATTTTTAAAAGTATGATGTTGTATCTTACCTTGGGTTTGAGCTATAAAAGTTGGCTTAACTTTTATAGTTAAAAGAGAATTTTATTGAGAATGTTAGTTGTCTAAAATTTAGTAAGTATTAACTAATAAGTAACTAATTTTAGTTCGGTGATGGACTAGAAAGATTAAGTTATGGTATTAGGTAGCGTTTTATTATAAGCTTTGAAATTGAACCCCAACTCTAAGTACGGTAGTCAATATTATCATAATTTGTTAGTCTTCAATAGATAAAATCATTAAAGACTCTTAAATCTGAATCAATAAGTAGAATAATAAATAAATCAAATTTAGAATTCTTATGACTTTGTGTTAGCCTTTTTATGACGAATGTGTGGGAATGTTCATTAATATTGACAACTAAAAGTATATATATAATAGAATCGTTGTTATTGAGTCGCTCCAAAACTATCGCGAGGGTCAAACCTATAAAATTTAGGCTATCCAAGTGTCCTAATATTCAGTATAAATTGTGGTAAAGAATTCCATGAGAGTTAAGGTCATGTTTATTCAACAATTTTCTTAATATGTCTTGCTAAATTGATTTTAATATTAATTACTAGATTGTGATGGAATAATTTTGTTGAGAAATAATCAAATCAAATTATCCATGTAAACTAATTCTTATTATTACATCATTTTTCAAGTAGGGTAGCTTGGATATTAATTTTCAACATTATATCTATGGGACCAAGAAATGATATTACATGAATTTTCAAGTAGGGCATATTGTTTTTAGAATAACCAATCCTAAAGTGTTTAACTTTTTGAGATTTTTTCAATTTAATGCTTAGGCTTTTTAAATTTTAAATTGAATAAACATCCTTTTAAAATTTTAATAATTCAATTCAAAACATTAATTTTTGCTAATGTAGCTAACAAATGGACATCCACGTAGCATTTAGTGGATATGCCACATCATCAAAAATAACTTTTTGACCTGATATATACAAGTTTTAAAAGGTTAGTACCAAAATTGAAAACTTTAAAAATTTTGGCACTAAATTGAAAGAATTTTAAAAGGATAGATACTTTTGAATATGTTATCCCATCTTTTTTATTACATCATTTTCAATTAGGGTTACTTACTTCTACTCAGGTAGGGGACTAGGAAATGATGTTAAATTTTACAAGGATATGCACTCGCCCTAAGTTAAACATAGCTGAAGCTAGCTTAAAGGAGGTAATAAAGAGGAAATCGAGAGAAAATAGGAAGAAGGGAAGTTCTTCTTAAATGACCCTTACATAATGTCTATAATCACTAAATTGCCCCAGTAAGTAATAAGTAGTCTTCAAGTTTATCCTAGTGATAAAGTAGTAGTTTTAGGAATACTTAAAACTAAACTCTCATAAAAGAAGTGAACGAAGCTTAAATTAAATGGATTTTGATGGTCTTTTGTCTCAAACTATGATCATCATCTTTATGCGAGAGTAGTAGTGACTTTTGACACAAGAAGGGTTAAGCTTAATGTTATGCATTCTAGTTCTTAGCATATCCACATTAGACTTCTACTATGTAGAGAAATAAAAAAAAATCTAAATGTGACCTTTATGTATGATTTGAATTACAAACTCCAAAGGGAAAAGCTATAGAGCCATCAACTTAACATCAAACCTAACAAATAAGATCCTTAGATGGTGTTAGGTGACTTCAATATTACTTTGCACTAGTCTGAGGTTAGGGGAATTCGAATTTAAAGAATTTTTTAATGGATTTTAATAGTTATATTATAAAGCTGTGACTTATATGCTTTAGCTCTGAAGCCACATAAATCAACAAACAATCCAACAACTAGTTCATTTAGAAAAATATTAATTGAGAACTTATGCATGGGGAATGGTTAAAAAATGTCTTGCTAGCAAGGCATGTTTTAGATCATTCTCCAATATTGATCCATAAAATCTTTGAGATTGAAAGGAAAACTTCCCTATTTAGATTCAACAATTACTTAGTAGAGAATGAGGGATTTATAGAGGTAACTAAAAGGAGAATGTATAAGGAGATAAATGGATATAAAACTTATGTCTATTTCAAAAAATTAGCTAGTATCAAAGAAGAGTTGAAAAAACTGAAAAGGGAGACTAGTTCATAGACTCCTTTATTTTTGAAATAATTAAGGGAATTTTGCATAACATTCAAAAGCATGTCTATAAGCATTCTAAGGATGGTTGGTGGTTAGATCAAGAGAGATGGGCTATTGAAAAAAAATATGGAGCATTGTTTAAGCATAATTTCATTTTATGAAAAAGGGTCAGATTTAGTTGGTTAAAAAGGGGGATAACAATACAAAGTTTTTCCATAGCTTAGTCATGTCCAGAAGAAATACAAATAGAATCAACTTCTTGGTAGATTAGGATGGTAACTAGATATCATCTCAATCTTTACTTAAAGAGGTGTCTTACTATTACTTTAAGGAAACCTTAGGGGTACAAGATGAGAGAAACTTTTCTATCCCATTATTGTCATCCTTCATTAATCATCAATTTTTTAATGAGATGAACCAACTCCTTAACTCATCTTTTGATCATATTGAGGATAAAAAAAATAGTGTTTGAAATGAACCTTGAGACAAGCCTCAGGGCCTGATGACCTAAATAAGAAGTTCTATCAAAAAGCCTAACTTGAAATAAAAGACATTATCTTCAAAGTTATGCTAGAAGTATTTGAATCAAGTAAGCTCCTCAAAGATATAAATGAAACTTCCATTTCTTTAATTCCAAAATGCTCTATCCTTTGGGAAATATAGATCCATTTTTATATTATAATTTCATATATAAGATAATTTCAAAACTCCTAGCTAAAAGGTTAAAGAAAACTTTAGCTCCTATAATTAATCTAGCTCAGGGCACATTATTAGAAAAGAGGCATATAGGTGATAACATTCTATATCATATGAGCTATTCAATGGTTACTCAAGGAATAAGTCACCTAGCAACAATGCAATCAAAATTTTCCTACACAAAGCATATGGGACACTAAGGTAGACATTTATTGAGCAAATAATAGAGGTGTTCAACTTTCCCCTTACATTAAAAAATCGGATAATCATATGCACCACCTCACCATTGTATTTAGTACTAGTAAATGGGGAACCCTCCTGGTTGTTTTAAAGCAGGAAAGGAATCAAACAAAGGGATCCTTTGTTCCCTTTCATATTTGTATTATGCATGGAGGTTATATCTAGATAATTGAATCATAATATTGCTTATATTGTCTCCTTTTAGTTTCATAGTAAGTGTAAAAGCTTGAGGATCACACATATCAAGTTTACAGATGATTTATTACTACTTGTAAAGACCCATAACCAATTAGTACGCACACTTATGAGAACATTACAAGCTTTTAAGGGCTTTCAAGGTTATCTATCAATAAACCAAAGTGTTATCTCATAGTTTCTAAGAGTGCACAACACTTATCCCCTTGGCTTTCTGTAACATCCCATTACTTGTGAGAGGGTTAGAATGATAAATGTGAGTGATTAATGAGAGTTAGAGATGCACTTCCATGTTCATGCATAATTTTTCAAACATATGCATATAAATAGTGAAGTTGTTGCACATGAAAATAATTGTACATGCATTCATGAATAATTCCGAGTATAATTAGATTGAGTTGAAATTTTTAGGAGTTTTGAGAATTTGAACTTATTTATATTGAATATTCTATTGGTTGGTAAGAATATGGTATTTGCGAATTTTGGTAAAATTAGGAATAAATTTTGGAAATTATAGAAATAGGAAAAAGAAATCAAATGAAGATTTGGAGATAGTTGGATTGTAAAGATGAAAGTTGAAGGAATTAGTTTCAAAAGAAACTAAGTTAGACCTTAGGTATTAGGAAAATGACAAGTGTCACTTAGGCTTTTTGTACGTTTGCTAGAAGTAGTTTACTGTTCTTTGAGAGTTGACAGGTTAAGTCATGTCTAAGTTCCATCTTCATTATCATCTTCTTCAAATTTTCTTCCTATACACAAAGTTTTCCATTAAACACCTTCTAAGAGATTTCTATGCTTTTCTTTCCCTACATCAAACCCATTTTGCCATTTGTTTCCTCTACCCTAAGAAAAACCAGAAGCTGGTCATTGTACTCAGTGAAGTACGAAAATTGTGTGAAGTTAGGGCTTGAAGATTTTGGAGTTTTCAGCAGGTAAGTAGTGAATAAATCCTTTAGAGTTGAGGATTTATGAAATAAATTTGATAAGTTATTGTCATCTGCATGGAAAATGGCATTTACGTATTTATTCATAAATACTGTGTTTTTTGGGATGAAAATTTTGGTTATAGTGTTAATTTAGTGTTTTGAAAGATTATTAGTGATTAAATGTTGTAAAAGTAATTTTTGGAGTTGTAATAGCAATGAATTCGATCTGAAACTTCCATGAAATTTCTGTACTAATCTAGATAGATTCATGATTTGCTATGGTGTTTCGGGTTGATAAGAGATTTTAAAAGGGAAAGAATTAAGGTGAAAGTTAGAAGTGGAATGAAAGCAAAAATGAAGTAGAAAAGGTGATTTTGGTATGAGTTGTGTTAAGGAAAGATTTTTGAAATAAAGAGTTGATCTGAAAAATGTTTACTAAGTATGCTTCGGTCTATTAGCCATATCTTTTTCTCTAGTTATCCAAACGACATGATTCTTAATTTGGATTAAACTAGAAAAATATGGCTACATTTCTTATGAAGAAATAAAATTTCAATTCTGTCTCGAAGAATCTCAATAGTTGTCATAAATTTGAGAATTGGGTGCAGTATATTGGTGGAGGAATGTAGAATTCGTGTTCTAAATTCATGGGAAATTTTGGGTTAATCTAGATAGATTTTGATGAAGAGGTCTTCATAAGAGTTGTAGATATTTCTTTTATCTTTCCAACGGTATATAGTGTGAAAATTTTGGACATCTGAGCTGAAAGTTATGATCTTTATAATTGAAGATGTTTTGGAGAGTACAAAAGTAAGACGATACAAAAGTAAGACGAAGCAAAGTAAGGCGAAGCAAAAGTAAGACGAAGCAAAGTAAAATGAAGCAAAAGTAAGACCAAGTAAAAGTAAGATGAAACAAAGTAAGACGAAGAAAAACCAAGACAAAGCAAAAGTAAGATGAAGCAAAAGTAAGATGAAGAAAAGTAAGACGAAGCAAAGTAAGACGATATAAAAGTAAGACGAAGCCAAAGTAAGATGATACAAAAGTAAGTCGAAGCACAGTAAGACGAAGCAAAAGTAAGACGAAGCAAAAGTAAGACGAAGCAAAGTAAGACGAACCAAAAGTAAGACGAACCAAAGTAAGACAATACAAAAGTAAGACGAAGCAAAAGTAAGATGAAGCAAAGTAAGACGATAAAAAGTAATAAAAAGCAAAGTAAGACAATACAAAAGGAAGACGATACAAAAGTAAGACGAAGCAAAGTAAGACGAAGCAAAAGTAAGACGAAGCAAAGTAAGATGAAGCAAAAGTAGGACGATACACAAGCCAGAAGATAGAATTGGTCCTCTAGGTCTTCATGAAAGTTGTAGATCTTAAAGTCCATTTCCAATAGTCCAAAAATATGGTCAATCCGACGTCATTTGTGAAAGTTATGAAAATCGCGCCAAAATAGGTTTAATTTGATTTAGGATAAAAACATATTTGATTCTTTTGGTCATAACTTCCTCTCTAGAACCCTAAATGACCTGATTCTTGAACTATTCGATTCGTAAGACTTTGATCTACATGTCTACCAAAAATTATAGCTATTTGAAATGAATTGGAAAATATAAGTAAAAAAATGGGACTGGTACAATGAGTGTGATCTTAAATATTATGAACTAATGGTATTCTACTGAACATATTTCAGTATTTTCATGATATCTTGACCTGTAGAGCTCCAAATGAGATAATTTTTTTTTGGTAAACTAGAGACATGGAAATACAAATGTTATGCAGAAATTGAAATCTAATTCAGTCCCTAAGATGTTTAAATTCCAGATGGAAGTTGTGCATGGTATACTATTTGGACAAGAGCAGTTCAAAAATGTTTGAAGCATATCTTTTGACTCTCTAAACCAAATTGAGTGATTTTAGCATCAATGGAAAGATAAGAGATGTAGGAACAATTGTTTAGAAGAAAGTTTGACCTAATTATTTCATTCACACCTTCTGATTGAAGGTGAACAGTAAACCCAAAAGGGTGTTTTGGAAAATTTGAAAGTAAGCCAGTGAGTAATGAATTGTGATTTCAATAGTTCTAGTGAGGCATAAACCTAAGTATAAATCATACTTAGATGAATTTTGATATGAGATTGATTTTGTGATAGAAATTACCCGAGATTATTATGAACATGTATTGTATATAATTCATTTCATGTATGTGCATTATCGAATCGAATACTTATGATGGTGAAAATTATGATATCGTGCATATTGATTGTTATAGAGGAGTAATTGGAACGTCAACCTCCAGACATTGCTGGATCTTCCAGGCATTAGCTTCAGAAGCAACTTTTGAGTAACCTAGATGGTCTCACTTAATTACTTTTTTGCCTAATTCATGTTTTGAATGACAAATAAATGTGCTTGATTGTGGATTTTGGACAGGTGGTTTGATGAGTGTGTAATGTGGATGGAAATATTAAAGTGTTGCTTGAATGTGAATGTGAAGACCTATGTGCTTTATAATGTGCTTGATTGTGGTACAAGCCTTCCATTCATGAATGCATAATCAGATAATGGCAGTTGTGACCAAAGTAGCCACTGATTAGAGCTTAAAGCTTGACGAGTGAAACTGAGCCTCAAGCTCACAAGTGATTCAGAGCCTTAGGCTCAAAATTTAATGAGCCATAAATGAGACAGTTTAGGCACTCGGTCACAACAACGTAATAATTGAAAAAGTGTCTTATGAGCATTTCATCTGTATCTTGTTAAGTATGTTTGATTGAGTGAAGTGCATAATTGTTTATGCTTAAGTGGAATTGTGTTACTCGTGTAAAATGCAAAGTTGTGATATAATTGTTCGAGAATTGATGTGTTGCATGGATTGAGTGAACCATCGATGATGGTTACCTCATTGAGTTCGCAAAACTCATCAAAATTACAACATTGTCTTTCAGGTCCGATAGATGACTCTAGTTATTGAAAGGCTCTACCAGTTGTGTAATTTGTGATTGGCAAGAGAAGTCATGGCTTAAAAGTTGGTCAGCTGGGATTTTTGGACAGATTAGTTAGATTGTATATATTTTACTCATTTAGATAGTACTATTGTATTAGGTTTTGATGTTGTACATATGGGAAATGTTGAAAGACATAATGTAGACCTTCGATTTTGTGAAATGAAATGAGGAAAAGTTGGCTTTAAAATATTGTGATTTTCTTATGATGATTTATATAAGTGAATTATGATACCATGCCATATGAAGTGAATGAAGTGATCGAACGTAGCTCGCTCTTATCCTAGGATATATAACGGAATGATCTTTGGGCATCCCGGTGTGTACCCTGTGGTAAGGGGGAGCTACACTTTCTATAGTTACTAAATGTCAAGTTAAAGCTAGTCCTTTCATTTATTTAGGGTTACCAATTACCACAAGAAGATTATTATATAATGAATATGTTCCTCTGATTAAGAAGGTTTAGGAAAGGATAAACTCTTTGAGCAATCAATTCCTTTTCCATGTGGCAGATTATTACTTATCAATTTTATGGTTAGTTCCATACTTGTAAGAGCTCACATTTCAGCTTTGCAAAAGGCTAATAAAAAACTTAGAAAAAATGACATGACAAATCTTATGGACTGGTTTAATAAATGTAAATTTTAAAGTTAAGGTGGGATTGAAAAAGGTGTGCAAAGCTAAAATAAGAAAGTGTGTATGTGTGGGAAGGGAGGCTATAAGTGTTAACAGTTAGATTATACAATAAGTCCTAAAGGTAAAATAGGGTATGGAGAATATTAACTAATAAGGTACAATTGATTCATATTTTTTATCAAAAAGAAAAAAGTTTTGGGAAAAGAAGGAAAAGTAAGATAGTTCTCATTTCTTTACTTAGCTATTAAGAGCTAAGAATTCCATTTTGATTTATATTTAATATGAGGAGGGGAATTGATAGGTATAGATTGCATTGTATTTTTATAGGCAACCTCATATGTGTTTACTAGTTAATTTGATTGTTTAATGTGTGTTTAGGTTAAGAATTATGTTAGTTCATAAATATTTGTGTTTTAAGTAATCTTTGGTTGAGAACATATTTTGAGATTCAATTATATATATATGAGGTGTCGTGATGAGTTTGTTAGTGTTTTAGGGCTTTCGGATCCCGTGCGAGACCTGATTGTTTAATAGAGAGCTTTATAACTAATTAGAATTGTGGGTACTTTGTGAATTGAGAGATTGTATGTCTATAATTTGATTAGGGTTTACAAGTTAGGGAATGATTATAACTTGAGAGAGAGTAATCAACCCTACGATTGTCTAGAACTGACACCCCATAAACACATAAAAGGCTAGATTGGCATTAATGATAGGTAAAATCCCCTCTCCCATAACTTGATTAATTCTCTTGATGGATTTCCATTGTTACATTATTCGATTATTGCTAGTTTGTTTAATTTAGTTTACTTTTCATTTTATTATTTGAAATTAAGTCTTAAACAAAGTACAACCAGAATTAAGTGGTGCCTAAGCACAATCTCTATAGGATGATAACTTTTTTTACTACAATTAACAACCCCCATATACTTACAGTTTTTAGCGTAAAACAAGTAGTTTGTTTTTGTAATCAACAAGTTTTTAGCATCATTACTGGGGATTGTTTTGTTTAGCATCTTGGTTAGTATAGGTGACTTTGATTTAATAGTGTTTGATACTTTTCCTTGCATTTTTGCAAGTGCATGAACACAAGGAACATAAGAAGGTCTAACGTGCTTAGTGAAGAAAAGCTTTCAAATATTACAAAGCACAAAAGAGAGTTAAGAAGGGCTAGATGCCAAGAAAAAATATGAAGAAATATGGCAAAAGAAGGAGAGCAAGGAGGAGCTGAGAGGACATTAATGGACTTTATGATACCAGGTTTTAGTCCTCAAGGAGTTATAAGGCCAGCGATTCAGGCAAATAATTTTGAGATCAAGCCAGCACTCCTCAACATGCTTCAGAGCAGTGTGCAATTTTATAGGCTATCCAACAAAGATCCTAATACCTATCTTGCAAATTTCTTAGAGATTTGTGATACCTTCAGGTTTAATGAGATGTCTAATGATGTTGTGAGGTTAAGATTGTTTTCGTTTACTTTGAGGGATTGGGCAAAGGCATGGTATAATTCACTCAGTGCAAGCCAAATCACTATTTAGGAGCAACTAGCCTTAGCTTTCCTAGCTAAGTATTTTCCCTTGACCAAGACAACAAGAATCATCAAAGAGATCATAAATTTCAACAAAGTGATGGAGAGTCGTTGTATGAAGCTTGGAAGAAATTTAAGGAATTATAAAGGAGTTGCCCCACCATAACCTTCTGAGAGAGTTTCTTTTGTAGAAATTCTACAATGGTGTAACTTAGAGCACAAGGGGAACAGTAGATGCAGCTGCAGGAGGGTCTTTGATGAAGAAAACCATTGATACAGCTCATCACCTTTTTGGAAGAGTTGGCAAGTAATAGTTGTATGTGGTCAAATGGAAGGAGTAGACAAGGGTCCAAAGAGTAAAAAGGAATGATTTCACTTGACTCGATGACAACTTTGCAAGCACAGATTGCTGCCATCACCAAATAATTGAGCAACATGTAAGGAGCTTCTTCATCCACATTTAAGACCATACAGTCACAATGTGAATTATATGGGCAAGATAACCATGGTATAACTAAATATTTCTTACCGGGAGCGAGTAGTAAAGAATAAGTAAATTACTTAGGTTAACCACAATAAGGTAACAATCCATAATCTAATACTTACAATCCTGGGTGGAAAAACCACCCAAATTTTCATAGAGTACTAATAATGTAGGTGGCCAAGTGAGGACACAAGGACCTCCCAGATTTCAGCAAGATTGACTTGGATCTTTGGAGAACAAAATGGACAAGTTAATAGATGTATTGAGTTCAAAGTTCTCAATCCAAGAGGAAGGTCAAAGAAGATTGGAAAAGAGTCAGAAAACAATATAGGCAAAGTTTGTTTAGATTGCGAAGAACCACGCTTCATTCATCCACAACCTGTAGGTACAGGTAGGTCAACTTGCTAATGCTTTGTCTTCTCGGAATGCAGGAAGCTTACCAAGCAACACTGAGGCCAATCCAAAGGAACAACTCAAGGCGACTACACTTAGGAGTGGCAAACAATTTGAAGAGCCAAGTGTTCAAAAGGATAGCCAACAAAAGGAAAATGTAGAAGAGAAACCATAAGTAGCACCACCACCTTACAAGCCTAAGATTCAACATCTACAGAGGATGAGACAACATCAAATTGACACTCAAAATTTCAAATTCTTGGAGATGTTGAAGAAACTTCAAATTAATTTTTCTTCGGTGGAAGCATTGGCGTTTATGCCCAAGTATGAAATTTTATTAAGGACATATTAAAACACAAGCGCACTTGGTAGGACAATCAGACGGTGACCTTGACGAAGAATTGTAGTTCGATTATCACAAGCATAGTTCCTTCAAAACTACAAGATCCAGAGAGTTTTACAATTGTATGTGTTGTTGGTAATTTTGAATTTTCTAAATGCATATGTGATTTAGGCGTAAGTATTAACTTGATGCCTTTGTCTATTTTCAGGAAATTGGGGCTAAAAGACGTTAAGCTAACATCTATGCTTATCCAACTTGCGGTCAATCCATCAAAAGACCATTTGGAGTAGTAGAAGATGTTCTGGTAAAAATGGATACATTTATAATTCTTGTTGATTTTTTGTGTTACATTTTGAAGAAGAAATGAATTGTCCATTGATTTTGGGTAGGCCCTTTATGAACAATGGTAGGGTATTAGTTGATGTGCATGAAGGAAATTTGGTTTTAAGAATTTGTGATGAATAGGTTGAATTCAATATGACTAAATCTTTAAAAAAGTAGGTAAATGGAAGTGCTTAGATGAGAATTGATACTGTGGATGATTGTGCGAAGAAAGTTGAGAAGGAAATTAAAAAGGAAGTTGAGGAAGTTGTTGTAGTGCATAAGGATGAGAGTGTGAGCGAAAAAGAATTGTGTGAGGAGGGTGAGCAAAAGAAGTTAGAGAGAGCGAATGCACCCACACCACCCTGCATTATAAAGCCTCATATTGTAAAACTAAAACCCTTACCTTCCCATATGAGATACGCATTTCTAGGCAAGGACTACACCTTACTCATCATCATTTCCAACCAATTGAATTTTGAGCAAGAAAAGAAAGTGTTAGAAACCATTAAGAAGAGGACGAGAGCCATAGGGTGGCAAATTTCTAATATTAGGGGATTAAGCCCAATATGGTGATGTATAGGATAAACCTTGAAAAAGGATGCATGACAGTGATGAAGAATGAAAAAGGTTAACAAATTTCCATTAGGACCATCGCAAGTTAGAGAGTGTGCATTGACTATAGGAACCTCAATTTGGCCACTAAGAAAGACCATTTCACATTACCTTTTGTGGACCAAAGAAGAGATGCGCCACCTCCATTGACCCCACCAACTTGACCCCATCTTGCCTTTAATCTCTTATATTATTCTTCTTGTGTTTTGTGTTTTGTTTTTCATGATGTTGTTTTTTGGTTTTGGATGTTCTCTTTTTCATATTGAGGACAATGTTTTGTTCAAGTGTGGGGAGGTAGTATTTGCATTTATGTTTTCATTTTTGCATATGATTTAGGACGCATGCTAGGTTGTTAGCATTAGGTATGTCATTTCCCTTACATTCGAATCTTTGTGATGAATATGTTTCCATGAGAATTCTGTCATGCTAGTTGGAATGAGATTAAATACATATGTGAACTCAAATTAGGCTACTTGAGTGTAGAGTGAACCATTTGGAGTGATGAAATTAGTTGGTCAAAGCTTACTCAAAACTTGACACTTGAACAATGAGGTAATGTATAGAAGCATAATGGATTTTTATTTGAGCCTATATGAGGAATTGAACCTTTATAACTCCATTATATATTCATTTCATTTCCTTGCTTGTGTGGTGCTTCCTTAAGTAATTACCTTCAGAACTTGCTTTGAATCGGTTTAAATCTACTAGATGCATACTAGATAGAAATGATTAATGCCTTCTTGTAGAAATGATTAAGGCTTTCTTGCTTTAACTTTTGACTTAAATGTCCTACCCTTTCATTATCCCTTGCTAGCCCCATTGAGCCTTTAACCTTTTGTTTCTTAAAATCACCCAAGTTTAAAACCCACAAACCCTATTAGCTTGCCCAATCACAAGTTAATAGAGTGCTAAGTGAAACTTTAGTTTGGAATCTTTTGGCTCCAATATTTTTTTTTCTCTTTGAGATGCTTTGAGCAGATTTTAGTACTTCTACTCTTAAGGATACATTGCATATAGTAGTTGTTTTCTATTCATTGTTTATGTATAGAAAAACAAAAGGAAAATAAAAAGGAAAAAAAAAAAGAAAAAAGAAAGAAAATAACAAAGATTAACATGTAGTAGCTCTAATAAGTATAGAGTAGTAGTCATATCCATTTGCATATCTCAGAAGTTAATCTTTGTTATCCTTTTATACACTTAGTAGTTTATCAATGCTTGCGATAAACCCCTAAAACCTGTTTGACCCATCTTAACCCTAGCCATATTACAATCCAAAACAAATTCCTTTTGATCTATATTAGCATGTAATCATTGTGGAGGAGAATTGGTGTATTTGCAAGCCTATGAAAGCGTGGTTTCTTATAGGAAGTTTAAGCGAAACATTAACCATCAAACACTTGAGAGAAATGAGTGAAATCTGTAAGGAAGGTCCATTTTAAATTTATACTTATCTTTGAGTGATGGTTTCATGGATTGAGTTGCTTATGTTCACCAATGAAAATTAGTCATGATATGTGTAGTAGCTTAACACTTAAGTTGGCCAAGATTTGAGGGATTGCATGCTTTAATCTTTGTGAAAATGAAGTGATAGAATTTTACTAGTTGTATTTGATCTTTGCTTGAGTACAAAAAAAAGTTTAAGTGTGGGGATATTGATAAGTGTAGATTGCATTGTATTTTTATTGGTAATTTGATATGTGTTTAGTTGTTAATTTGATTATTTAGTGTGTGTTTAGGTTAAGAATTATATTAGTTCATAAATATTTATGTTTTAAGTGTTCTTTGGGTGAGAACATATTTTTGAGCTTCAATTATATATATATATGAGGTGTCGTGATGAGTTTGTTAGTGTTTCTGAGAACATGTTTTTGAGCTTCAATTATATATATATATGAGGTGTCGTGATGAGTTTGTTAATGTTTTAGGGCATTTGGAAGAGTTTTGAAGGAGACTTAAACCAAAACACAGGGCCACGATCGTGGTGAATCTTCCACGATTGTGACAGAAGCACTAATATAGGCCCACGATCATTGGGAACCTACCACGATCGTGATAGAGAGCAAATAAACCTCCGCGTAGATAGACGCGGAGTCATTTTCGGATTTGAGTTTTCAAGGGACATGTCGGACCCTAAAAAGACGCTAGGGTTACCTTTATTAGAAAAGACTATAAAAGTATAATGATGGAACCTTAGAGAGGGTCTACATTCAGCCTACATTTGGAAACCCAAAAGAGAGAGAGAAAAGAAAAAGAAGAGGAAGAAAAGGAGGCTTTCGATGCCAAAGCTTCCCGAAATAGGTGATATCTTGACACCATTGCTTTCCTGAATCATTCAACCTCAGTTTCATTTCCTCCCCATTTACCTTTTTATTCATTTAATGTGTAAGATTGAGATGGGATATATAGTTATGGATTTTGAGTTGTTAATGATGTTCTAACTTTTCTTTCGAGATTTTGCTTATATTTAATGTTAATCTAGTTGAATTATGTTTATTTGATTTGGGTGTTATGATTGATTAATGTATTTGTATGTTTCGGTAACAAGCTGAGAGGGTGAACTGGATAAAAATGATTAGATTGGGTTAACGAGAGCTAGGCTATCTAATTGACCACTTAATCAATATAGTCGGTAATTTCATAGAGAGAGATCCCGTGTAAGACTCGATTACTTAATAGAGAGCTTTAGAACTAATTCGAATTGTGGGTAATTTGTAAATTCAGAGATTGCAGGTCTATAATTCGATTAGGGTTTACAATTTAGGGAATGATTATAACTTGAGAGAGAGTAATCAAATGTATGATCGTCTATAGCTGACACCCATAAGCACATAAAAGGATAGATTAGCATTAATGATAGGTAAAATCCCCTCTCCCATAACTTGATTAATTCTCTTGACGGATTTCCATTGTTACATTATTTGATTGTTGTTAGTTTGTTTATTTTAGTTTACTTTTCAATTTATTATTTGAAATTGAGTTTTAAACAAAGCACAACCTAAATTAAGTGGTGTCTAAACACAATCTCTATAGGACGATATCTTCTTTTTACCACAAGTAATGACCCTTTGTTGGACCCCGATCCTTTAGTGGAATTTAGAAATATTAAATGAAACTGAATGAGTATTTTTGTATGTATACTGTTATAGATGAAATTATGCTTTAAGAAAATTAATGAGAAAAAAATTGATTAGTTTTGATGATTTTGATATTTGAGTAGATTTGTTTGGGTTATGAAAGTTTAAGTGAATGAGATGATTGAAATGGAAGTTAAAAATTAAGAAATAAAGAGTGAAAGTGTGAGAATTTGTTGAATTATGAAATTTTGACTTTTTGGAGTAGAGAGTTGACTTTTTGATTTAGGCAGAATTTGAGAAAATGATCTTCATGCTCACAAGTGTAGGATTTTTCATATGAAGTGTTTTGAGGAAAATTATGAACTGATATGTTTTGAATTGAGTTAAGTAGTCTACATGAAAGTCATATAAGATTTTCCTAGCTTTTGAATTATGTATAATATGTTACTTTTGAGTATGGAAATTGGAAGATGTGAAATTTGAAAGTTTGAATATTGTTTAGGTTATTTTTAACAGGACAGAATCTTTGACTGAAAAATTGACCTAGTTAGAGGTTGAGATTGCCTTTAAGTGCTTCATGAAAGTTTTAGATTGTGTCTTGATCTTTCCATTGAGGTAAAGTATAAAATTTTTGGACCATGGAATGTGAAGTTATGATTTTTGGAAGTTTCTGTTACTGTGTTGAGATGAAAAATATATGACAGAAACTTTGAGTGGGGTTTTTACCCCTTTAGAGATAGAATTGGTGTTTGAGTTCAAGGAAGTTGTAGAGCTTCCTTTGAGCTTTCTATTGATACCAATTTTGTCAAATTTGGAGTTCGGGATCAAGAGTTATGAATTTTGAAAATTTCGGTTATTTATATGTTGTTTTGACTCCTTCTGTTTTTGTTATT
>JAOTAZ010000008.1:18414437-18426372 GCA_025629785.1 Erythroxylum oxycarpum | reverse complement strand
TTCCTTTGAGAGACGACCCGAGGTTGCATCCTATGCTGCAATCCTTGGTATAAATTTATTTTGACCGGTTTCCAAGGCTCAATTTTAATATTGAAAGATAAGCCGCGATCACCAAAATAAAAATTTTAATAAGACTCCATACATTTAATACTAGGCCTAGGTGTACACAATACTACCATTTATAATAAATAATTCACACTTTTACTTTAATATCGAAATACCATCACTTATTATGAAGAATGTCATATACAACCTTCATATATTCAGTACCACTCCTCTGTATTAAAAAAATAGAACTTATTACAGATAAAGTAACACTTCATTTTATTATGTGAATTCCTATCTGAGTATTAAAAATGCAATGCCTTGATATAAGCTATTTAATATCCTAGTTCAGATATTGCACTGTGGACTGTGCTGCATATGCATTTTATAGGGTATGCTCTATTTATGGTGTAATAGATTAATTTAAGCATTTAAATGTATTATTAAGGTTATAACAGAGATCATGGATAGACCAGAGATGATTGTGGACTCGATTGAAAATTCCTAAAAACTTCGAAAAGCCACGAATGAGTCCAAACGAGCTTTAAAAGCTCTGAAATGTGCTTTAGAGATTTAGGTGACACTTTTGAATGAAATCCAAATGATTTTAATGACATTAAGTGATTTTTGGATTCAATCCAAAAAATTCTTCCTAGCAACCAAAAAGTTATCAACCAATTTTAAAATACAACGAAAAAATCCAGAATTAGGATTGGAATCCATAGGAACTGAAACGGGTCAAAACAAAAATTGTTTGACTAGAATTCAGGTAATCCAAATTATTAGACTAAAATGCCCTCTTTGGAAAATAACGGATATGGATGATTTTAAACCTATTCAAAATTTTTAAAACCATATAATAAAAAAGTAATGACCCTAATTAGAGGATTTCACAGTCAATTTGATGATAAGACAATTTTGGAATGATTTTGGAATTTAATTCAGTTAGTTGGTGAATTAAATGTATGAAAGGGCAAATTGGTCTTTTTGTACTCATTAAGGGCAATTTGGTCTTCTTACATGATATTAGTGGATTGTTGAGTCATTAGAGATGACCAATGAGAAAATGACAAATGGGTGATGAGTCATTAGTGACGACCAATAGGAAGGTGACATTTGTATTCCATTAAATGAGTATAAAAAACATAAGACATTTTGCTTCATTTTATGAGAGTGGCATTAAAGAGCCCAAAAACTAAAAGAAAATAAGAAAGAAGCAAGAGTGGGTTTTGGCCATTGATGGGAGAAAGGAAGGAACAGAGAGAATACAAAAGAGAAAAGATGAGAGAGAGTTATAGTTAAGCTATAGAGAAGTGATCCAAGGCATTTTTTATGTTCTTCCACCTCCAATCAAGCATCTAAAAAGATTTCATAGCTATCCAACTGAAGAGGAAAAAGAAAATGGGTAGGTAAGCCTACTAATTTTTTTGAAAATTTGGATTTGTTGGGCTACAAGTTAGATTTGGTTATTGTTGGATCCCGATTTGTTTTAATTTTTTTTTACTTATTATTTGCTTAATGATTTATTCATGTTTGGTTGTTTGTTTAATTATTTATTTTTAGAATTGGGTCATTAATTTAGTAGGCTTGAATAAAGTATGAAATTATTTGGAAAGATTGGGAGTTAGTTGGAAAGATTGGGAGTTAGTTAGAGTTAATATGGAGTTAATGGAATGAAGGTGTAGAGACATAAGAGACAAAAAAGGGAAAAATGGGAAAGTCCATGTAAATGCAGGGCAAAATGGGAAGAATTGGCTATTTTATGTCTTAAATTTGAAGAAGAGAGGAGCAATTTCATGAAAGACTTAGAGAGGGGGGAGAAAACATAAGAGAAATAGAAGAAGAGAAGAAAATTTAAAAAAAGCTAAGGAAGAAGAGGGAAAAATCATGGAAAGAAGAGAAGAATCAAGCTTTTAAAGGTAAGTTCTTCATCTTTTATTCTTGCTTTAGTAAAGAAATATGTTGTTGTATTGTGAATGAAGAAGTTGTAGAGAAAGAAAGGTTTGGTGTTGGGAATGCTTGGAGGAAGAAGAAGATGGAGAGCCCATTTGGTTTTAGGGTTTCTAAGTTAGGTTTTGGGTTCTCTAACCTATATGGACTATGGTTAGGTTAAATTTGAGCTTGATTAGGGTTAATTTCTTTTTGTTGTGATTATTGAAATTTGGAAATTTTCCATTTGAATTGGAGTTAAATGGGAATTTTGGTTGTGTTAGGAAATCAAGGATAACCTGCTCAAGAGTAAGAGGAAGGGACCCATTGAATTTGAATTTTCAAGAGTATAAGGTGGGTAATTTATTTATAGTTATTGTGTAATGGGCAAATTGCCTTGTGTGTGCATATATGTGTATGTATATGCTTGAATTGAAAAATTGTGAATTGCTATTATGTGTTTTATGTTATGCTATACATTGAAAGATGTATGATATTTTGATAAAGAGTGAATTGTGAGCATGATTATGCTATGCCTTTTATCATGGCATTTTGATTGAATGGAAAGAAGAAAAATCATGAGAATATGAATTTGAGAATGATTAAATTAAGCATGAGAATGTGAGATTGTGAATGATTAAATTAACTAAGATATTTGATTGTGTTTGGGAGAGAAAGGAACCGTTTCGTAGTCACGTGCACGTCGACGTTAAACCTTCTCCTGACTGCCTGCTTGTGACCCACGAGATCCGAAAAGCGGACTCATTTCATTCACAGAGTAAACTTTGGTTGCTCTGTTTTTTTTTTCACAGAACCCTTGAGCCAAATTATGTGTGCATTTGCATTTTGGTGTGTTAAAGATATGATGCAAATTGTGTGTTATGCTTGGATGATAAATGACATCCAATGTGTTTAATGGGATGATGTATTGAATTATGAGATGTGTATGGAAAGTGTGAATGCTAAGATTCATTGTTGGTCTATATGGATATTTGTATATGATTGATTGTGTGGCTCATTGCCCATGTCTATGAATAAGTTAGCCACTAAGTTGTGTAGCTTAACCTATAATTTTCCTTCTCAGGTGCAGATCGAAAAGAGTAATGACCCTTGCAAGGCATTCGGATACTCCAAGAGAGCTAGGAGTCTTTTGCATTTTGTATTAAGTTAGTAATATTTGGCTAGCTTTATAGGCATATCAAACATGAGCATCTTTTGTATTTTATATTAAGTTAATGTATATGTTGATATGTAAGTAAAGGTTGTTTAAACATTGCGTTTGTTTTCAAATGAGAATGAGAATTGAGAAGTTCTTTTGTATGATTATGTTTCCTTAAAGTTTGAGAATGATGGATGTGCTTATCCTTGGTTGAGATTTCTAATTGTTGCTAGTGTTAGAATAGCTTGTGGAAAATGGGAAAAATGTGTGTGATGAATCTTTTGGAGTTGAGTTTCAATGATGTTTTTAGTAATTAAATGGATTTGAATTGGTTTTTGGCACTATAAAGGTGGTATTGGAGAAGAATATAAGGAAAGGGGATGTTAGGATTGGTTTAGGACCCTTTCGAGGGGTTTTGAAGGGTGAAAATTTTATTACGACTAAAGGTTACACGGTCTGCCCGTGTAAAATCACACAGCCCGTGTGTTTTTAGCGCAGGAACACTCTTACACCTGAAGGTTACACGGCCTGCCCGTATTGGGTCACACGGCCTGTGTGTTTTGACTCTCGAAACGACAAAATTTCAATTTTGTGTCTTCACAAAAGTTGTAGCCCTAGATGTCTTCTTTCCAACCGTCTAAAAACGAAGTCACTCCAACACCTATAGTGAGTGTTATGGTGATTGAGCCAAGGCATGTTCAATAGGAGTAAGGATATGAACATGTTGGATTCGTTTGGCCATAACTTCTTCGTCCGACCTCCGATTGAGGTGATTCTTAAGGCGATAGATTCCTAACCTCTCCATAAAAATTGATAGCCTTTGGAGTTAAATTAAAAAAGTTTTATAGAGAGGAAGTGAGGGGTCGGTTGGGAGAGCATGGTTGGGCTATGAACATACTTTGGATTTTTAAGCATATCTTGAGCTATAGAGCTCCAAAAGAGGTTGTTCTTGTTTCTACATAAACTAGAGACTAAGAGCTACCATTTTGAAGAAGTCAATTATGATTATTATGATTTCTTTGTGTGGGCTCGCCTTTGTGGCTTGAGATGTTATGAGAGTGAGGATAAAGCAAAGAGGGTTAAAGAGATTTCATTGAAAATAACCCTACAAGGAACCCGTTTACGATTTTTTATTCTAGATCGATTATTGGGCTTCAAAAACGAGGCCTAACAATCTAAGAGGAAGAATTGTACTCTATTAGATATGGTATGTTCCATAATGAGTCATACAATCCTTCCTGTCTCCTTTTGGGGATATGCCATTGAAATTATTGCTTACGTTTTAAGTAAAGTTTCATCCAAATTGGTTGACAAGACACCATATAAGATATGGATTGGTAGAAGACTAAGGTTATTACACTTAAAGATTTAGAGATGTGAGGCTTATATGAAGCGTGCAATATCTGATAAGGATAAAGCTAAATCAAATAAATGTAAATTTGTGGGGTATCCAAAAAGAGGGTATCAAATATCAATTTTACTATCCTCCTGAGCAAAAGGTGTTTGCTTAAAGACATGCTACATTTTTATAAAGATAATTTATTCTCAAAGAAAGTAGTCAGAGTGAGGTAGAGCTTAGAGAAGTTTAAGAGCAGAAATTCAGATCCAGATAGAATAAGAACCTCAAGTTAATACCATGATGTACAACATATAGTCCACGATGTACTAGTAGGATATGTCATCCCCCATTAGATTAGATCTATACATTAAAGGGAAGGATAATGAATAGCTCATACATGATAAGCCTATTACTTTTAAAGAAGCAATGTCTGATGTTGATTCTTTAAAATGACATAAACCCATGAGATCTGAAATAGGATCCATATACATTAACAAGTATGGACTTTGGTGGTTCACCTGATGGTATTGTACCTATTAGATGCAAATGGGTTTTTAAGAGAAAAACTAACATGGATAATGACTTGAGGTTATAAATAAAAACAAGAAGTTAATTTTGATGAAACCTATTTGCCAATAGCTATGCTTAAATCCATAAGGATTTTATTAGCTATGGCCATATATCATTATTATAAAGTATGGTAGTTGGATTTGAAACCAACATTTCTCAATGGAAATTTATTGAAGGATGTGTATATGACAGAACCTGAGGGTTTTGAATTAAAGAGATTTGCTAATCAAGTATGCAAGTTGCAAAATTCTATTTATATAATTAAGTAAGTGTCACATAGTTGGAATATCTATTTTGATGAGAAAATCAAAGAGTTTGATTTTATCAAAAATATGAATGAACCATTTGTCTATAAGAAGGTTAGTAAGAGTGCAGTCGTTTCTTAGCGCTATATGTGGATGAAATATTACTAACTAGAAATAACACACCAATGCTCTAGTTTGTGAAGATTTATTTATCCAAGAACTTGCTCTATGAAGGATATGGGAGAAGCAACCTACATTCCTGGAATAAAAATATATAGAGATAGATTAAAAAGGTTTCTTGGACTATCCTAATCTACGTACATAAACAAAGTTCTAAAGAGGTTTATCATAGAGAATTACACCCATATCATATGATATTTCTCTCTCATAAAGTATGTGTCTTAAGACACGAGAAGAAAGAGATAAAATGGATTATGTTCCATATACTCCGATAATTGGATCAATCATATATGTGATGTTATGCACTCGACCAAATGTCTCTTATGCTTTGAGCATAACGAGCAGGTTTTACGTCAATCTAGTTGAGTGTCACTAGACGACTATGAAAAATATCTTAAAATATTTAACAAGGACTAAAGATATTTTCTGGTCTATGGAGGAGCTAAAATGAGAGTTTAGGGGTATTCAGATGCTAGTTTTCAATCAGATTTATATGACGGTAGATCATAGTGAGGGTACATCTTCACTCTGAATGGTGGTGTGGTAAGTTGGAAAAGCTCCAAACTACCAGCCATTGCAGATTCTACGACCAAAGTAGAGTATATTTATGTGTTAGAGGCAGCAAAGGAAACAGTATGGTTTAAGAAGTTCATCACTGAACTTATAATGGTTCCTAGCATTGTTGAGCCTATAGTATTGTACTGTCACAACAATGACGCTATTGATCAGGTGAAGGAACTATGATCTCATCAATGGTCTAAACATATACTCAGAAAGTTTCATTTGATCAAGAAGATAGTGGAATGGAAAGATATAGCGTTGGAGCAAGTTCCCGTTGAAAAGAATCTTGTAGATCCTCTCACTAAGCCAATGTCTCAAAAGCGATATGATCGGTATATAGATGGATATGATATTAGATAAGTAGGCGATTGACTTTAGTGCATATGGGAGACTGCTGGTTTATGTCTTTGCAGCCAATTGGTTGGTTGAAATTTAATGTATGATATTCCTATTTAATTAATAAAGGCATTTTTTATCGTTAAGTATTATGCTAATTACATTGTTGTTTTAATGCTAAAGGTAAAATCCTGGAATATTTAATTTGTAATTGAAATTATGATGAGATCATAATTATGTTATTCAATTTGTATTTATGTATTATTCATAAATTGTTCCTAGTTGTATTTTCATCAAGACTGGATATTGATGAAACAGTGAAATTAGCATATGTTATGTTTCTTTCTTATGAAGATAGTAATTGATCTCATAAATTAAAGTATAATGATACTTAAACTAATGTGTGGGTGCTTATTAGAGAATAAGTTCACTGAACTGACCCGATTGTGAGAATCCTAAATGGAATATTACTTATGTGCTTGTGAATCTTCTCATAATGATGGCTGTATATTTGATCCCTAGACTTGAGATCACTAAGATATCTCATGTAAGAATTAATTTGTTTTGATGCTATTTATGAACCATCTTAAGATAATTTAGTTTATAGTACTTGGATACAGTGTGAATCATATAGAGATAGTTAAAAAAGTCAATAAAGGATTTATCACTTTAAAGTAATCAGAGAGAATGTTATGTTATTCTTGATTAGTAGTGATTTAAAGAATTTTCTGACTAGAGTGAATTGACATTTGAATTGGTGTCTTCAAATATTAATTATAAATCAATTACTAATTAGCAAGAACGAATATAATTGGATACAAAAGAGTAGACATTATATCCATACCTATCTAATGGAAACGTTAGATGAAGAAAGGATTAAATTATACATCATAACATGTGTGGACAAATTAAGTCAAACTATTTTGACATTCCTGATATTTGGGTGGTCATGACGTGTTGTTAGACGTCAATCTTAATCTATACTTATAAATTATTTAATTAGAGAATTAAAAATAAATTAAAAAGAGTTTTAATTTATCTAATTCTAATTATAATTTATAATCATTGACAACATATTAGAAACATTATGAGTCACATATAAATAGCAGTTTAAAAGAGAAAAATCAATTTCAATTAAGCTAAACTTAATTATAAAGTTTAAGAAATTTTAGAGGACAAATATGAGATATTTGATCCTATTAAAATTAAATTAATTAGAGTTAGAGTTAGACTTTAATTACAATTGATGTTTTTAATTTTAATAGAAATAAAAAACACTTATGGTTTTTTTTTCTATAAATAGGAATAAGCATAAGGAACTAGCAGTGCTGCAAATTCCTTTCAAAGAATTTAGTAATTGTTCTATGGAAATTGTTAGAGGCTGAACATGTGAACAGCTCGTGGGTGACACATCGAAAGAGTTTCAAAGGATATGGGAATATCAAATCAGGTACAATTTTATATTTTATTATTTAAGTTTAGATTTTCAAGTTATTCAATTGTCAAGATCAGATTGAAAATTGTAAAAATTTATTTTTTCACTGTGTCCATCAAAGTTGGTTTCTAATATCATGAAGATGAGAAGCCTGACAAATGGCGGAAAAACTTGGAGAAAGACGAGATTTGTTAGAAAAATTAGGAAATTGACCTGCTAACCTTACTGACATAGCTTACAACATAAATTGTGAGCAGAAAGGCACAAGGGCACCACACAAAACTGTAGTGTATTTATGCCCCAAGCAGACATCGTTGTTTTTGATAGTGCCATCGGATGTTAACTTAGGATTGAGTTTTAAATATGCAATGAATAAAATGAAAATTTAAGAGGAGCCTCACATCTAATTCTTTGAAAGTTTTATCTAATTACTTCATAGATCTTTTTCATCCTAATTTGATCACTTGAAAGAAACAGGTACGGGAACTACAGCCAAGACCGTGCTTGAGCCATTATATTGCCAACTGACCAAAAATCTGCTCTGCTCAACAAAATGTCTGGCGGAAAATTTTTCCCAGGAGATAACACCTAAATTACGTGGCTTCACTCCATTCGCTAGCTTTCTTTGACCTCCCATCCGGATAATGTCAATTGTCACAGGCACCAGAAGAATTTGACGCCTACGGATATGATGAACTGTGCAATCAAACGGAAAAAATCATAGACTTGGAGGAGGGTTTAGTTTTTTTCCGCCTTTTGTCATTTCTCCATTTCCATGGCTCCAACACTATCCTCCAATTCTTTCCTTCTATCCACCACACCTCATTCCAGGCTCTCTTTGAAGGCTCCAAAACTTACCGTCTTTGCCAAAAGAACAGGACCCTTCTCTCCATTTCCAATTGGCAAGCCAAAAAATGATTCAGAAGGAAGCCAAACTGATGGCCCAGTAAATTCAAGTCCGTTCAAATTCGACTTTAGCAAAGTACCTGATATGAAATCTTTGGTTCCTGTTGTGAGTAGTCCTGCTTCAGGAATATCTTTTGGTAACCCAAGAAGGAAAGATCCTGGGACAGTGTTTGTTGCCGGAGCGAATGGACAGGCTGGTGTTCGCATTTCTCAAACACTGTTGCGTCAAGGTTTTAGTGTTCGAGCTGGAGTTTCCGAGCTTGGTGCTGCTCAGGACTTAGCTCTTCTGGCTGCAAAATACAATGTGAGAACTACGGAAGTTGTTTTACCTGAATTTGGGATTTGAATGAAAATAGCGTGTCATTCTAATTGTATGACGACTGAAAAGTTGGTTTATTTCTGGCTTCATAATTGTTGTTAATCAAGTGATCCTATTAGAATCTCCAGTCTGTAGCTAAGCTAATCAAACGTGATGTTAAGTTTTTCCATAGTATAAACCCCTTCTATTGACTGCATGTGCCAGATCATATCCAAAGAAGAGTCGAAGCGTCTGAATGCTGTGGTATCAACCTTCCAAGATGCAGAATCTATTGCCAAAGCAATTGGCAATGCAAGCAAAGTTGTAGTCACAATTGGTCCGGCCGAAGATGGTCCCTCGACCGAGGTCTCCACTTCTGATGCCCTGCAAGTGATCAAAGCTGCTCAGTTAGCAGGCGTTGGCCATGTTGCAATAGTTTATGATGGGAACGCAGCTGGTCTGTCAACTTACAATGTGTTAGATGGCATCACATCATTCTTTAGCAACCTGCTCTCGCCGTCTCAGGCACTCAGTATACCCGAGTTCTTGCAGAAATTAATTGAAACAGATGTGAACTACACTTTCATAAAGACAAGTTTAACGGAGGATTTTTCGCCAGAAAGTTCTTACAATCTTGTCGTGTCGACTGAAGGAAGCACCCATCAAAACGACTTCAAAGTAATGTAATGTATGCAATTGGTCTTGTTTCATTGTTAATGTTTTAGTTTAAGTTTGCCTGGGGCCATATACTACTTCACTTTATATGTTTCTCATCTGTTGTCTTTTGACTTTCATTATCAGGTGGCCAAGTCTCAGATAGCTTCTTTAGTGGCAGATGTTTTCTGCAATACAACAGTGGCAGAAAATAAGGTACATTATATTATACAAACTTGGGATTTTGGGATGGTCCATTTGATGATTTCTTCACTTATAGACCAGTGCAGTAACCGATACACGAATTATTTGTTTACCTATATTAGGTGGTGGAAGTTTATAGTGATCCGTCAGCACCATCAAAGTCTGTGGGTGAGCTTTTCAGGTAAAATTGTGATTGCGAAAAAATCTTATATTATCATTGCCCTAAATTAAATTTGTTATATACTTGCCACGGTTGTTGTATATAGAGCTGTTCCTGAAGATGAAAGAAGAAAGGTGTATGCAGCAACGGTGGCAAAGGAAAAAGCTGAGGAAGAGGTAAGGATAGCTGCTGAGGAAGCTCGCGAAGCTGCTCAGGCAGCAAAGAAGCTCGAAGAAGAATCTAAAGCTTCTAGCCTCGCTGATGAAGCCCAGAAAAAGGCAGAAGCTACAGGAGCTTCAGTGGAAAACCTCTTGAGCAGAGCAAAGGACATTGGATCGGGTTTCTCTTGGGAAAAACTAAGCTCTCAGATTACAACTGTTGCTCAAAGGAGTAATGACGATGCGGAACCAAAAGTGCAGATTGCTACTGTCCGAGGACAAGCCAAGGCCCGTTCTCTACGAGCCCAGAAAGCTTTTACCAAACGATCTATCCCAAAACTTTCTTTCAAGTCGAAGGAGCAGCTGAAGCCGAAACCTAAAGAGACAGAATCAAAGGCTGAGGTGAGGAAGCTGTTTGGTGGGTTATTTCAGCAAGAAACCATATACATTGAAGATGACTGAAACAAAACGTCTCTTGGAATTATATATGCCTATATATTTTGCGTTTGTAATATTTTCAGATTATGATGAGTCCCAAATCGCAATATGTACTGCTTTAAGGCTATCAAATCGTTTAATTGCCTACCGCATGAAATGATTTCTCCAAATTGTGAAGTTAGTATAAGATACAATAGTGTAGTGCTAGAAATTGGTTTTTGTATTGTGTATTGTTATTCGTATGTCTGTATATATTTATACATTGACGAGGAGGAGGTTATATACAAGGATGAAGAACGATGATACAGCTGTAAAGAATATCTACAGTTACAACAGAAATAACAACATCACGAGGAGGAGATTGCTTTTAGAATGTGTGCAGTAGGCCACGGCTGATGGGCTTGGTGGATGAGACAGTGAAGTGGGCTTGGTTATCTATTACGCCCCCGCAAGATGAAGGTACCATCAAGTGCATTCATCTTGGCCCGAAAATGCTCTAGTTTCTGTCTGGGGAGTGGCTTGGTGAGAACTTCGGCGATTTGGTTGTGAGTGGAGATATGAGTGACCCGCAGTCGTCGTTGTTGGACAAGTTCGCGGACAAAGTGATAGTCCAACGCAATGTGTTTCATGCAGGAATGGAACATTGGGTTGGAGCAGACATAAGTGGCACCAAGGTTGTCACAGAAGATCTGCGGAGGTGTGGGCACTGGAACAGACAATTCCTTTAGAAGATTAAGCAACCAAAAGACCTCAGAAGCAGTGTTAGCAACTGATCGGTACTCAGCCTCAATGGAAGATCTGGCGAAAGAGCGTTGGCGTTTGGATTGCCAAGTAATAGGATTGTCACCAAGGTAAATGATATGGGCCGAAGTGGAGACCCGATCATCGGTATTACCCGCCCAGTCAGCATCACTGAAGGCACGGAGGGACAGGGACGAGGAACGATGGAGGAGGAGGCCATGAGTGACAGTGTGCTTGAGATACCGCAGAGTGCGTTTTAAATGTCGAAGATGACCTTCAGTAGGTTTATGCATAAATTGGGAAAGTTTGCTAACCGCAAACGCAATATTCGGACGAGTGATGGTTAAGTATTGCAGAGCACCCAGAATTTGCTTGAACAAGGTGGAGTCAGCAGAAGCAGTCCCATCATCGAGGCGGAGGGTGGCAGTAGGGCCTAGCGGAGTGAAAGTAGGTTTCGCACCGGCTATGTCAAAACAAGTGAGGAGATCACGGACGTACTGATTGTTAGTAGTGTGCCCTAGGCCAATGAACATTTGTGATTCATGTGTTAACAATATGATTTGTTAATAATATATTA
>JAOTAZ010000008.1:18385763-18406565 GCA_025629785.1 Erythroxylum oxycarpum | reverse complement strand
TCAAGCCATACATAACATACCCTTATACCCAACAATTTACACTATAATTCTCATCAAATTAAAGCATCAATAAGCTTCATAATAACACCACAATTCCCATTAAAAGCATCTAACAATCATGATTTATTAACTACATAATCAAAGCATAAGTAAAGCTTAACTTAATCACTTACCACTTAGCTTCTAATCTCTTCAATTCCTTTCACTTCTTTGCTTCCTACCCTCTCTAACAACTTCTTCTAACACCAAGCAAAGGCAAGTTCTCCATGGCAAGACAACAACTTGGTTACATGAAGGAAAGCTTGAGTTTGGAGGAAGGATTTACTTAGGAGAGAAGAAGAAAAAAAAACGATGGAGAAGTGGAAATGGAGAGTAGGTTTTCGGTGGATGAGTGTTTAAGCAACCAAAGTTCATCATTTTCCTTCTTTTATTAACACAACCGAGAATGAGAGATAAGGGAGCATTAATGAGGGCAATAGGTGGCAATATAAGGTTGGAGAAGAAAAGTCAAATAATTCAACTCATCCTACTTATCACTTCATTTTCGGTTAACTAAGTAAATGAACAAGCAAAAAGCCTTTTTCACTCCTTTATGAAGGCAATCACCGAGAGAACAACTTAGCATAGGATAATCATGCATTAAATGAAGACACACTTGGCAAATGGAGGAGAAATGAGGAAAAGTCAACAACCAATCAAACTTTTGATAAAAATAAAACAATACCAAGCAAATTTCAATCCAAAATTCGGTTCCCACTAGTTTTAAGGGCCCACTTTTGGGTCCCACCAAGATATTTAATAGCTTAGTACCAAAATAACAGTAGAAAATCAACCGGTTTGCCACATGGCGATTTTTTTTCGGTCCGGAAATTTTCTCCGAAAAATTCCTAAAAATCCCTTAAAATATAAAACAGTCAATGGCTCACTCGAAATAATTTTTCAAACCCAATAGCTACGTTAATCACAATAAAATTGCCTTAGGTACAAAAACCGGGAATGTCATGTATGCATGTACAATAATGTCATGTGCACAAATGGTACTGTGTACCAATCCTATTATGCATGAGCAGTCCTAAGTCATTCCGATCCATCTCATCCTATGCCAAATTTACTATTTTACCCTTCCTGTCGGGGGTGGGATGTTACACTATTTTTCTCAAGAATTATTGGATATAGAATTTCTAGTTGGTACACTTTGCCCATTTTCTTTTTTAGCTTCTCCTATTCTTCTTTATCCTTCTTCTCATCCTTCTTTTCTTTCTCTTCTCTTTAACTTTTAGCTCCTTTTCAGTCCTTAGTGTAAACATATTTGGTTTATTGATGGATAATGTACCTGGATGCTTTTAAATGCAAGCTTAGCAAGCTGTACAATATGATTTTTTAAGTTATGGATGGAGGCTTATTAATTTCAAGGAGATCTTTAATATTTTAGATGTAAGCCTCAGATGTAGTAATGAATTTTTCACAAGCTTTTTAATAATTAGTTTCTTTCTTCTTATTATTGCTACTAAACTCTGATTGGTGGCCCTTGTCTTTATTATCCTTGATTATTCTATAAGAAGTCATGACTGATTGGTGGCCCTTGTCTTTAGTATCCTTGATTATTTTATAAGAAGTCATGATGGTTTCTCTATATCATATTATATGTATTACTATAAAGATTATTTTAAAGTTAGTTCCAATAAAATCATCTAGCTTGGATGGTTGCCCTATGCTATTAGGTGTCTGACATTATAATATTACTCATCACCATAAATGTCACAACTCATCACTTGTATCACTTGAGCTACTAATCATATATTATCAATATTCTTGTTAAAAACTTCCAACTTTGCCTCTGTTATCACATCAATATAATTGATACCACCTGATTTTGGCTTGAGCCTCTAGTTCCTTTATTAGTAATTATTCATAGTTATATTCTTAGTCAACTATTTACAATTCCTCATGATTTTTAAAATAGGCGATTCCACCTAGAGAAGAATAAATCAACTACTTGAATGGATAACTTATTATATTATAAAAGGTTTATATTTGTAGTTCCAAATCAAATTTATAGTCTAGGTGCTTCCTCAACAACTCCTTCCATTTCTCCTAAGTGTCATACAATGTCTCTCTCTGATTGTGAAAAGGATAAATTTTTATTTTTGAGTTTGGTAGTATTTGTGTTGAAAAAAAGTACTTAACTAAAAACTTTTTAAAAATACCATTTTAAATGAAAACAGATCTAGGAGGCAAAGATTGCAACCGTGATATATCTTTATCCCTCAATGTAAAAGGGAAAAACTCAATTGAATTGCATCCTCAAAAGCTCCAATTAAAAGTATTATAATCTCTAAAAAGTTAGTGATATGTGCATTTATAACCTTATTTGGTAAGCCATTAAACTGCACAAGTTGTTGAACCGTATGAATCATGTTGGAATTGATCTTAAGATTATTGACTTATACTCTTGGCCTTATCTACTCTAACAAAGCGAAGGATTCAACTCAAACAATAAACAAGATTGAAGCAACTAATTGATAAACAAGACATAAAAGTATAATCCCCTCAAAACCTTTCTATTCTTATATTCATCTTGATTTAGTTATTAACCTAGTTTCTTATAGCGATATATATTTGTAAAGTCAAAGCCATATTCTTTCTCAAGAAATATATTTATTATCCTTAATTAATAAAATCTATTTTTAATCAAAACCTTTAAAAATGCATTAACTTGTTATGTGAATTTCTTAGTTCGATTCGACTCTAACCTAGAAGATTTATATGATCCTATCTTTAGAATTTCATGCAACTCTTATTATTCATATCACAATCTATTCATACATATAATTTCTCAATCTTTATATATGAAATTTGAAATTGAATTTAAATGCTAGCAAATTCTAATTCAACGTTAATTCATAAGAAAATTTGGTTCATTCATTAAATTAAAGATTCAATCTAAATACATGGTTCTAGGATTCATCTCATATAAGTTTATCCCAATTTAGTTCACATTAAGGTAAAGAAAACCAATAACAACCAAGAAAGAACATGAAATAAAAGAACTCATTCTCATAAATCATGAACTCTTAAAGTCTTTACTTAAGTCTTAATGAAAATCCCTTCTTTTTTGTCCAAAGTTGCTTCCTTCTTGTATCAAAATACTCTAATTCATCTCTCTAATGATATGTTATTGTTTAATTTTTTCCCCATTGTGTTTGTCTCTCTTTTATATTTAAAGCCTTATAATTTCAAAAGCAAGCATAGGTCTAATAGAACCTATGATCCTCCCCTACAAAAGACTCTCAATTTGTGGAAAAAATCATCACTGACATGGGTCCCATCATGACTTCAACAAAGTACCATATTGGTGATCCATGCTCTGAACACTCCCTTTAAAATCATCACAAAGCTTTTCTAACTTGGCTCTAACTTGTCCAAATTTGTTCTTTCTTTATTATAGAACTAAAATAAGGCCTAGAAATAAAATATAAGTCAAATTAAGTACCAAATCCTACAAAAATCATCTAAATATAAGGAAGATGCTCTTAAATCATGTTAAAATATAACATAATTAGCACTTATCAATAAGCTAAAGAACTTTATTTATAAAGTAAAAAAAGTCTCACTTTAGTGATCTATGAACTTTCATAATGTTATAATCTCTTATGGTTTTAAAGAAAACATAGTTAATCAACAGATACACCTTAATGTTAATAGAATATATATTTATTTTTTGTCTTATATATAGATGATATATTACTTATAACTAACAATTTGCGTTTATTATATGAGAATGATGATTTTCTCTCTTAAAACTTTAAAAATAATTTTAGCGAAATCTCCTATGTCATTGGTATAAAGATTCATAAAAACAAGTTGAACTGAGCATAAGGATTATCTTAGAAAGCTTATATTGAAAAGGTTTTGAATAGGTTCAAGATAAGAACATATTCAGTATCATTATCACCCATGTCAAAGGATAAATTCAACGTGGTTTTAGTGGTTGGACAATATGTTTGAAAAAGAAGCAGTAAAGGACATATCATATACATAAGTAGTTGGTAGCTTATGTATGCACAAGAGCCAATGATGCATATGAAATAGGCATGTTAAGTGTCATTGACGGTATTACACGATCATTGAAGATCTACTATAATAATTTATATGTCTCAAAGAATAATGAAAGCAAGAAGCATATTGTTATAAAGTATTTTATTATTAGAGATCATGTTAAGGAAAAAGCAAACACCATGGAGCATATTAATTCCAAGGTCATGAAAATTAACCATACGATTAAAAGTTTATTGACATCTTCAGATTTTGTACGTAATATGAGATTGCTTAGTTGATTATGATTTTAAATTTGATTTCTCACTTTATTATAAAGATGATAAAGTTTGAACAAAAATACACTTTATTGTTTCATCTCATTTGCTAGACCTAAATACAATGTTTTCTTTAAGAATGTAATGCATCGAAAGAAGTATTCCCTCCTTCAAAGTATAACCACAATGCTTCATATTAATGAAACTATTATCATTTAATTACGTTGATTAAGGAGTTATTATTACATTTAAAATTAATTTTAAGTGAATAAAGAATTATTATCAATTTAAAATTTAAAGTGATGAATGAGTTATTATACTGATAATAATTAAGTAATTTAATTAAAATTATATTAAGAATATGATATGATAAGGATGGAGATTGTAAGTTGTTATAGATTTCTAAATTGAATTACAAATAGTAAGGATCACCCTATTTTACAAATTGGATCTATCATTACTATTATTTAAAATTCAATCTTATTTAAGGAGGAGACAATTTGTGATTTTTGTGTTTTGTTTGGTGAGTCGGTGACTAGTACTAGACGTACTGCAACTCCCCACTCAAATAAAACCAAAAGAGTACTACGACGCTCTTTCTGAATATCTATCCCACGCAGGAAAATCTGGCTGTTATCATTAACCATTGTTCCCTTTCCTATATATACAAATTTAATAATAATCATGATTATGTATCTAATATTGCTTTTCTATTTAGTTATGTACACACGGCAACGTTACGTTTCACATGGAAAAGCAATTGACGCCACCTCTACCAACAACTTTAACCGCCACATCAGGAGCGTTCCTCGTTGGAGCGTGGTGGCCAACTGACTCCCATCTCCTACGAGCTGACGGCCTGGGAAGGTTCTCTGGCACGATGGTCTCGAGGGAGTTGAGTTTCCAGGGCGGGCAGGTTCTCTTGTCGCTCCACTTTGTTCCGCTCTGGTAATCAAGCACTGCTTGTACAGTCAAAGGCATCTGTTTAGCTACGGAAGGATTCACCATTTGGAGGCCCAGGATCGCGCACGCCATTCCTATTACGCATTGTCTTCCCCAATTTTGATCACTCCCTTCCGTGCTATATAAGAAAAGATAAATTGTTACGTAAAAACAGGGGAGTGAGAGAGGGAATCTGATTTACTTACCATCCCAGAAAGCGAGCATTATTGGGCTTGTTTTTGGTTTTGGTCTTGGTCTTGGTGGCTGTTGAAGGAGGCGGGCAGGCATTGAGGCAGCAACTAGTTGCAATAGTCGCCATGTGTGTGTTCCAGCCCCTCCCTTTTTCTAATTGTTTTTCACATCCTTGTATGTATTTATATTGGAAGTTGAAAGCGTGGAGTTGGTCAAGGGAGGCAGCTGTGCTGTGCTGAACCGAGCCTGAGATAAACGGGTCGGTCGGGTCGTGGAATTTTGTTTTGTCTGTTTCAGTTGCTTGCCGTCTGGTCTTTGCGCATCTTTTTTCCACGTGTGGACGCGTGCCGTGCCGTGCCTGTTGCAAAATGCTTTCCTTTCCCCTCTTGTTACTATGTTCACATACAGCCAAAACTCTCACCCTCGAGAAAAGAAGAAAACAAATCTTGGTTTGGAAATTATAAACAATAGTACTTGGTGGGTAAAATAAGTTAGTACCCTCCTCCTCTCTTTAAATAATTTCATATTCAGTAGTCCATCAATCAATACAAGATCCCAATATTTAATAATTAAAACATTTTAAAAGATAACCCAAGGCAAGTACTATGGTAAAGGATTCTTTTGATTTAAGTGAGGTCGAAGGTTTGAACCGTTCTCGTATATATAACTATTTAAAATTTGAGACTAGAACTTTATCTCCCGCAAGAAACTTATTCGGCTCGAGCGAAAATTAGTCTAAATATATATAATTTAAAGGTATCCTTTTATAATTAAAAGTCTCCTAAAATACCTCATAAAAAAACATTTTAGAAGATTATTTTAATATCTCCATTGTTTATGTAAATTACTAAAAATAATAATTATATAAAAATTTTACATCTACAAACGTGAGCAACCGAAAACGTTGACTTTAATTATATTACAGGAAGATGCAAGGAATCAAAAACCTAACACGACACCGTAACAAGCTTATCACGCCGCACCTCAGCACCAACCACTCGTAGCTCAGCAATCTCTCTCTAAAGCCTTAAACAATTCCGACAACCCTAGACACATTGTGATTTGCAACTAATATTATATCTTGTTTTCAAAAATATTATATCTTGATACTCAACGGAACTGGAATTTAGTCTGATTCAACAGAGCAGCTAGTTTGGTAAAACATACGATTTTAATCTCTTTTTTTTTGGTTGGTTGGGGTAAGTGGAGGAGGGGGTGATGTGAAGAAATGGAGGACGGAGAGAAAGGGAAAGGGTGCAGTGAGGGAATGGGAACGGGAAAGCCTCCAATTCCTTCAAACACATTGGCTATTGCCATTGACGGACACCGACTTCCCTTGTCCTTGACTTGTAACAAAACTCTTGTTCCCCACCAGTCTCTCGTAAGTTGTAACTGTCTAATTTTCACTTGGATTTTCCAAGGCTTCTGATGCCAAGTTTTCCCACAGGTCAATAACAAGGTTGCTGCTGATTTACAAACTCTTGATTCTGCTTTCACTCCTGTTATTCGTTCTGGAGCATGGGCCGACATCGGCTTTCGTACAAGTATGGAAGATGTCTTTCTATGTGTCGACAATTTCATGACCGACTATGGCATCAAGAAGACGGTTATTGATGGTCCCAATGCCTTTTATGGGGTATTCCTCTTCCTTCTCTCTACACATTTTTCGTTAAAAATCACATTTATCTAATCTACCAGTTGTTTGTATGCTCGTCAAATTCTTTTTCTTTTATTAATTAGAAACTATTAATTGCAAAATCAATTTGTCTTAGTTAATTTTTTTCATTAATGGTGGCATTGGAGATTAAGTGTCTATAAGCATTGCTAGTTGTGGTTTGCAAAGCTGCATCTCTAGTGATCTTAATATGCTTCGATAGCAACCTGTGCTGTCTCCTTCTGTTGAAGGTATATGGTTTTCTTCTTGTCTCTTTGTTTTGTGCCAGCAAGCATACGTTCTTTAGGATCTTATAAGGGAAAGGTCTGATGTATGCTTTTTGAATTTTGTGTATGATGCTGTTAGCAGTGGATATCTCGAGGATTTTATGTATTGCAGTAACAATATTTTGTTGCTGAAGACCTACTTGCTACTGAATAATGTTTGTTGGGGATTATATGATGGCAATACCTAGTACTTTTCGGTCTAAATATTCTAATGTTTGCATTTTAACATTTGCGTCAAATATTGATGATCAGGTGTTTGATGGCCATGGAGGAAAGCATGCTGCTGACTTTGCTTGCTACCATTTGCCAAGGTTTATTGTTGAGGATGACGACTTCCCAAAGGAAATTGAAACTGTTGTTGCTTCAGCTTTTCTGCAAACTGATACTGCTTTTGCTGAGGCTTGCTCTTTGGATGCAACTCTTGCTTCTGGCACCACTGCTTTAGCAGCTCTTGTCATTGGGAGGTAACATTTTTTGGCCCACTTATCATAGGTGCACGTATTTTATTCTGAAATTCTATTCAATATTCTTTTGCTATTCTATTTCCTTGAATCTCCTCAGAATCTTTCTAGGTTGTGGAAGAAAGATAATGTGTTGAAAAAGGGTTATAAAGTTTGGTGTGGTGAGCTTCATGATCTTGAAATTCTGCTTAATAGCTGTTTATATCAATTCTAATGCATTTGGTCTACTTTATTTTACCAGTCACATGAATCTTAGAAACCAAGGTAAGAGCTATGCGACCTATGATGAACTTTTAAATGACTTCAATGGTTGCCTATTTATTTCCATGTTTATCGGTAGAAGCTATGGGAACATTTCTTGTGAATATGATCATTCTGTGCTGATCATGTCAAGAAAGTTGTGGTTATTGTCTTGGTTGTTTGTAAGACCAAATAATTGTAGAAAGCACGAGCCCATGTTTTGGGAAAAGATTACCCATTTGTAAACTTCCATGAGTGGTCCAAGTATTATGCTGCACTATATTCACTACTAATGGACCTTTTTTCTTGATTTTTGTCTTTGCTGGCAGATTGCTGCTGGTGGCAAATGCAGGAGACTGCCGAGCAGTTCTGTGTCGTCGTGGTAAAGCAATTGAAATGTCTAGGGATCACAAACCAATTTGTAGCAGAGAGAGAAAACGTATTGAGGCATCTGGGGGGTATGTTTATGATGGCTACCTCAATGGACAATTGAATGTAGCTCGCTCATTGGGGGATTGGCACATGGAAGGAATGAAGGGTAGGGATGGTGGACCACTTAGTGCAGAGCCAGAGCTTATGACTACACAACTAACAGAGGAAGATGAGTTCCTCATAATAGGCTGTGATGGGATATGGGATGTGTTTCGAAGCCAAAATGCTGTGGATTTTGCTAGGCGGAGGCTTCAAGATCACAATGATCCAGTGATGTGTAGCAAAGATCTTGTGGAAGAAGCTTTAAAGAGAAAAAGTGGTGATAATTTGGCTGTTGTAGTGGTTTGCTTTCAATCTGAGCCTCCCCAAAACCTGATTGCACCACGTGGGAGAGTGCAAAGGAGTGTGTCTGCTGAGGGCTTGAGGGAGTTGCAGAGTTTCTTGGATAGCTTCGTAAATTGATAAGATGAGGAATGGTTTTCATTTTCTTGTCTGTTAACCATTCATCCTTTCTACCTACTCTGGAGGTTCTTTAGTTTTAGTTCAGACGTTGAGAGCAACTGTAATATATGTGGCGGCAAGTTAGTGAGATAATTTGTTGCTAGAAATTTTCTCTGTGTTGTTTGGGCCATTGTTTTTCCATAAACCGACAGAGTTAACATCCAACACTGGTAGTATGAAATGCTTAATTTAAGGTGTGCGTAAAAGCAGCTCAAGTGAGAATGTATTGGGCCTCATGTTTGTATCTTTCTGAATGTCCCTTGATCAGTCTCTCAGATACGACTTGATTAAGTCTTAAAGAGTAAACTGTAAGCACAAGGTTGTTGAGGTCCATGATGGTCCCTGAGCTGTAGTAACAACAGCTGCATATTAATAAATGCCTCGGACCATGCACAATAGTGCTCTTTTACAAGTAACTTTTAAATTTTCATTGTGAAATTCTTTCCAACAATTATGTTGCATTCGTGTGATAACTTGAGTTATATTGTGCGGGGGACAAAAAGTTGCTCTCTTTGCTCGAATGCTATATAAAAAGAACGATGGGGGCAGTAAATAAAGGAGAGCAGAAAAGAAATGATCAAATATTTGATTCGGTAACGCTTTTGATGCATTGAAGATTTAGAAAACATATGTATTTATTCTACGTAATTATATTTAATTAATAATATGCTGTAACCTATATAATCAGTCTTTTTGTAACATGAGATAACCAGATGGAGGTAAAATGTTTATCATCTTTTCTGGAAGTTGAAAGCCTTGATTGAGTAGGCAAAGATGAAACCGAATAGCAAACACATTCCAACATGCACTCCTGCAACAACTGCAAGAAAATCATGTCGAAACCCGAAATAGTTTCTCAAGTATTCTTCAACTGTTTCACCACCTTCCAGTGTTTTTGTTACGTCTCCGAACTGTGAAGTAACTAATCCATACAGTGTCCAAGCCATCGGACACACCCAGTAGTACCATCTCCACCACACAGGAATGCTCTGTCTCATTGAAAGCTAAGTAAGCTTACTGCCATTTTGGCCAACTTGATAATTGTGAGGGAAAAGAAAAAGAGAAAACAAAGGTTAACGAGAGTTTTACCAGACGAGGAACCACGAATCCCGAGAAAAGGTTCCAAATCATAAAAAATGCAGTTGAAACTATAGCAGCAACGTTATGGTTGGGTGTCAAAGCCACGGACATCATACCATACATAGTGAAGAACAAGAGGCTGAAGAACGTGAAGAAGATGTACCAAAAGAACTTTGCAGCTGCCCACTCGAAGCCAATCATGGCGTAAACTATGATTCCGTACACCAGAGTTTGCACTAGTAAGTATGGCAGTTCAATCATCACCTACAAGGCGAAAGTAAGGTGTTGAATCCTTTTTACTTGTTCGGGTGTAATTACGCAGCAGTCTGCAGCTATTGACATACCTGTCCAAACGCATATGGAAGTGCTGAGTACATTCCAGCTGCTCTTTCTCTGTAGAAGACCGTCCTCTCAATAGCTACAACCGGCTGCACTGCTGAGCAATTCTGAAATCCTAGGAAAAGAACAGCGACATACATAGAACCCATTGCATTGAAGATATCTTGAGAACGTCTCCTGCAATTTTTATAAAAGAGTAAGACAAAGATGGTATGGCATGTTTCGATCTTATCAACTGTCCTTACTTTTTGTTGCCTAAATCCCAGAATATTGTTCCAAACATCAATCCTATGAATGTCGAGAATAATAATCTCACTGCAGTGTATGGCGGGTTTCGCCAATAAGACCAGTGCTGTTTCCAGAGGCAAGCCCTACATTGGGTTGAGAAGGACTGCGAATATTGAGTTGGGAAGTATAGATCTTCTGAACCTGGTGGGGGTACGCTTAGCTGCTTGATCAACTCCTTATTTCTCCTGTAACAGTTCACAATACTATCAGCTATGCTGCCAAACTTCTTAAGATTGCGATTTTCCTCGCCCTAGTAATACAATTTCATTACTGTGCTCATATCGAAATCTAACTGTACCATCCATGAAACCTTTTTCTTCTCTTCTAATATTAAGGTGATGTACCTGTACAGTTCTGAGTTCTTGAATATACTGCAGAAGTCAACCCCAATAGCTTCTTCTAGACCTGGTGAAGTAATCTCCAACATCCATGTAGCAGGGTTGTAACCGTTTTTAATTTTGGGGACTCCCTCAATTCCCTTGATAGTTTAACGTCTCAGAGTTAGCCAGATAAGTAAGTATCAGAACGAAAACAATTGGAGAAACCTAAATACCGTGCATCCTTTTGCCTCACCTCAAAATAATTGATCAGATGGCAACCGTAGCGCCCTGTTGGACCATTATAAATTTCTTGACCTCCCTTTTTCAGCAAAAGTAACTATGATGCGAGAGGCAGAATTTAGGAAATCAGAACAGTGCCTTTTTCAGCAAAAGTAACTATGATGCGAGAGGCAGAATTTAGGAAATCAGAACAGTGGTTTATAGTGTTAAAACATGATTAGGTTGGCGATCCTACATAAAGAAAAGTATTCTCACCTCATCAAATGCATCAAATATGTCAATGCTTGGCTGGTGTATTGTGCAGACCACAGTTCTTCCTGTGTCCACCGTGTTTCGTACTGTTCTCATGACTATGGCTGCTGCCCTGGCATCAAGGCCAGAGGTTGGCTCATCCATGAAAATTATGGATGGGTTGGCCACCAGCTCAACTGCAATTGTCAGCCTCTTGCGCTGCTCAATTGAGAGTCCATTCACTCCAGGCAATCCAACAAGCGCATCTCTTAACGTAGTCAGCTCAACAAGCTCCATCACTTCCTCAATGAACATCTGCCATGAATCAATTTAATTCAGCCTTCAGCTACTTGATCATGATGCATCGAACACTAATGTTGTGTATGTGGTTTTGTATTACAAGATAAAGCAAAAGAAGAGACAGAGATAAAGAGAGCGAGATGTACCTCCCTTGCATCAGAATTAACCTCAGGAGGCAGTCTTAGCCACGCAGAAAAAAGCAATGACTCGTAGACTGTAACATGAGGGGAGTGGATATCAGTTTGTTCACAATATCCAGCAACACGAGCAAAAGTTTCCTGCTTCTTTGGATACCCAGATATTAAGATGTTTCCATCAATATAACCACCAGTTTTTCTTCCCGCCAATACATCCATCAAAGTAGTTTTGCCAGCGCCACTTACACCCATGAGAGCAGTTAGGACTCCTGGCCTAAAAGCACCACTCACACCCTTCAGAAGTTCTAGACGATCCTCAAAGACACCCTGAGCTTTCATTTCCTGCAGATATGATATAATATTCAAAAAGCAGGCACATTAATTTATTGACACAACAATAACAATCCTATTGTACAAGGCTCTCCATTTTGCAAGAGTGAGGAGAAGAACATCAATTGCATGCAGTTTTTCCTTTGCATTTCTACAAAAAGGTTGTATGAGTGATTCAAACCCATAACCTTTTGGTCACATAGGAGTAACCGTACCAATAACATCAATTTATTGACACAAACATTAGAATTTTATATTATGACCACCTTCTTGAGATTCAAACATTTCATTCGTGCTAGCAAGTTGTAAGGCATAAAGAGAACAAATCAGGCATCAGGTATCAGGTTTTTCGCATATCAATCAATATAAAACTCGAGTACCTGTGGCATGTCTACAGCATATTTTATATCATCAAAGGTCATAGAAAGCGGATGAAATGGGAGGACCATCCCTCTGTTCCTTTTCTGTGTGTTCTCGCCAATGCTGCCCACCCTTAGCGATTGATTTTTAGATGAGACACTTCTCTGTATTTCATTTCTTCTCCCTGCATTGATTTTATCATACTGAACTTATAGCTTGAATCACTAATGCAGATAAAGCTACACCAAAAATCGAATTCTAATGTTTCACCCACCAAAATTTTTGTTTCCTCTTGTCGTTAGCTCGATAGGCTCTTGAGTTCTTTTTTCAGCCAAGGCCTCTTTAGATAACATGGCTTGCGGCTTTCCAAAAGCTGCAGTCACTTCAATGATCAGTAATAAGTTGGCTACAAAGTCGAAACCTGAAATCTCAAAGCTGGGGTACTTACGATCAAGATGTTTTAGGGCCAAAATGAAGAGAAAATTGGATAGGAACACATATCCAATCAAAGTTCCTACTGCAAGCCAATACCAATAAGCATGAGGAAAGATTCCCCTAGATTTCAAGATAGTGACTCCTAATGGCTCTGTGGAATTAGGAGGAACCTGCAACATTAAATATTTCTCCATCATTCTCAAACTAACCTCTTTTTTTTCACTGGTCTTTTAGATGCAAGAGCAAGATAATTTAACTTACATGTCTCCAGCTATTTCCAAGAAATTCGTTGACAGAGATACCATTTTGCACATACATCATTGGTGAGATCCAATAAGCCCATAACCACCATTTCTTCACGTTCTCTGATACAAGAGATAGTAGGGTTTGAGAATCAGGGTTAAGTATAAAAATAGCTGTTAGTCAGCAAGTTGAAAAAGCCATTTCTCCTTTTGCATAAGAATAAACTTGACCTCTTGATATGACGAATCCTCCCAGAATTAGTACTGTGAGTATCGCAAATGACCCTAGCGTATTAGCGACAATAATGTTCCTTCCTAATGCAGCAATCATGCGGAAAAGTCCTGATGCCATCTGGCTAGTACATGCGAGTATCAAGTAGTGCTTGAAGAACCTGGCAGTGCCATCATGAACTTAATCAGATTTTGGAACCTGCAATCCATCAGTTATCATAAAATGATCCACGTACCTGCCAACATTTGATTCAAAACCTACAACATAGTAAGTGATGATCACCCATATAGCAGTTTCTAAAAGAGTGATTGGAATTTTGAGAATCCATGTGGGTAAAGCATATGCCCACGAAGGATAGAAGAGAAAATCTCTCTGCTTGTAGAAGACAGGAAGCTTCATAACAGACATAGCAAGCTCTGAGAAACCATTGAACACATTGACAATAACTGTGAAGAAAAGAGCACCTAGGTATATCCCACCATCTTTCACCGTGTCATGATGCATATTCGTTCTCAGAAATAGGGTTGCGGTTACAAAAGCGACAATAATAAGCTGAAAATGGACCAAACAAAATGAGAGCATTATATTAAGCTCTAATCTTATATGCCTCTTTGGCAATTACAAACTAACTCTGGGAGTTATAGCCTGAAGTTCATCCTTGCATGTTGCAGAAAAATGGTAAAGAAAGAGAAAGAAAACGCACTTGGCTCATCTTAAAGATGTAAACAAATGAGTTCCTCTTCATCAGTATATATTCTCTTGCAATGCAAGCTTTGAGGAGTTCCTTTTGGCTGACACCATACTTTTTGGTTGTTAGAGCAGCAGGGTGTGCTTTGGATTTGTCAAATGGTATGGCAAGCTCATCTCCTAGTTTTCGACCTATGTCAAATGACTGAAATGATTCAGCAAATTCCTTCACCGAAACATAGCTATAAGGCTCCTCTTTACGAGCCCAATACTGTTCTTGATCTTTCCTTGATGTCACCTGTTGCATTCCCAGCAACACAGATATATTCGTTATCTTCAGTGCTGGTCAGGCTCAGACAGTTAAGAAATTAACGAGGATTGAGAGGAATTACTTCTTGTAAGAAGTCAGCCGCTCCTTTTCTCTCAGGGCATTGGAAACCATTGTACTCAAAGAAATCTAGCACATTTTCTCGTGGACCTTGATACACGACTTTTCCATCCGACAGAAGGATTAGATCATCAAACAGTTGGAAAGTTTCAGGTGCGGGCTGCAGAAGAGAGATCACAGCAGTTCCATTGAGAATATGAATGGTTTGGCGTAGTGAGTTCACTATTTGGAATGTTGTTGAACTATCCAAGCCAGTTGATATCTCATCCATGAAAAGTGCTCGTGCGGGACCAACCAACATCTCCCCTGTATATCACAAGCCAAAGATACCATTACTCGAAGTTTTTGAATAAAAGTATCAAATACATCAACTTCTTGGTTACCTGTTGTAACTCGCTTCTTTTGTCCACCCGAGATTCCGCGAATCATTTCATCTCCTACCAAGGTATCAGCACATACTTCAAGTCCCAAGATCTAATGAAAAAAAAAAATTAGTTCACACTTGTGTAGTTACCAACAACTGGAAGGACTTTAAAATGGTACCTTGAGAATATAATCTGTAACTACACTGCTCTCCTGCCCCTCAAGGGCTGCAGCCTGTAGAAATCGAATGCAATCGTTTGAGTACAATACAAATGTTTTGCAAAGAAGTTAAAAAGAATGAAATGTTTCCAAGGAACCTTCATGTAGATGTCGATATCTGGATCTGGCTTGATATTTGCTTCCTTCTCCCTTCTTGCCAGCTCTGTCAACATATCTGGCATTGTACATAATGCAATGCAATTCGTCAAATTCATTCCAAATCCAATTGCTGTAAGCTTTCAACAATCAAATGTCACTAACCGTAGCTGGTCCCAATCCCTTGGCATCTTGCAGAAAAAGCCAGAGTCTCTCTCACAGTCAATTCTCCTATGTGGAGATCATGTTGGCTAATATAAGCTGAGGATCTCTGTGCCACAAATTCATCCATAGCATGCCCATTATACGTAACGCTTCCCGAGAACTGAATTTCACAATTTATCATCAGCAGATCATAATGCAAGCCAATTTTTGGAGAAACCTAAACATACTTTCTCCTTACTTTCACATCTTTGCTCAGTTTTCCAGCTAGAGCCAGTAGTAACGTGGTCTTTCCTGAGCTTGGAGGACCCAGAAGTAGAGTCATTCTGCAAAATTGTCTTAATTCAATAAGAAACGAGTCCTTGGTAAATTTTGATATGGCCAGAGAATTAACATGATACTTTAACCCGCCTTTTGGGCTTGATGATTCCACTAACATCTTCAAGAACCGGAAATGCTTCCTTTCGACTTGGAAGTATGTGAAGATCATTCAAGAACCCCTAAGAAAACATCTTAAGTTAGTACACGTATTAAATGCATACAACACAATCAGATATCGAAAGTTTTACCTCCAACATGTTGATAGAGTAGTTGAAGATCGTAGGTAAAGCTCTGCTTCCAACATAGGCTTTTGCTTCGACATTTATGTGCTCGAAACGAACTTCAATTGCCGGGATTTCCAGTCCAACTCTGTACCGTGAATTTGAAAAAGCACTCGGATGATGAATTTTAAAAGAACTTCAGTTTATGTTTTCAGTTGCTACACACATACATACCTCTCAATGCGTTGTCTGAGCTTTAACAGGAATTTCTCATTATCTTCCTCTGCAATTTTGATAAGCCTCTCAAGCAAGTTCCTTCTTTCTATTAACCCGAGGCTCTGTATGTCAATCTCTCTGGATTGACCCTCTTGTTCAGTAAGTATACCTCTCCTTATTCGCAAGTACGTAGGCAGTTTCTCCAAAGCAGCCCATTTGAGAGCTTCTTCATCGTCTTCATCACGAGAAGACCTTGAAAAAATTTCCATGGTACTGTTCCTCCATATGTTGGAGCTGCTTATACGTGCACTACTGATTCTAAGCACATCACCACCACCCTCCATTCTTGACCACCCACTCCCAACGTTATACAATTTCAGGAATTGTTCTCAGAGTTGGATGGAAGGAAAGTTCCGTTTAGTGGATTTCCTGACTGTTATTAAGCTCACTAGTGTACTGTCCATTAATGTACAGAGAGGTGAAGACAATGTTTCCAAGCATTAATGTACAGAGAGGTGAAGACAATGTTTCCAAGCATGTACATCTCCTCCAGTGGAAAGATAGGTCGTTTGAAGGAGCTGTGCATCAGAGCTGAGCAGGTGCTTACTATATACATAGATAGCTGTAAAAGTTGAGTTAACAATATTAAACGAAGACGAGATTATGTTGTTAGACGTCACGCCCAACCATTCCGGTCCAAGGTAAGACTTGCACCAAATAAATACCAAGCCACGTTTCTTATATTTGCTGTGTACAGTAAATGTTAATCTTTATGTCATTCGGGGTATAAAAAAATCAGTGAAAATTTGAAAACGAAAATGACTTTTTGGGTGCCCCAAGATATCCACCGACAGAATTAGTGACTAATCCCTTCGCTGCGGGAACGTCTCCAATATGGGAGGGTTACAGCTGACCCAGGAGCTTGCTGCATTTCTAAGAGTGGGATTCAAACCCTCAACTACTTAGTTAAGCGATGAAAGCATGTACCACCTACGTTAACTCATTGGGTAAAAACAAAAATGACTTTAAATTCGTAGTAGAGCATTAGATTTTATCAATTACACCTTTACATTAAAGTATCCATAATGACAATTACCTAGTTGCATTTAAGGTATGAACAGTCATTACATACACTTGGTACTTATTTATAATTTAACTAAATATATGTTGTTGGAGCATATCCTTAATCTGTACCCATGCTTCCTTTTTTTGTTCATCCGCATAGTTTCCTATTTTTAATGATTTATATAACGCTAAAATTACATAATTAGATAATGTATTTGGAATATGAAATACTTACATTTATCATGAAATTTATTTCTTAAGAAAATTTCAATCCTACATTGAATTTAACGCAACTATATATCTATATATAGAAGATCCATGATGCTAACATACACACATATACATAATCATTTTTTCTGATTCTACACAAACACACACAAACATGTATAATCACTTCTTCTAAGTATTATTTTAAAGTGTTACTCGTAAAAATTATACAATTTTGTTTCTACTTTAATTATATATAAAGATATAGATTTGTTAACGAAAAAATAATCTTGTAACATATTCTTATTTTAATTCTCTCACTTTAGATTTATCAATTTAATTCTTTTCTTTTAAAAAATATTTCAATAAAATTATCGTCCTTAACTCTGTCAAAATGGTTAAGAACCTTTTGTGACTAATTTTATGGTTATAGTTTAATGATAAAAGTATTGTTTCATATCCTACAACCAATCAGTTGGTTATTGTTTAGTGACAAAATAATTTAAAGACATTCTTTATCTAGTATTTGGGAAGTATCAAACATATTCATTATTCGATGTATAAGTTGATATTTGAGTTCATGGTTATATAGATATTAACTTTAGAAAGTAAGTCCTAATTAAGATATATTTTACTTATAACAATATAATTTTGAGATTAGAAAGTTTTCAATATAGCAATAATTGCCAATTAAGTCATAACACATTTTTCATTTGGTGAAAATGATTATTTAAATCAATAAATTCTTTATTAAACTTGATATAGTTCCTTGCATTATTCATAACAATAACATATTATAGAACGTTAGAGTCATTAGGCATACAAAAGGAGTCAAGGTCTCATCAAAGATGTAATTATGTACTTAAGCAATTTCTCTTAACTATGACAATAATTGAGGTAAAACTTATAAGATTTAAGTAAGTCCTCACTATAGACAATCTTGTAAAATTCTCTCACCAAACGATTATCTCATTAGTAGCATGATCGTCATATAGTAATATAATATAACATACTTAAACGATTGGCTTAGTGCAAGTGGGAGATTATTAGTTTGTACCCTACAGCCAATCAGTTAGTTGTAGTTTAGTGACAAAATAATTTAAATATATTCTTTATCCTGTACATATTTAGATGTATATGATAAAGTCTATGGGATAATTATACATTGCAAATAAAATTATAATGAGGTTATAATTATGAGATTCATAGTGCATTTATGTATTATCTCTAAATTGTTTATAGTCATTATTCTATTGAGACTAGACATTAATAGAACATAAAAGACTAATTTACGTTATGTTTTTTCTTATAAAAGAAATAGTTAATCACATACAGTATGAGATACTTAAACAAACATCTTAGTGCTTGCTAAAGAACAAGTTCACTAAACTGACTCTATATGAGAAATTTATTTAGATCATTACTTGTATGCCTATAAAAATTCTTGTTGTGATGATTGTACAAGTGATCCTTTGATTTGAGATTTATAAAGTTATCTTATATAAGGATTTCTATATTTTTTATATTTCTTAAGACTTGTTTTAGCCAAAGATAGCTTAGTCAATAATCATTGAATGTAGCATAAACTATATGAAAATAGTTAAGTGATCAATATAGGATTCATCATCCTTAAATAATTAGAGAGAATGTTCTGTTGCTCTCAATTAGTATTGATTTGGGAAATTTTTAGCCAAGATATGTAATGATACTTTGTAAAATAGATTACAAATGTCATTAATTAAAACATTACTAATAGTGGAAAACTAACATGATTGGACTTAAAGTATATTAGAAATTAATTTCATACTCTATGTATAATTAAAATATTTAAATGTGGCTTTTTTAAAGAAAAAAAATCATCTCTCGAGATTTTCTTGAGTAAGAAAAATGTGTAGCTTCTTCTCAAGCAGTAGTACCGACAACTAAAAAAGTCTTCTATCCAATACTGATTACTTATATAAGACCAAGAACAAATCATACATGGAAAGGTTAATCAAAGCTACTTTGATATTTCTAAATATTTGAATGGTCATGAAGTGTTGCTAGATGTCAATCTCTATCTATAAATATAAGTTGTTTAATTAGAGAATTAAAGATAAATTAAAGGACTTTAATTTATCTAATCCTAAACATGATTTATTTATATCATTGCCAACATAATTGAGAAGCTAATGAGTCACTCATAAAGAACGAGTTGAAGAGAGAAAAAAACATTTTAATCATATTAGACTTGATTGTAAAGTTTGAGAAATTTTATTATTAAATATGAGAAATTTAATAAATAAGGATCAATATGAGATATTAATTTTATTTGGGCATAACTAGTATTTAATTATAATTATTTATAATTTAGTTAAAGTTTAATTGAAATTAAAATTAGGGTATAACTAGTTTTTAACAAGAATTGTTTATAATTCTAATTAAAGCTTAACTGAAATCATAATTTAATTTCAATTAAATTAATGAATTAGAAATTATTTATGGACAAAATTCAACAAATAGTCAATTCTTCATTCAACTCGCGAAAGAGTTTTAAAGATCTAACCATGCAATAATATTTGATGGCTAAAGAGGTTAGGAAAAGGACTTACATGTCTCCTTGTGAAATTTTCTAGTGTAATGCTACATAGTGCATATATTGAAAATCCTTCTAATTTTGTTGCATTCAAAACCCAAATGTCCAACATTAGATATTATAATGATCGGAACATATGAGTCATGAAATATTGGAAATGGAACAAAGAGAGAGTTAGGTTGAATCCGACGTCAAGGTACTTAGCATGATTGAATTGTGCTTATTATTGTAAAAAGACTAGCTGATTGATGATCAAACTCCAGCTAGGAGGGAGGAATTTTTTTTTTTTTTGCTTAGATTAACAGGCCTCTCATTTAGTAAAAGATCTTAACTAAACATATTGTCTCTACTTGATATGGTATGATAAAATATGCGTATGTGATTCGATTATGACAACTATTGGTGAATAATGAAAATATTATTTGCTCAATTTCAACAACCCATGTCGTATATCAGAAAGGAAGGTGGAATTCTTGGTGTGTGCCTAGGGATGGTAATAGGTAGGGTTCGATTCGGGTTTTACTCTATCCATATTCATATCTATTTTTTATGACTCAACCCATATCCGTATCTATATCCATCGGTTTTTACGATTTACTACCTATATCCAAATCCATTGAGTTGTTTGAGTTTTTGGATATCTATCGGGTTGTATAGCACATAAAAATATAACTTTTAAATAAAAAATATAAAGAGTAGATTTTTGCGAACGCTCCAAATCAAAAT